>ML789268.1:28832-42798 GCA_009831015.1 Picea engelmannii
CATCCATAAGAAGAGGGAAGTTTCCAAAGGATATCATTCAAGCCATGTAATATGAGGTGGTATGGTCTAAGGATGTCCAGACACAGTGAAAACCAGGGGTAGGTATTATCCTGGGTGCCTTTGTATGAGGCGAGCTGTACCTGTCATGGATGCAGTTCTTTCCAAGCCCTTTATTGCCTTTATTCTTTCTTTTATTTATTACCTTTTCTTTCCTTTTTACTTCAAGGTCTGACCAGAGGACACTGCCTTGGCGTGGTGACCAGAGCTGACAGTGTTACCCACGAGTATTTTCGCACAAATGATAAGGCTGGCTCGTGATGAGACCCCCTTTCCCTTGACCATGCAACCAAGGGTCACTACCCTGGCGTGGTGACCAGATACTGGCAATGTCATACTGCTAGATACCTATGAACATAATGGGTCGGCTCGTGATGAGACCTCTCATCCTCTTGGCTAGGTCTTGTTTTATTATTTTTCTTCGGGTCCCTTTTGTTTCTTATCGAGAGGCCTTTTATTGCCTTCTCGGGGATCCCTTGGCGAGGCATCTCTAGGTTTTATTTCCTATGGCTTTTATCTTTTACCAGCTTCTTTTACCTCCTGGGCCTTTAGCCCCTTCTTCCCACAGGACAAAGTGTAACCCCTCAAATAGGTTATCCCAATGCCCGGACTAGGGGAATGGGATAGATGTATGGGAGATAAGATGTAAAATGATAATATGGTGGGAGCGGCCGATGGCTCTTCAAATCCCCCCTGGTGGCTAACCAAAACCTATGGATACAAGCTTGCTAGGGCACCTCGTTAATCCCCTCAACCATGGTCAAGTGGGTTAGTGTAAGATCCAAGCAGTTGTCAGAAATGTAAGGAAACTGATGCATATATCTGAAGGTTATAATGATCAAACATGACACATACCATGATACCTGGACCAATTACCTCATGGAGCAAGAGTCTTCTCCGATGCAAGTCCAAGCCAATGGTGATGGATGCTGCTGCTGCTGACAGAACAAGTTTGATGAAGAAGAAGAAGGATGGGCCCTCCAGGGCCATGCTCAGGTCAATCCTGCTCTTGGTACTCCATGTCTAGAACCTGTGGGCCTCGAGACATGATCTCCTAGTTATCCCTAGAACTTGGGGATAACAGTTCTATATCTGGTGCATATTGTATTTCCACTGTTTATATCTTCATATCTATGTGTGATAACCCTAAAACCAAAATTAAGAAGTCAATCTGCAAGTACACACCCAAACATAAGTAAATCAACAAAGTGCTTGACAAAATTCCACACTCAGAAAAGTTTAAAAATTCATCCAAACCGTGATGTTCCTGTCATATTGGCTTGGCAACATTACAAGGAAATATATGACACTCACCAAGGTGAAACAACGTTAAAGGTATAATGTCCAAGCAGACGCTCTATAATCAAAAGTAACTCAAATACAACATGTTTAAATGCCTTAAATATTAGGGTGATTACCTGCCACAATACCTGACTTGTATCGCATGGAGAAAGACACTTTTGCCTTCCAGAAGCTAGTTGGTGTGGTGGATGTGTTGACAATGGATCAAATGTGGTGACAGAGCAAGCTTTTGTATGTGAAAGTGGACACTGCTAGTCATGTAGTCTCTCAACACTCCATATCTGCAACTCGAGAGCCTCGAGACATTATCTCCTTAGTTATCCCACAAAATGGGGATAATAAGCTGATTGAAATGTTGGGACAACAAGGACTGTACTGCAATTGCAATAAACACAGATGCATGCATAGGCCGATTGAAGTGCTGGGACAACACAAATGCTAAAGATAGGTGTAATAACCCTCCTACTAATGATATGAATATTTGTTCCTTGTTGTTATAATTTATTTCATGTTTTGGTTGATAAATTTCGTGAAACACTTTGCTGTTGTGCCCAAACCCCCACTATAATAAATTCCTTACTGCTGCTGTTATTTTTTTGGGTAATTTTCTAGGTTAGGACTTTTGTCAAACACTTTGAAATAGGCCCTAATACACTGTTAACACCCCCTGCTTGCTAATGTTATAATTATGTGCCTTGCTGGTTGGGTTTCTAAGTGTGGTTTTCAATGAAAGGATAAGGTTATGATGCCAAGAATAGTTCTCACATTGCATACCAATTATAACAGAAAAATAACAAATGGAAATAACTCACTAAATCGCCAACAACAAAAAATGAATAGCTCAACAACATATATGATTTTATTAATATTTTAACCTAGTACATGTGCAAGGCGCTACACAGGTTTAGATTTACCTGAGTAAGGAGAATACATCCCTCATACACAACAAATGGTTTCTACAAGAGGAGTGAGACCTTGCTTCCCATACACTAGACCTCCAAATGGTTGGAAACTTGGCCCAACAACTAGATATTGACCCCTTGATAATTAAAATTGGCCCATCCACCAAGAACTTGGCCCTTGATAATGAAAATCGGCCCAACCACCAAGAACTCGACCCTTGATAATGAAAATCGGCCCAACCACCAAGAACTCGGCCCTTAGGCAATACAAGGCAACCCAACAAAGGAATCACGACCTCTTACAATTGATACTCGACCCTTGCTCAATTAAATCAAACCCCACACATGCCAAACTCAGCCTCAACAAGAAGATTTGGCCTGCTTCAAGATACGACCCCTTCCCAATGGAAACTTTGCTATCGATGTAAAGAACTCGGCCCACACACACTATAATTCGGCCTCTTCCTCAGGAACTCGACCCTCGCACATAAATCTCGTCCTGCATAACAAAAATAGGGTTATCACAATCCCCATTCTACGACAATAGGGTGAATCGATCTCCTCCAAGACAACTTGGCTCCCACCACAAATGATCTTCTAACACTAGGTGAAATGGATCTACTCAACAATAAATGCAAGTGGAAGATCTGAATGATCTCCCCTCCTAATGGCTAGGGTGGAATCTTTCACCATCGAAACTTGATCAACTAGGGTGAAATCTTTCACCACCGAAACCAATCCAAACCAGGGTTCATTCCAAACCCCAAAGGCTCCAAGAGCTCTCCAAATCAAATCAGAAAATAATCATCTACGTAATGAGAGAATGAGCTCTCATTATACTTTTATATCCCTTTTCCCCTTTTCCTCTTAAGTGACTTTTTAATTTATCTTTAGTATTTCCTCAAAAATCACTTTATTAATTTATTAAGCCTTTTTTGTAACGTCCCCGGCCACCCAGGTCGGGCCACGATACACGGGAGAATGCTTTCATTCTCTCTGTGGAACATACTGTAACATACCCAGCAGCCAACTAAGCTATGCTACATAACATTTTCGAACTGCATGCTATTAAAACATATACACACAAAACTCTCGCGGAACATTATATATAAAACGTAAACAGACAAATACATTTCGTAATTGCACCGATTCATACTGAAATAACAGTAAACATATACATGCAACATATACATGCAACATATACAAGCAATACCCATAAATATAAAGACATTTGTAACCACAGATAAGAAAAACCCATAAAAATACACGTAAATAATAATGCAGCATATAAATTTTATCACACAGTTGACACTTATCTTGGTAAGAATATCACCGACTGCGTGCAGACATTCCACGAACCTCCCAACCTTAGAGCACACTATTCATCACTCTCAACAGTGAGTCACCCCCGAGCTGGGACTAAACTCCACCCGGGTAAAGGGATTTCTAACCAGGTTAGTGGCTCAAAGACAACAGGAAAGACTTTGTCACAAGTGCCAAATCAAACTAACAACCTGTAGTCCTTCATTCCCCACATGCCTGTCCCACCCAGGAAGTGTGCCCTTCTTTGCTCAACAGTCCTTCGACTGCCCCACTTCCTTTCCGGGCTTCAGCAACAGGCCAGACAGGAAGTCTCAGAGCCCTGTAGCTGCAGTTTAGCACCTTCAGGAAATCAATTCCCCAACAATTCTCTCATCCAGAGAGAAATTGTTCATGGGCCTGACAACCCGCCTCTTCAATATCAATCGGGCCTGACAACCCGCTTCTTCAGTCCAACTCCCAAACTAACCAGATACACAAACCTAATGGCTATGGATATGGATACAGGTACAGTCATGAAGATATATGAAGGATATTCAATGGTATGTGAATGCCCCTGGATGATTGACTGGATGATTGAATGATTGAATGATGGTAGGAATCATGGAAAGAATGATGGGAAATGAACTAAGTCCAAACAATATGTATGCATGTCCCCAACTTGACACTTGTCTTGTTGGGAGCTACTTTGGCCCACTTGTCCCCAACCTTAGGACTTAGGATAAAATAATTATCCATACTTTATACTTTAAGAAATATTAATATAATATTCCTTTTTGGCTTAAGCTCCCTGGCTTAGCCCCTTTTCCTTAACTTTTAGCCCCCACCCTTTCCCTAACTAGTGGAGTTTAGTCCCCCATACTCTTTTATCGTGGTCGGTCTGCGCGCAACGATGTATTTATATTAATTATGAGACGTATACAAAAAAATAGGCGCACTGGCCTTTAACATCTAGGCTCTCTGACCTAATCAAAACATAAGCATCCTAGCTTATAATAACTGGCTCACCAGCCTATAAAACACTGCATATACACAAAGGCTCCCTGGCCTCAAAATTGCGTGTACTCAAGTTGCTGTGTGTGGTACCCAGGAATGTGCACACTTCATCATTTCACTACGCAGTACATGCGCACACTATGCCATGAAAGGTGCATACAAAATGATATCAAACAGCTCACCAGCTTAAGCACATTTTCATTTACATTACAATTGGGTTCGGCCTAGGGATATTACAATCCGCTCTCCTTATTTATGCACTGTCCTCAGTGCATTATGTACACATATACAACAAAATTTCAAAAATCCTAAAAACGATGTGGGTATTCTGCCCGCATTGCATCCTCATGCTCCTAAGTAGCTTCCTCAGGACCGCACCAGTTCCATTGGACCTTTACAAGCCCTATGGATCGATTCCGAAGCTGTTTGATTTTCCGGTCCAGAATGCGTACTGGATGCACTTGGAAAGTGCCTTCTTGCTCTACATGAATCACATTCCAATCAATAACATGATTAGCATCAGGTATATATTTCTTGAGCAATGATACATGGAATACATTATGATCAGACATAGATGTAGGCAATGCAATCATATAAGCTACTGGGCCAATCCTCTCTAGGATTTCAAACGGCCCACAATAGCGAGCTGCCAACTTTGAACAATTTCCCAACTTCAGGGAACTTTTGTTGGCTTTCACTTTCAAAAATACATGATCCCCAACTTTAAATTCTCTGTGAGTTCTTCCCTTATCTGCATAACTTTTCTGCCTGTCTTGGGCAGCTTTTAAATTTTGTTTTATTTTTATCATTTGCTCCTCCATTTCCTTGAGCAAATCTGGCCCAACCACTGCTCTATCTGCTGGGTTATCCCAGCTTACCAATGTGTTGCACTTTCTGCCAAAAAGTGCCTCAAATGGGCTCATCTTTAGATATGTTTGGTACCCATTGTTATAAGCAAACTCTACCAAGTGTAGGTAGTCTTCCCATTTTGATGGCTTATCCATCACATACATCCTCAGCATATTCTCAATCACTTGATTCACCCTCTCTGTTTGTCCATTTGATTTTGGATGATAAGGTGTACTAAAATTCAAATTTCTTCCAAATCCATTAAATAATCCTTTCCAAAATTTTGAGGTAATTTTTGGATCTTTGTCAGACACAATTGTCTTGGGTATGCCATGTAATCGAGCAAATTCCCTCATATAAACATCAACAATGTTGGCTGCCTTGTGAGTGAGTTTAACTGGAATAAAATGGGCAGCCTTAGTAAGCTTATCCACCACTACCATGATAGAATCATGTTGCTTGTTTGTTCTGGGCATTTTGGTGATTAAATCCATTGTTACAACTTCCCATTTCCACTCAGGAATGGGTAATGGCTGTAGCAAACCAGTTGGGTGTCTATGCTCAGCTTTTACCTTTTGGCATTCCAAACATTTGGCAATAAAATCAACAACTTCCTTCTTCATTCCTGACCAATAATATTGGCTTTTGACAGCCGCAATAATTTTTTGATAACCTGGGTGCCCAGCATAAGGTACATTATGCATTTCTCCCAATATCAGATTTTTCAATTCCCGGGAATTTGGCACATAAATTCTTCCCCTGTATGTGAGAATTTCATCATTATCTAGCTTGTATTTTTCAATTTTCTGCTAGAAATTACCTTGCTGTAATTTTGCCACTAATTCCTTGTATTGCAAATCTAATTTTGCGGCCTCTAAAATTCTGGGTTTGAAATCTGATTGGTACATGCTAATGGCTGTAGCATGCATTTCATGCACTCTTCTGCTGAGTGCATCAACCACTTTGTTCTCTTTCCCCTTGATAGGCTTTATATCAAAGTCATATTCACTTAGAAATTCTAGCCATCTGCTTTGCCTAGCATTTAGAGTTGGCTGATCAAATAAATATTTCACACCATTATGGTTTGTTCTTTGCTCAAACCTTTTCACCATGAGGTAGTGTCTCCATTGCCTCAAGGCATGCACTATGGCTGCCAACTCCAAATCATGAGTGGCATAGTGTCTTTCATGCTCCTTCAACTTCCTTGATTTATAACATATAACAAACCCATTTTGACTGAGGACTCCACCAAGTCCTTCTTTACATGCATCTGTGCATACAATGAAGTCTTCATTTGGGTCTGCAATCCTTAGTATTGGAGCACTTGTCAATAATTGTTTCAAGTATTGGAAACTCTTTTCACAATCCAATGTCTACTGAAACTTCACACCCTTCTTTTGTAAGGAAGTGATTGGGTGTGCAATCTTTGAGAATCCTTCAATAAATCTCCTATAGTAGCCTGCAAGGCACATGAATGATCTGACCTCTGCCACATTCTTTGGTGTTGATCATAAACTAATGGCTTCTATCTTCTCAGGATCTACTGTTATCCCATCCTCTGAAATGATATGTCCCAAATAATGAATTTGCTTCTGATAAAATGAGCACTTGCTCAATTTGGCATACAACTGATGCTCCCTTAAAACTTGCAACACCATCCTCAAATGATGCTCATGCTCTTTTTTTGACTTGGAATATACAAGGATGTCATCCAAAAAGACAATGACAAACTTGTCTAAATAATCTTGGAAAACACCATTCATTAAGCACATGAAAACAGCTGGTGCATTTGGCAACCCAAATAGCACCACTRTGAACTCATAATGACCATACCTTGTCCTGAAGGCGGTCTTCCTGATATCTTCCTCTTTAATCCTCACCTGATGGTATCCTGATCTGAGATCTATCTTTGAAAATATCTTTGCATCCTTCAATTGATCAAAGAGATCATCAATCCTTGGCAAATGATACTTGTTCTTCACAGTCACTTTATTCAACTGTCTGAAATCAATGCACAATCTTAATGTCCCATCTTTCTTCTTCACGAACAAGACTGGGGCACCCCAAGGTGACACACTTGGGCGTATATACTCTTTCTTCAGAAGTTCTTCAAGCTGCATTTGCAACTCCTTCAACTTTGGTGTACTCATTCTGTAAGGAGTCTTTGACACTGGAGCTGCTCCAGGCATTAAATTTATAGAGAAATCAATATCTCTCTTTTGGGGGTAGTCCTGGTCCCTCCTTGAATACATCTTCAAAATCTTCCAGGACTGCATAATCTTCCAAATTTGACACCTTATCTTTAGGTGTTTCTTCCATATGTGTTGCAAATATTTGACAGCCTTTCCTGTAACATTTCTTCAGCTGCAATGCTGAAATTTCTTTGATGGTTACTTCCGTGGGAATTCCCTGCACTTTCCTTAGGCTCCCTTCCTCATCCAAGCAAGTGAATGCCTTGTTATGATAGTCTAGGATAGCATGATGTTGGTCCAACCAATCCATCCCAATCAGATAGTCATAGGAACCTAAAGGAAAGATGTTCAAATCTTCTTTGGTGTTCAGTCCATTGATGTCCACAAGACATGACTTAACCATCTCATTAACTTTCCTTTTGGCTTCGATAGCCAGTTGCACCAACCAAGATTTTCCATGTTTGCTTCTTGGCAAATGCAAACTTTCCACCATATTAGGATCTATATAACTATGACTAGCTCCTGAATCAATTAAAACAACAATGGTTTGGTTGTTGATCATACCTTCCACTTCAATCATATGTGACTGATACTCTGCTTGCTTGTTGTCCAGGGCTGCATAGATCCTTGGTACATTTCTGCCCATGTCCTCAATTGTTTCAACTTGTTGTACATTGTGGAAAGTTCTCACTTTTTCACCTCTGTGAGGACAATCTTTGAACATATGATCTCCTTTACAACCCCAACATTGAATAGGTGGCTGCCTTGGCCTTTGACCCCTTGTTTCGTTCTGGGTTCTGGCTGTCCCTGAGGATTATTTATGAAGAATGGTGGCTTATTTCCCTTCTTCCTCTGATCCATTTTGAATTTCTTTTTGTCTTCCCAAGCTTTTCAGAAATTTGGCCATGTTTTTTGTTGATCATAAAGACATTTAGCTCGCCTTATGGTCTCCTCCGATGTCTTGGGATCACCATACTGCATTTTCTCACCGATGAATGATGGACTCCACTCAAATACCTCTGAATCTTAACTGTCTCATCCTTGATGAAAGAGACATACTTCAATAGTTCCAAAAACCTTCTCTCATATTCATTTATGGTCATACTTTTAAGCTTGAGTTCAAATAACTCTTTCACTTTCTTGTCATAGTATCTCTTAGTCAAGTATTTCTTCTCAAAAATTTCTTGAATTCTCTCCAAGTAACACTTTTCTCTTTAATGTGTTGCACCTGCACAAGCTGATCCCACCACATGGATGCCTTTCTCTTGAGTTGATAGATGGCGATTCTACCTTCTGCATGAGAAGAATAATTATGCAATTGAAAATACTTTCTCATGCCCAACAACCATATCTCTGCATCTTCATCCTTCTTGTGCTCACCATCAAATGTAGGAGGTTTGATTTTGTTCATTTCTCCTCGTAGCTCATCCACCCTAGACCTCTTATGCGTCCTGACAGGGGATGGACTTGAGCTGCTTGATGGTGATGTCTGCTAACACTTCTGGTTCTTCTTTTCTCATCAGGAGACCTATGACTTCTTGATTTGCTTGATCCTCTCTCCTTATCCAATTTATTTTCTATTCTGTTCAAGATCTCCATTAACTTCATGTTGAAGTCCTCTTGTTGCTCCTTGGCTCTCATAAGTCTTTCATTATCAGATTTATGGCTTTGGACATCCTTCTGTAAATTTTTAATGATCTCAACTATATTCATGTTTTCATCCCTTTCTTCTCCATGTCCATTGGAGTTTGTTCCTTCAATGCTCAAATGGACATCCATCCCTCTAATCTCATCTTCCTGGCTGTAATTCCCTTGTGCCTCTTCCATTCCTCTGGACTCTGTGCTGATCTTGATCTGATCTAGTTGTTGTTAACTCTGCAAAATGTATAGCCAACAAAACTTTGTCAGGCTAACTGGCTCAACAATTTCATGAAAAATATGAGCCATTATGGTTCAATAATATTTCATAACTCTTTCTTCTGATTTCCTGAAAATTTGAATGCCCAGATCAATTTTCTGGGTGGGTATAATATTCTACCGTCCAAGATCATTCCAACGCTTGCTCCCATGCTCAATTCTGAGTCTTGAGCAAAAAATTATGGTTATTTGAAAATTGCCCATTAATTTTTCTGTTCACACTTCAACTTGGCGCAACTTTGCGTTGTAATTAAGCATTTTTGCATCTACTCCATTGGAGTTTTTTTTGTATGAGCTCAATTGGGTTTCTTCATATACATCTTAATGGACACTCTGTCCAAGTTTCGCCTTTTTTTGGGTTCTTGGCTGCTAGTTACAACTTGCTAAAGTTCTAGGCCAATTCGTGTTTTTGGTCTGGAATGCTACAGGTACCTTCTTTGCCATATTAAACATTTTTAACATGCCCAGAAATTTAATTCAGCTTTGGGACTGTCTTCTATGGCTCAATAACTTTCCATTGACTTCTCTTGCGCCTCAATTTGATTCTGGAGCAGAAAGTTATGGCTCTTTGAAGTTAGTTGGGTCTTAAAATTTACCCTCCACTGTTTGTGTTGTAACTTTCTCATAAAAACTCCGTTTGACGAACGCTTTACACCATTAGAAATCTTTGTCCGAGCTCTTTTATTTGAGTTGTAGAGACAGAGTGTTCCTTGGCACACTCTGTTCTCGTGGTTTTCGAGTACCTAAAAATGCTCTTAAGGGTCTCCAAAATGCGTTGTGAAAAGATGACATTCAAATGATATAAAATGTCGCAGAAAATCGTTGGTTTTCTATTGTTGTTCACCATCCAAATGACTTCGCGCGCACAAATTTCAACCTGTAAACCCATATTCACCATGAGCAGCAACAACACAAGGTAAATCATGCTCCACACATCTATAACTACCGTGCATCACTTCTCTGTTGCGCCAATAAATAGCGCGCACTATTTTTGTGTCGCGCGCCAATATCCACCGCGCACAGTTTTGGTTCTGGTACTATTACCTGTTGCGCGCCATTTTTGTATCGCGCGCTGATATTTTGCACGCATTTCATTCTACGTGCTGCACCATGCCAAAGTTTAGTACGCCCCTACCGCGCACCATTAGTCTGCGCACACCATTTACTACACTGTCGCGTGACAACTTATACTCATACTGCGCGGGCACCAACCAAACTCCTCTGCACTCTGCAATACTGCACACACCACGTGCACCATTATTATGTGTGTGCACACCACGCAATGCTAAATTTAGCGCGCGTGCCCGCACATCAACATTTTTCCGCGCGGTGCCAAAATATAGTGCGCGCTCCCACACTCAAATATTTTTCCACGCGATGCCAAAATTTAGCGCGTGCACCAGCATGCCAACATTTTTCCTCGCGGCACCTAATTTTTACATATCATAAGCCTTTTACTGCGCATCCTGCATTTTTAGTGCACCCACCTGTGCGCATTCATTTTTTTATGTGCATCAAGTCCAAATGCTCCAATGAAGATGCCAAACAGTAGATCGGGTAACTGCAAGAACAACCTAGGTGCTCAAATCTCCGAGATCCTCTCCAAACTCATGGATCTGCCTCTCCTCCAAGGAATGGTGTGCCCCCCTGATAATTCGACCTTACTGTCAAAGACCTCCAAATGATACGCTGAAGACGCCAAACTGTCGATCGGGATGAGTAGAATCCCCTCCTGAAATCTTAGACCGAAATACCAAGGGAAACTCCTCTAAATGTTGAATCCTCTAATGGAGCTGTGCCCTCCTAAAATTGCCAGACCCTAGAATTTTGGCCCTGATGAAGGAGGCCTCCAAATGCCCTGAAACTTGCTAGAAAGATAGATTGAGAAACTGGAAATCACTAGGTGAAGTCTCAAGGTCAGATCTGAGGTATAACCTCCTCAAACGGAATAGATCTGAATCTTAAAATTGCCCTCCTTTTCTCCAATTCGTCCAATGCATCCAATAACCCAAATGGCCCATGAAACTCCTCCGGAATGCACTAGATATAACGGCCAAACCCTTGCAATGAAAACGTAGGTGCTAGAATTTGCCGAAGCCCTTCCAATCCCTTGGAACGAGCTTCCCTCAAAGAATGGTGTGCCCCCCTTGCTGGAAACCCCCAATGGTGCGCCCCCCTCCTCTTCTTGTGCGTGTGGCTGGTGTAGAACCCTCTTGTACTGATGTAGATCTGACTAGAATGGTGTGGGAGAATATTGAATCTCCGAGACCAAGCTTGGGCCAAGCTAGGTGGAATCTTTCACCACCGAATCGTCCTCTAAGGTTTGTTAAGTCAAAACCCTCAAAACCCCCAAGAGATGGGCCCTCTAGCTAGAAGCCAGATATCAAAATGATAAACATACATCAATGAATGAATAGAGGCCCTTGCCTTTCCTTTATACTTCCTGCTCACCTTGTCCCTCCAAAATGACTTTCATTTTATTAATATTTAATTAATTAATTAACCTTTTTACCTATGAAAAGTGCCTTATCTCTCCTTGTGGCTTCCCTGGCCATTGAAAGTCACTTCTCACCATCCCATCCTGTAGTGTTGCTCCTCTCGATTCCAATGAGCTATTACATTGAGAGGTTCCTCCAAGTAATGTGCCCAAAATGACCTCTTCAGTGAATTTAATTAATTTATAGCTCAAAATACTCAAATCATGGAAATTGTCGGAATGCAACAAAACCAAAGCCAACCTGTGAGGAATGGATCATAATGATGAAATGGGATGAGAAATGCAAGCCGGACCCCAAAATGCCTCTCAATAATCCTTGTACTCGCTATAACCTCCATCTGGCTACTCTGGTCATCATAATCCTCTGTAATGTAATGATGTCCTAAAGTGGGGACATTACATACATCTTTAACTGATGAATTAGGAACATACCCAATTACTTTTGAGTATCCAACAAAGACTCTAAAATGTTTTAGGGATTCCCCAAAGCATATGCCTGTTTTTCCTCCATGGAGTACTTTAATTTTGCATTTTGCAAGGCCCTACTCATGTAAGAAATGGGTTCTTTAGATATGGCAGTTTTAATTTCTTTGAAAGCTTTATTGCTTCGATCATTCCACTCAAATTTAACATCTTTCTTAAGCAACTTAAAGATTGGCTTTACTATCTCTGCATAATTAGGAATGAATCTGTGAACAAAATTAGTTTGGCCTAGGAAGGATTGGAGAGATTTCTTTGATATAGGCAAAGGGACCTGTTATCGCACAGTTTGTAGGAAAGGTTTAAGTAGCTTGAAGTCAAGGCTCAAACTGGCGTAACAGGAGCTTCCCCGTCCACTGTCACCTCGATGGGGAGCTCTTTCTATTTAGGGTGGCTAATCCCAAGGGAGACGTCCCTAGTAATCTGGGGTTCTGAAGGAGAAGGATCAAGGTTTTAAGGATTCAAAGGTTAAAGCAAGCTTTCCCTTCACAGATTACTGCCAAAATGATAGTCAAAGAAAAGATATTTCACTGAAAGAGCACCTGTTTGCGAGACAAGGCAAGTGAAACTAAAATGTGCATATAGTGATTAGTACTTCAAAATATCAATGACTATCTTTAATACATATGAGCATTAATGAAAGTAATTATTGACGAAGTCAATGATTGCAAATAAAGACAAAGGCTTATAATACTTCTTCAATAAATACAAAGTGATACTTGCATTCAATGTATAAAATCAATCTTTATCATATCACAATGTAATAAATCTGCTCATACATAAATATTGTTGCTGCGTCACTATGCTACAAGGGTGACGTCAAGCTTTTTTCTAAGTAGTTTCAAGAGGCAAGGAGGTGAACGTTTTGCACACTAAGCCAATAAAAATAATCTATACCTCAATGCCAAATGCCATATGACTAAATCACAACGTCTTATACCAAACAAGAGACCAAATTAAGTGTGACGTCACTAGCTGGTTAGGGTTAGGTTAGCTAGACCAAGAGGTGGACGTTTGGCTAAATTGACCAATGAAATTGCTTAATACCTCTATGGCTATCAAGGGATGAGTCAGCCGCAACTTTTAGTCCAAACAAAGGTTCAAATAGGGCAAGACGTCATCAATAAACTAGGGTTAGTAGAACGCTAGGGTTAGTTAGGGTTTCAATTCAAGAAAGTTTGAAAGATTGTTTTGAACACCAAAGGCTCAACGTTTTAGGTTTAGACTAGTGCCTTGGGTTAATGGAGTCAAGGAGAGAGGCTAATGCCTTGGGAGAATCCAAATCTAAGGACGGGAGAGTTAGGATTTGTAGTGCTGCAAAGGCAGGGCCACCAAGTCAAAACCCTAAGGGGAGGAGGCTCATTCCGGTGTAGCTAAAGCTAGGCCTCATGCTCCTCCCTCTTTCCTTAGAACTCTTTGGCAAAACGGCTAGCTTTAAAATATAAGTCTAGGGC
>ML789268.1:106157-118192 GCA_009831015.1 Picea engelmannii
CGCCTCTTCCCTCCGTTGTTTTCTTCAAGCCCGTTTTAGATGGTGGAGATGGCTGAATGAAGCCCCTAAAATGTTGCTAAATGTTATTATGACCCGCGGGTGGGCCTTTAGATGTGTTGGGTGAATTTTAGAAAAGTTTTAGACACTTAAAATTTAGCGTTTAAGGGTATGGCCGAAAATGAAAATGCTCACAAAATGTGTTTTGAAGCTTAAAAATAAAGAGCTTTCACCACATGAAACTTATATGGAAATGACACAATAGATATACCAATTAACTATAAACCATTCCACATAAAAATTGCAAGTTAAGTGTGAGATTTAAGCAAGGACAACTTGCCACATATAACAGAAAATGAAACTTGCTTGAAAAGAAAATTTAAGTTATGTATGTGGGAAAATAACCATGAAGCAAGATAACTTAAACTTAATGAGTGCTTGAAAAGTAGATCTGAAAATGAGATGTCTTAAAATGTGATATTATGCCACAATAGATAAAAGAACATTAAGTATGTGTGAGCATCACATCAACATAGTAGACAATTTATAGTTGATGTGAGTTTGTTTGAGAATTTATATCAAAAAGAACAACTAAGGAAAACTAAAGACACAAAGTCCCAAAAAACACAACACCCCCCTCCCCCCCCTGGGGGGGAATGAAAAGTGAGGCCTCCTTTGGCTCACTGATTTTATTATATCGGTTACAATGGTCTCTTTAGAGACTTGGGATCCTTATGAATGGATCAAAAAATGATTTACAATCTTTTTCCAAAATTTATACAAGTGTATAGTGCTTCAAGGGGTTCTTGAGGATTCAAAACTTCCAAAATTTGGGAGCAATTCCCTTTGTATTTTTGTTAAACCTGCAAAAACAGCAAGTTAATTTGGGCAAAGATGCCCCAAAAGTGATTGGAAGACCCTGCAAAAGGTGTTAGTACATGTACATAAAAATATAGAAAAATGGTTAAGTGAAACTAGACTAAACAATTTGATAAAAGCTAAGTTAAACAAGCAAAAAAAACCCCTTTATTTCTGATATTACTTGCTGTCCCAAAACAGAAAGTAATATCACAAAGATACTTTGATATTACTTTAAAACTCTTTACAAATTAAAACTATTTTTAGCCTTTAGGTTTTCAAGAAATTTGAAACTAGAAGTAGATTGCAAGCTAGATAGAGAGATCTAATCTACTTGCCTTTACTATGCAAAGGAAAAGATAACTTATGATATTTATTTTGAAATTAGAAAGCTTTACTTTTCGTGAATTTAAAGTAACCCAAATTAATAATTTAAAAGTGGAGAAGGAGAAGAAGAAAAGTGCTTTGAAACCCTTGGAAATTGGGCAAATGGAGTCTTTGTTGATGGATCCACAAGAGGGGCTATGTCTCCTTGAAATCTTGAAGGGTGAGGCAAGTGAAACCGATGCCTATCCTCTTGCTCAAGTGTGATGATCTGTGTTATCCCCCATTTTAGGGATAACTAAGGAGATTATGTCTCGAGGTGCACAAGTCCTAGACATGGAGTACCGAGAGCCAGGTCGACTTGAGCATGGCCCTGGAGGGCTCACCTTTTCTTCCTTTCAGCACCTCCACTTTGTTAGCAACAACAACATCCATCACCTTGACTTGGTCCTGTAGTAGAGATGGATCTTGCTCCATGAGGTAATGAGTCCGGGTATCATGGTCTGTGTCACTCTGATCCTCAAAACCTTTGAATATGTACATCTAGTTCTTTTTGTTTCTAACGGGTGCTTGGATCTTATACTCATCCACTTGACCATTTCTGGGGGGAATGACAAGATGCCCTAGTAAGCTTGTGCCCATAGATTTTGAGTTGCCACTAGGGGGATTAATGGAAAGTCATCGTCCGCTACCGTCATACTTACCACTTTCCATCTTACCTCCCGCTCATCCATCCCATTACATTGGTCTAGGCATTGGGTTGGCCAATCATTTAAGGGTTTCACCTTGCCTCGTGGGAAGAAGGGGCTAAAGGCCCAGAAGGTAAAAGCAATTGGCAAAAGATAAAAGCCTAAAAATAAAACCTCGAGATGCTTCGCCCAAGGATCCCCGAGAAAGCAGTAAAAAGCTTCTTAGCAAGAAATAAGAGGGACCCATAAAAAATAATAAAACAAGACCTAGTTTGAGGATAGGGTGTTTAATCACGAGCCAGCCTATTAGGTCCATGGGCACCTAGCAGTATGACACTACTAGTAGCTGGTTACCATGCCAGGGTAGTGGCTCTTGGTGGCATAGCCAAGAGAAAGGGGGTCTCATCACGAGCCAACCTTTTCATTTCCGTGAAAGTGCTTATGGGTAACATTGCCACCACTGGTCACCACGCCAGGGCAGTGTCCCCTGATTAGCCTCTTGATAAGAAAAAAACAATAAAGAATGAAGAATAAAAGGCATGAATGGGCTTGGAAACATTTGCATGCAGGACAAGTGCAACTCGCCTTCTACAAAGGCACCCACAGGTACGCCATGCATTTCCCTGCTATCACTACATCCCTTGTCAGGACATCCTTTATCCACCTCATCCATTAACATGACTTGGATTTGATTTCTCCCAGAAAGTTCCCACATCCAGTGAACACTAGCCCAATAGGACGCCCTGTCACTTCCTCCAAACTTGCCTTGCATATTTGCATAATGTCTTTGAGCACTTGACTGGGTAAAAGGGGCTTTATGCACATGTTTAATAAAATTGATGATTGGATGTGATTGACATTGCTATGATCCCTGTGACGTATGAGCCCATGGAGGGCGTATCTGTTGATGTGTAGGATCATACCCGACGGACAGATACCATATTGGATAGGTACACATGGGGAGATGATTAGTTCGGACCTCCATGGGGCTAAAGAGCCCACCAGACGGATGCTGAGACCTTAGCAGGGGGCAAAGACATGACATAGGGGCTTGCACTGGATAAGAGGAGGACATCCCACAGAGGCAGCTTGGCAGAGCCTTACCTAGGGGGGTTGTGCCCTCTCCACTGGAACGTTGGCCTTGGAGGCCCATGACATCACCCAAGATGCCTATGATGTCATGCAACATTTATGGACATTTTGGGAGACAATTATGATAGTTATGGCACATGTGGCAGCTGGGAGAAGCCCAAGGAGGGCTAACGTTTTGCTTCAGGAGGCCAATGCTGCCCTAAAAAGGGCTAGCGTCACCCTAGAAAGGGCATGACGTCTTTACTTTTGCTTGATTAGGGTTTAATTTATGACATTTAATGTAAAACAATATTATTTGGTATTTTGGCCTTGTAGGGATTTTGGTGACCTAAATTTTATTAAGGTCACTTGGTACTGTATAAGTAGAGAGCTAAAACTCTCATTTTGATCATCATCTTTCACTGACTCTTGGTGAGGTCTGAAATTTGCGCCCTCCTTTAGGGTTTTTGGTTGAAATCTTGATGCGCACTTGTTGAAGGAGGCGTTTTGGCTATTTTGGCATTTTCTTGGTGGAAGGTTTACAACTAGGGTTTGGCTATATAAATGCTTGGTGGATGTAAGTGAATTTTTGCAAATCCTTCTTTATTGAATGGTTATGGTATTTTTTACTTGCATTTTGTTATTATAAATTGCTGGATTAAACCCTAGGGGACAAGCACATGTTGGTGTCCTTGTTTCATGTCCCTACTAAGTTATGCTAGGAGCCATTTTTGCTAAAGATTGATGTTAGAGCCTTGCCATAGAAAAACTCTACCTCTTACTCTTTAAGCTAGCCATTTTATTCTTGTCATTGAGCTAAAAAAGGAGGAAAACACACTAAGGCCTAGGGTTTCTACACCTTAGTGAGTCGTTTTCCCCAAGGGTTTGATTGATGAGGCCTTGCCTTAACAACACTTCATCATTAAACTCTTTTGTCTTTAGCCCTATCACTATCATTTCGGCCCTTCAACTTTTGTAGCTATTTGACTCCATTTGCCCTAATATTGCACTGATCTAGACCTTCTCTGTTTGAGTATTTTGATCACAACTTCCAAATACTCTTGAACAACCTTTAACTCCTTTTAACCCTAGCTTAGACTTGTTTCCGTCCTTATACACACTTGCAAACGTGAGCCAAGTCCTGCTCACTTAGTGTCCTTGGAGGCACAATGCCTAGGTTCAAAGCCCACGTTGTCACTTTGGCTTGAACCTCTTCCGTCTAGGCTTACTCCTAGGGAAGCGAAGGGGGGTAGTCCCTAGTTTCTAAATAAGATTTAGAGTTTAAGTTCTAGGAGTTGATTTTAATTCGTTAAGGTTGGGGGGAGTCTAACCTATGATGCTAAGACAGCAATGCAAGATGCAAGGGTTAGTTATGTCAAGCAAGCCCTTTCCCTAGGTCAACTAAGACTAGTGCCTAAGGTTGGGCAAGGGGTCAACTAGAGTTACAGGGTGTTTCGTTACATTATGATTACAATATTACAAAAGAATGGTTAATCCACAAGAGTGCTAGATACAATTACTTACATCAAAGAATATTAAAAGTACAATGATACAATATAACAAGCTAACTATGTTTTGTTTAGATGTGCAGGAATTAAAGAATGTCAAGGAAAGAGCATCAACAACACATCAAAGGCAAGCATGCCCCAATAGCGCTTGCTCTATTGGATTGCCCCTCAATGGCAACATCAACACAGTAAAGATTCACAAGGACACTTGGAAGTTTTATGGATTTAAAGCACAAGTGTTCCACAATGATTAAATCACTTAGTTGATTTTACCCACAAAGTATTACTTGTGTTATGAGATCGAAAGATTGAATTACAAGTATTAAGCCTTAAGATGTATTAGATTAAACCAAGGTTTGATCACTTAGTGAGTTAAGGGTTTCTTAAGATTTTGAGATTTTAATTACCCTTATTAAGTGATTCACTAAAAACCTCCTCCCTCGGTTGCCAAATAGCTGCTGGATGCTCAAGAAGTGAGGCAACGAGGCCTACCCTAGCTTCGCATGTCAGCTCGAAAGATTGAGTTTTTACGGAAAGGACGCTCCGCGCCACAAGACCGTCCCCGGCCTAATCACCTTTTGTTGCCCTCCTCAATCCCCGTTTTAGATGGTGAAGATGGTGGTTTAAGGCACCCTGTTAAGTCTATTAAGTTGATATATCAATTGGTTAGACTTTTAGGCGTGTTCTTAAGTTTTTTGGTGACTTTTAGTTGCCTTAAACTGGTGAATAAATGCCAAAACCGAAACTTTTATGAGCTTAGAAAGTGTGTTCTTTGAACATGAAAATGAAGAGCATTGACACATATAAAGCATTAAAAGAGAGCTCAATAACGATTTAGTTTTATCACCATGCACTAGATCCTTAACATGAGTAGCTTGCTATGGAAGAAAACTAAAGCACAAGGCAAGGACAACTTGCCCCCCCCAAAAAGAAAGAATGAATCAAGCTTATAACACTTATCTTATGTTGTTAAAGCATTAAGAGAAGAAGCTTTAAGTGTTTAGGAGAAGCTTGAAAAAAAGGAAATGTGCCTACACTATCAACTTATCCAACAATTATTAACTTGAGTGTGTTGGAAAATGGCCTTAAGAAGATGATAACATGAAAAGCAAACCACTTATTCAATCATTAAAACATTAACCATTTAATGTGTTGGATTTAAGCATGTAAAATGAGATAGATCTTAATATACTTATGCATGCAAGTAAGTTGATTATGCCCCAAGGGCTTAAGCTAAGGATTAGTATGTGATGTGAAGATCTAGATCTAGAAAATTTTAACCATTAAGCATTAGAAAAGATCAAAACACTCTACTTATCCTAGCCTTACGTTTTGGGTATTCCTCTCCCAAGGTGTAGGCAATTTAGAGATTACTTGAGAGAGAAAGAAAGGAGAAGCAAGCAACTAAATATTTACCAACAAGTCAATAGCTATCCCCACGTCTTAGTTTAGAAGATGATCAACACTAACCAAACTCCATGTCCTAGCTTGAGGAAGTGCTCAAAAATTGAAGAAAAGGAAATTTGCACTTACCCTAAGCTACCCTAAGCTCACCTTTGGGATGAGACCATACCAATCCTTCTCCCAAGTTAATGAGCCACTAAAAATAAGCAAAATGGCTAGATCTATGTACAAGAAGCTAGAAAATGACAAGGGAAAGGTTGAGAATGTTACCCACTTGAAGAGAAGGGTCTTGGAGTGTTGTGTGACTATTTTAGGGCAACTTAACCCCCTCAACCTGCTGCAAACCTACAAAAAAAGCAAGCTATGCTTGCTGGAAAATCTACACACAACCAACAATGTGAAGAAAAATTTCTGTTTTTAGGGCATACATTTTTCTCCTTTAAAACTCAAGATAAAACATGATTGAAGTGACCATAAAACTATGCTAAGCTAGCTGAAATATATATGGAATGATAAGCAAGTGAAAGAATGAGCAATGATAAGAAATATGGAGTTTATATGTGCTCTAAGGGAGGACTCTTCCTTGAGGCAATCCCAACAAAACTCTTGAAGCCAAACCTGCAACACTTGACAAGATCATATGCATACAAAGATAATATGGATGAATATGCTAATAATATGAAATACTTGCACCCTATGTAGCAAACCCACATATATAGACCTACAAGAACACTTATTGTTAGATCTACCCAAGTAACACTTTACCCAAGATCTAAGTTATGCATCAATCAAATAAAACACATAGAAATTTACCTCACATGTAGCAAGAACAAAAATACTTGTTGCTCTTCCAATGATCCTCCAAAGTTTTTCCTTTATTACTCAAAAATGGATCTTGGAGAAATACTTGCTCTAGAACCCTAAGAGCCAAAGAATGGAAGATGGACAAGAAAGAGAGAGAGAGAGAGTGGAAGATCAAGTAGGATAAAAATAACTCAAGATATGGTAAGGAAAAAGTGAGGAGAGGGATCTATTTATACTTGGAGAGGCAAACTCACCCCTCTTGGATCAATGCCAAGTGTCCACCACCAAGCACAAGCTAGAATCCCAAGGGTAGGGCGCACCATCTAGGGTTTGAGAGGTAGATCTAGGGTGTGGATGAGTGGTAGGGTGTTGGGATCACATAAAATAGGTAGTGGGAGGCTAGGGGAAGYGTGCCACTAGAGAGAGGGGGCCCCAAAATATTTAAAATAATTTTCTAGAATTTTCCCAAGTTAGGGGGGGCGTAACTTCTCTAGGAGGATGCACCACTTGGGGAAGAGGGAAAGAATGGGAGGCAATAAATGCTAGGAGGGGAGTGGAGGTGAGTTAGGATGTGACGTGGGGGGTGAGGGAGAGGACAACAACCAAGGGAAGGGTCCACCACCCAAGGATAACCCAAGTTACAACATCTCACTCACAAGGGGGGCATAACTTCCTTAGGAGGGCATGAGGGTTGAGTGAGTGAGGTGGGTGAGGGGTTACGAAAAGATTAGAACAAGTTGGGTGGGTTAGCAAAATGGCTAGATAAGCTCTCTCAATCTTTATCCATCTTTTATCATCCTTTTAACTCATTATTACAATTTTTACATTTTTGCTATGTCAAGACTTAGCAATTAAAATTGTTGTTTTTGACTGACTGACACTCCAGGTAGACAAACCCATAGTAGAAGTTGTCCGACTGAGCTGAAACTTGGTCCATGGATGTAGGGGGACTCATTCTATTTCTTTTGAGCACAAATACCCCTATCAAAAGTCCAAGGACCTAGTTTTTACAATTTTTGCTCAAAAATAATTAATTAATTAAATAATTAAACCTCCAAACTTAGGGAAATTTAATTAAAAATTAATTAATTAAAAAAATTAATCTAGACTCGTCGGAATTCCGCGAAGCTTTCTAAGATGTCATACATGGTCATTTACATTATCCCTAAACAATAGTTATCCGAGGATAAGCCCATTAGAACGCCCTTCACCACTTTGGAGGAATTATTGCAAGTGTGAGGGAAAAACTCAAGGGAAATCAACAAGGCTGAAAAGCCCAATTGATAACCTGAGGATAAAAAACCCTCGGTGAAAGGAACTCTCCCCATGAACCGATCCAAAAGTAACTGACCTAAATATGACCCATGCAGACCTATTACATTACTGATCCACGCAGTGGTGCGGAAATTCCAGTTACAAAAAGAAGTGTTGGGGCCAAAAATGCCCGGTAGAACCAAAAAGTCTTCAACAAATGAGCATCTGATGATGTATGTCTTCATGGCACATGGAGTTGACCCCCTAGTTGGATAGGTGGTCAACATCTGGCTCCACATGGGGATGTGTGTTTGATCTTCTCACATGAGACAGAGAGCATACGAGAATCCAACACCTAGAAAACAGAGTGCTCACCAATAACCAACATAAGAATACAAATATACATAAATAAAAAATGCTATATATAACATTTACGTAATGAAATAACTGAAGTACAACATTTTTAATTTTACAACAAATGAAATCTATGGTACAAATTTTTTTTCTAAGTACATATTTACATGATGAATGAAATAATACAAAATTGAAATACAAGGAGAAGGGTTAGAGACATGTTACAGAGGGTGTCCCTTTGGACACCAATTGCTCATCATCTGAAGAAGAGCTTGAGTTGCTGCCCATTCCGTGGAATGTTGATGGGCTCACCATCCAAATGGCTGAGATGAAAAGAGTTCGGCCCTGCTATTTCTCTAATCAAATATGCACCCAACCACAACCTGTCAAACTTGCCATGTTTTCCAGGTTTCTTTCTGCCTTTATCCCACAACAAAACTGTATCCCCAATCATGAAGTCTCTCTGTCTAGCTGACCTGTCGAAAGCCTTCTTTACCTTACTCTGATTTCTGCAATTCTGATCATAAGCCTTTCGTCTGATTTCATCTAACTCGATGACCTGATTGATCCTGTTCTGAACTGCATCCTGCTCTGTGGAAAAATCCTCAACTGACCCATAAGTAGGAAGTCTAAGGTGCACTGACAACCTAGCCTCCAATCCATACACTAACTCAAAAGGACTCTTTGCAGTTGCTGCTTTCTTTGTTATTCTGTTAGCCCATAATGCATGCTTGATTTTACTGTCCCAAGATCTTTTATTTTCACCGACTATCTTTTTAACTATGGTCATTAAGTTTTTATTACTTGATTCTGCTTGACCATTTTCTTGGGGATAGTAATCTGATGCATGTGATAAGATAATACTATACTTGAAACAAAAGGATGACATCTGTGCTGAACAGAAGGCCTTGGCATTATTTGTCACTATCTTTGATGGGACCCCGAATCTAGTTATAATTCTGTCTTCTAGGAAATCCATCACAACCTTTTCAGTTGCTGACTTTGTAGGAATGGCTTCAACCCACTTTGTAAAGTAATATGTTGCTGTGATAACCCATGAATAACCATTACTTGAATTATCATTAAACTTCTCGATGAAGTCCAAACCCCACTGCTGAAAAGGGGCTTCAATCACCACTGGTTGCAAAGGGAGTGCTGCTAACTTCTGCTTTCCTGTGAAAAGCTGACATGGCTCACATTTTCGAACAAACTGATGTACATCTGAAAACATGGTGGGCCCACAATATCCTTCTCTGTGAATCTTGTGGGTAGTAGTTTTAGTAGCAAAATGTCCACCACAAAACCCTCCATGGAATTCATCCACAAGCTTCTTTGACTCAACGCCATCCATACATCTAAGGATAATTCCATCAGGATTCTTCCATCCTATCCCATCTCTAGTAAGAACATACTTATAAGATTTTAATCTTAATGCCCTTTTCTTGGTTCCTACTAGATGACTTGGACAAGTTAGATTTTTGAGATAAAAGATGATGTCTTTGTACCATTCAACTTGTTCAAGTTTCAGCAAATTAGGATGCCATTCTTCAGTTTAAACCAAATGGCATTCTGAGATATTCAAAAGTTCCCCATGGAGTAGTAAAAGTTGTCTTATGCCTATCTTCTGCTTTAAGTCTGATCTGATTATAACCCGAGAAACCATCAAGCATGGAAATCATTCCTGATCCTGTTACCCTTTGAAGTAAAGTTTCCATCTTGGGAAGGGGGTAGTTGTCTTTTGTGCAAGCAATGTTTAAATTCCTAAAGTCAATACATATCCAAATCTTTCTTGTCTTCTTCCTAGTGGCCACCAAATTTGAGCACCATGAAGAATGTCTGGTTTGTGCAATGATACTGGCTTCCAACATTTTTTGTAATTGCCATTGAACCAAAGGAGCTAACTTGGGGTTTAACTATCTCAACTTCTGTCTAAAGGGTTTGGTTTCTTCTTTAAGAGGAATGACATGCTGAATTATGTCCTCCCTATAGACTTTGAGTTCATCATAATTGAAGGCCAAGACATCCCTATATTCTTTTAATAAATTAACAATTTCATCCCTTTCTTCAATAGGGGTAGTCTTGCCTATTTTTACCATCCTAGGCTCTTCATTAGTTCCAATGTTGACTTCAAGGTAATCACATAGTTTTTTCTTTGATTCTTCCTTTTGCTTATGACCATTCTGTTTATCAAAATCCCTTTCTGAAGATACCACTCGCCTAGGGGGCGCTTTCAATTCATTATCAATTTCTGTATAATTACAACCCTCTTCTTTCATACTGATGCCTAAGTCTGAAAACTCATGAATGTGGGTTAAGAATTTAATCACTTGTTTATCGTCATCAAAAACCTGCCAATGCTCTACATTATTAGGAACTGATGGTCTAAAAATCACTTCAACTGAAATGTTCTCATCAATTAAACTGTCTGGAAGCTGCAACTGCAAGTTCATCCGCCTTTGAGTTCTGTTCTCTCAGAATAACAATTAAGTCTATGAAATCTAGGTCATTTATTACATCCCAAATTGCATTCCTATATCCCTTTGATCTTTCAGACTTACAAGAAAATTTACCTTTTAATTGTTGTATAACCAAGTCTGAATCCCCTTTGATGTTTAGACATTTAATACCTCTATCTTTGCAAAGTTCTAAACCAAGGAGCAAAGATTAATACTCAACCACATTATTAGTTGCATCGAACTCCAATCTATAAGCAAATTTGAAAACTTTACCATTTGGAGGTTGAAGTATAATCCCAACACCTTTTTCTGTTTTGGAAAAAGCACCATCAAAATTCATGTACCATACTTTGTCTACTTCAACATCTTGGACTTTATCTTCTAAGGGCACAATGGAGTTAGAAAAAATGGCATAGTCACCAAGACCTTCATCAGTAAATTTTAACTCATTCTTGGGGTTTTTAGGATCTTCAATATGATATCTTCTAAACACTTCCCTGTTCAACTTGAAAGTGTTCCCATCTAGAGTAGGAAGGGTGGCATAAGATAAATCCATTTGTAAGTTACCACCCAAATCAACAACTGCCTTTCTATTCAACAACATTCCCCAAGCATCTGGAGCATCAATTACCACAATGTCCATTTCAAACATAATGTCCGGAAATGCTGCTATGTGTACTTGCAAACCTTTAATCAATCCATGCACTTCAATCATTTTACTGTCCATGGCACAAATGTTATGATAAGGTCTAGATATTCTCAAATTCAACTGTTGCATTACTTTCTTAGTCATAACATTTGAGCTCGCCCCTAAATCTAGCATGCAATTGTGTAAAACTTTGTCATTCACAAGTAAATAAAGGTAGAAGGGTAAATTCTTCTCATTTCCCCTATCCCAATTCTGTAGAATTACGAGTGCATCCTGGTAAGCCACGACTGGTTGTTTCTCAATAGAACTCTTAGGAGGATCTTCTATGGCTTTGAGTAGCTTCTCCCTTTGAGAAGGGATCTTCATAATTTTTCATACTGACACTAACATTTTTACATTATTCAACCATCCACCTAAGTCAATATTCAATTCTGCATTAATAGGCACATTAGACTTAGGAGGAGATACCTTGGGAGCACTAGTCTGACCTTTATCTTGACTTTTATTTCCACTCCTTTGGTATGTAATGCCTCTAAACTTAGCCATTTCTGCCACCTGTTGGGGTGTGGGCTTGGGCCTGTTATCGCACGGTTTGTAGGAAAGGTTAAATAGCTTGAGTCAAAGGTAGAAACCGGCGTAACAGGAGCTTCCCCACCCACTGTCACCT
>ML789268.1:126868-137621 GCA_009831015.1 Picea engelmannii
AAAAAAAAAATCTAGACTTGAGGGAATTCCGCGAAACTTTCGAAGATGTCTTGCATGGTCATTTACATCATTCCTAAACAATAGTTACCAGAAGATAAGTTCATTGGAACGCCCTTCACCACTTTGGAGGAATTATTGCAAGTGTGAGGGTAAAGCTCAAGGGAAATCAATAAGGCTGAAAAGCCCATTTGATAACCTATGGACAAAAAAACCCTTGGTGAAAGGAACTCTCCCAATGGACCGATCCAAAAGTAACTGACCTAAATATGACCCATGCAAACCTATTATATTATTGACCCATGCAGGGGTGCGGAAATTCCATTTACAAAAAGAAGTGTTGGGGCCAAAAATGCCTTGTAGAACCAAAAAGTCTTCGACAAATTTGCATCTGATGATGTGTCTCTTCATGACACATGGAATTGACCCCCTAGTTGGATAGGTGGTCAACACTCACCACACAAGGGGATTAGGTGGAGAAGGAGTCGCCACATTTCAAAAGTTTGGTGAGTTTACATATGGGTGCGCCACCTCTCTCAAGGAGGGCACGCCTCTTCTTGGCCCACACTCCATAACTCAAACAAATCTTACTCAATCAATCCCACTCACCTCTTACTTGCTTCTTGTGGCTGCGACGTAGCCTTTTAGGCTTTATTCCACTTAAAACATTTTTAAACATGTTTCCCAGAAAATAGCACTTGCTGATTTTTTCTCGATTTTTTGAGTAAAAGTGATTTTTTAGTGATTAAAATCACTGATTTAACTCACCAAAGTGGGTATTTGGGTAATTCAGTTACAGGGGCAGTTGAGGAAGCAGGGAAAATTTCTAGTGGGTTTCTGTAGAGCTAGGGTGCACTTTCTTGAGTGAGGAGTTCGTGGAGGTTTGTAGACTTCAGATATGAGAGAGATATGTCTTCAGAGGTATTAGTTATCCCAAGGGTGCCTCTTTGCATCAATATTGGAGTGGATTCTTCAACCCATTCATCCCATCTCTTAGGAGGGCGTGTTTCTCTTCAAGAGGGTGCATTGTGCATAGGGGATCCAGTGTTTTGGAGGGTGAGATCTCACCCAATAGCTAGGAGGCTCACCAAGGGGTTTTCCTATCTTCCGATATACAGTTTGGAATCATTTTCAGAGGGTTTGGAGACCATTTTCAAGGAGGCCGAAATCTTAGCTTGCTACAGTCAGTGAGGGTGCATTTCGCTAGGGAAGACAATCATCTACAACAAGGGAAATGCTTGGAGCTCTAGATCTTTTGTATCCATCTTGAAGAGGATTTTGGAAGCCTATATCTTCATCTCTCTATTGTATCTTAGAGGCATTATCAGCCATACACTCTATTCTCTTATATGTATTCCATATCTGCTCCATTTTGTATGAGGTGAGGTATATATATTTAAATAAAATTAGTTCGGAGGTATTTGTGGCTATTTCCTTTGTTATTTGTCTTGCATATTCTTGAGTATATTCCATTGCGATATCTTTATCATTTGTTGGCTGCAAACACACAAAGAATCATCTCCATGAACCCAACGAAACTCAAGAAGACTAAAATCTGCAAAGTGTTTGACAAAACACCACAACTAGAAAACACATAAAAGCCTCAATGTTCCAAGCAAATATGTTTGGGAACATTACAAATAGTGTATGTTGTCCTTAGTGGACTTTTGGTTCTTATGGTTATGTTTTGGCTGGTTATTATTTTGCTTGTTCTTCTTCATCCTTCCAACATTGCTCTTTTTCATCGAAACATTGAGGTATGTATGTACTTAGTGTGTCTATGTTGTTCTAGTAGTAGCATACCACTCAACTCATTAATTGTGAGAGTGTTCGCCTTCCAACCAAAGTTAGATGGGTCACAAATGATTCAACTGAATACATCAATCTATTTGGCGTTAAGAGAATGAGATCCTTCTATTCCATTTTATCTCGGACAACTACAATTTGTCACTAATATCTTGTGATTTGGTGGTGAATTTTGTAAATGTTTCACTTTTAAACATTCACAACATATTCGATTGGTGTTGTAAATAGAACACCCTAGCTTCATTATGGGTCTCATACAAAAAAATTTAGGGTCTTAAATCTTATGGGTATTATTCACATTTTAGGTCTGCAAGATGTATGCAACTGACAATCCCAATATTGTCATTGCATTTCATTTTTCAACTTAAACTTCACAATTTTTTCCTCTGGGAGATTACTTCTTACCCTCCATAAGCTTCAATATCTTTTTCTTATCAATATAGACTTCTTGTTTCCACACCGTGTAATTATTTCCATCCAATTTAGTTTATGCAATTAGAACTCTAGACATGGATGCCATTTTTTCGAATCCCCCTTGTTAAGCACTTTCCTTATACAATGGCTTTTTTGGGACTATACATCACTATTAGTTAAACTTTCCAAGAATGATAATCTGGGCCTTTAGATTCTTATGCTCCTAAAACCATCATGGTTGGCTTCGAGACCATGTCAACTTTTAGGCCCAAGATTAGATAAGATCTTTTGGAGTACCGAGAGCATGTCAACTCAACCCCTTTATAAAGTTTATCAGAGGAGAAAATAACAAGCTCCAATGTTAATGTTAGTGCTTTGTGTATTAAGTAAACCTATTGTAATAACACACGAGTGATACAACATGACATAACATAATGCCAATAATTAGTATTAAGGTTGGTTAGGTTGTTAGATCACCATAACTGTATTAGGGTACAATAAATAATGTATGGTGAGATAGGAAGACATTGGGACATGTATTCAATGTACTTAGATAGCCTATCCCAAGGGAATTTCAGTCAAGAATATTAAAAAATATTCTTAATTCATTTTTTATTTCTCAAAATTCATTTGTTGAACCCCTCCTAATATATCTTTCCAATTAAATTTCTCATTTTTACTAGATATCCTAAGTATCCATTTTATTTATAACATTTTGCATACCCCTTTTTATTTAAATCCTTAATATGTTGGTTTCAATATATTATCCACTTTTTACCTCTTAATTATCATCATTCCTATTCTTTTATGTGTTTTCTAAAACTAAAATTACCATGATTTTGTTTTCTCAAATTTTTTCTTTTAAAATCTCTATATCCATATCCATAAATAAATTAAAATACACCAAAGAGTACCTATCTATATTTACCAGGCATATTAAATTAATTCAAGTAACTTTAAAACCTTTGAAATGTATAGTGTTAGCCTTCGAGGAAGCCCCATTCCAGGGCATTTGGGAATGCTCGAATTAGAGACTTGTTTAGGAAATCAATGACTACAACAAACATATGTGAGGTAGTGAATCACAGTAGAAGAAGTGCACACCCATGGCCAAAATTATAGGTAATTATGCACACTTTTTTATGGTTTATTCAATATTAAAAAAAAACATTCATAAAATTCGATATTTTATGCTTTTCTTTATTTGAAATATCAATTTGTTTTTCGACATATTAAAAAGGGAAAAGGGAATGGTTTATAAGGAATAATTTTATGAATGAACAAACATGCCTCCGTCAACATATTTTTCTTTTTCCTTTGTTGTTACAATTATTTTAGAGTTGATAATTATTATAGACTTTCCCTTATTTTGACATAGAATTTTAATTATTCTGCTTAGGTATTTTGAGGATGAAACATATCAAATCAATAATTTAGACTCAAATCAAGCAACAAATGCAGAGGAAAGACTCACAGAGGCACTTGGTCGGATGCGTATGCGTAAGGTATGGGAAATGAACTATATTTTTCATACTACAAAACATTTAACGATCACCTATCTTACAGTTTAAAATAGTACATAAAGTATATGCATCCATGTTCTTTAGATAAATGGATTAACGAATTTACAAAGTTATCCTATTATTTCAATTATATAAATAGAAGTGTTGGATTCACTTAAAAAGTTTCACTGAATGAAGTTATTAACTCAATGGATAAGTTAAAGCTAGATATGATGAATATAGATGAATATAGCTATTGTTGTTAGACATTGTATATTATTGTGTTAATAGATGTCCAATTCAAATTCTCTTGAATTACGTGTGCTAATTTAACTAGGGTTTATTATGGATGCCATCCACAATTATGGTGAAACATTTCTTGAGTTTTTCTTGAAAAAAAAAACGTTAATACTAAATATGTCTCAAATACAATATAATAATGTTAATTATATGTGTTTTTTAATGTTTTCATTTCAATATTCCTTATTATATTTGTTCACAAAAACGTTCACTAATTGTGATGATATTGTATGACTTTATAGTCGATGAAATTCAAAACACAATTTATATCTTAAACTAATTTGTATTTACAATGTGTTATTATATGCTCAAAAGTTTAACAAAATATATTTCATCATTACACATTTTTAAAAAGAAGGGACAGAACCATGATAATAATAATAATAACACTTCAGTGTTTTATTGTATCTTATTGTTAGCACAAATTTTTACCCTCTAATTCTGCGCTGATATATGTGTTAGGATATTGGTAAAAACGTAGCTAATTAAAGGAGTAGGGCCTCAATTGTTACTGAAAAAACCCCTGTCCATTTGGGCTAATGCTTGCTAGTCTCTGGGGGGAGTCCCTAGGCACACTGAAGTGCCTTGCTGTTGTCTTTAAGTCTGATTTCTGCGTGTAAAACCTACAAAACATCAAGCTGTTTGTCTTGGACAGCGTGTAAAAGCAGTGCAAAACGATGAGGAAAAGTAATATTCTATGCTTGGAGGGAACCTGGAAGGTTAACACAATGATAATAAACTGAAAAAAGAAGAGAAAATTTGTTCAAAAGATCGAAATAATCACAATAAATAGTTCAGAAAATGACAAATCAGATCACAATTTTACCACAGTACCTCCAAGAAGAGAAGTTCGAAGATAAAACACACTTCTTTATTAAGCAAGCTTACAAAAGGATTGATTATGTCACACTGGGCAAGCTTACAACCGGTAAAATAATTCCTATGCTGAAGAGCCACCCGAATAGAGAGAAGAATGAAAGAGACACTATGCTACTGCTGCAAGAGCCGACCAATAATCATTGTGAAGCATCCAATATATAGTTGTGAGAGCGCATATCCAAGGGAGAAAGAGAAGGTCACATGAATGGGTAAAAAGGCTAAGTATGTGTGCATGGAGTAGGATGCCATGCATAGAAGCAAAGGAGGAGTTAAGGTGTGGAAAGAGCATGAGAAAGTCGGTGCATGGGAGAGAAAGAATAAGTGATGAGTGCATGTGTGGGAAGGAGTGATGTGAGGGTATGGAAGTTCGTGTGAGAGATGGAGACATAGAGTGTGTGCGAGGCAACATATGCATGGCCCTGAAATAACATACGGCATATCTTTGTTGAAGAAGGAAATCGCATGGGGCATGGGAAGGATGCATGTGTGGAGAGGTAGATGACATAATGGAATATGGAAATATTCGCATGGTTTTAAAAAACAGAGGAATAAGATATAATAAGTGATGGACTCTTTGCATGAGGGACCATGCACACACCCTTTTAATTAAAGTATGAACTATAAAGGAGGTGGTACGTATATGGGGATAAGTGGGGGGACAAAAGACACTTTAATTAATTAATTATAGGTTTAAAAGGGGAAGCTTTTAGTATTTAATTAATTAAAGGGAACAGTCTTTTTAAAAAACCTTAAATTAATCAAATAAAATGACTTTAATTAAATAATTAGATAAAGGGTCATTTTAACTTAATTAATTTAAGGTAGGAAAAAGTGAGTCTAAAAAGTGGGTTAGAGTTAGGAAAATGTATGATATGTATGGGGAAGGGGTTAGGATAAGAAAAGAGTAGGTAGTTAATTAATTAATTAATTAAGGGGTACATTAAAGTGGCATGGATAAGTGGGTTTAGTATTAGAATAAGATAGGGTTAGAGTGTTAAGAGGTATAGGGAAAAATGGTTTAGGGACTATATGGAAAGTGGTTTTATGGTGGGTGAAGAAGAATTAGTGGAAAAAGTTAGTCTAATTGGCTAAACATTCTCCACTGAAGTGTCACCTCACCCTATGCACCCTTGGTCAAATGATGCCACGTAGATGCCTCATCACTTTGTAGTTCTGCCACATGTCGACCTCTGAGGGTGTCACTTGGCATTGCATGGATGATGACTGTACCTGCTAAATATAGAAATTTCTAAAAATAGAATCCAACTCCTAAATTTTAGGAAACTATCCACATAATCCAAGAGGACTGAGAAAACACTGCCACATGTCACTATCTAAAAGTAAACACCGCTAAAAATAGAAAGTTGTCTGAATGCCCTTGACTTTATGCTCATTGATTTCCTCTTTCCGCAAGGGATCAAAATATGCAATCATAACTGATATGGGAACCTTGGTGCTCAACCTGCTAAAAATAATAAACCATGCCACATCATCGCATAAAAGATCTAAAAGACTCTGGATGTCTCAAGGACTCATACTGTATGCTCAAAACTGCTCCAAATTGTCAAGAGACTCACTCAAACTGTGTCTCCTAAAAAATAACAACACCTGATGTATGTATACATCTTTTTAAAAAATGCATGGAAACCAAATCAACTCTAACTCTGAACCAAACAACCATGTACCGATCATATACTTGCCTCTGATGGGAAACAACCTCTTTCTCAACACAAGTGCTAAACTCTGGGAGAATCTCATAATGTCAGCCAAAACAATGCATGCTAGTTCTTAACCCTCAAGATTTTCAAGAGTGAAAATCGAGGGGTTAACAATGGTGACTCAAGGGGACAGGATCCCCCTGTGGGATGTCGAGAACCATAAGAATCTTCGTGTCCAAAAAAATAAACTGATGCTCTATGAAAAATGAAGAAATATGTACCAAGAATACCCCTGTAACTGCGGGGAAGGCGAAGAGTTCCTATAATCTGATCAAGAACAACCTGTAAGCTGACCTATAGTACCAAAGCCTGTCCAATGGGCCATGGAGTCAAAGTATATAATCCTCCCTCCAAAAACTAAAACCCAAGGGGCCTCATCCAAATCCGCTACTGTTGGCCCTTGGGTATGGAAGCAAGTGAAGATTAAGGGAGAAAAGGCGAAACACGAACTGCGTGGAAGACATAGTGACTGATACTGGGTCGAAATGAGCAAAAGAGCAGAAAAGACGGAGCAAAGTAAGAGAAAGCAAGTCGTTGGACGAGGAGATCGAGGATGACAAATCAACAAGGAAGACGAATCATGGACAACTCAACAAGTGGAAAAAACCACCATTGGATGCTTTGGAGCACCGCGCGAGAAGGAAGGAAAGACAGGCTGGCGAAGCCTTGAAAACGAGGGTCAAGTTGACCTAGGGTTTTAGACACCTAGGGTCTTGGTATCTAGGGTTTTGACACTTACGTCTTGGCCTAAGGTTGTGAGTGAGCTATTGTAATGTATAAATAAAGGTGTAAAGGACCTGGGATGGGTTGGTGCTAAGTTGGTTGAGAGTTCATTGTTATTGTGTGATTAAGTGAGTACTACTGTGTGAGAGAGAAGTGTCGAGTGCGAGAGCCTTCTGGTATTGTAAGATCTTCAGCTGGGTGTGAAGATCAACCCTGCAGCTGGGTGCGCAGGGAGAGGAGAGAAAGAGAGAGAAGAAGAGAAGATCTGCTAGCTAAGAGCACAGAGAAGAATTGTATGCTTCCATCTTAATATATCATAAAGCATAGTTCTGTGGATGTAGCCCTAGGGAAAGGGTGAACCACGTATATCTTGTGTTATGTGTGATTGATGCTGTGTTCTCTGTCATTTGAGATGCTACTATTGTGATATTGTATTAGATTTGAAATATAACTTGCGCAGTAGGTTTAAGGAAGATAAAGAATAACTAGGTGACTGTGTGTTGTTGTTGTGAATCCACTCCGCATTTCCTCTGGTTGTAGACACCTGTGTCCTGCAACCCCCTATAGCTACTTCGGGTGAGACTGCATTTGCCTTGCAGGTGTTGCCGAAAGGGCTAGTCGTTAGGGCTTGTTGGTGCGCTCTTGGAGTTGAACCTTGGGTCCGCCCCTCTGCCAACAAATGGTTCCGTTGTCGGGACATAAATATTCTTGAGGGAATGTCAAGGTGGTTTCCATCGAAGACAAAGATTCATAAGTGGATAGAAGATCAAGAAAAGGACTTCGCCGAAGCCCAAAACAAGAATCCCAATCTTGGTACAGAGGATTGGTTGGAAAGATATATCTTTACTGATATACACGAGATTTTCTTTGGAGGAATCCATCGGGAGATATACGAGTGGCTAGCTAAGTTAGCAAACACCCAAATTGAGATCAGATCTAGACCACCTGTGGTTTGGATGTCGAATTTGATCAAGAAGGTCAAGAGAGTTGACAACGTCGTGTCAAGAGAAGTAGACCACTGGTTTGATAGTATCGTCGGAGGGTATATCACTGAGTTTGTTGTTGACAGAGTGGAATCGTTTAGCCAAGCAGAGAGATATTTCTTTAAGGGACCTAGAGGAAAATTTTTACATTTTCTGAAGTTGAAGATCAAGATGTTATTGCATGAGAAGAACATCTTGAAGATATAGTAATCGGTTAGATCGAAAGAGCTAATGTTCAAAAATTCAAATAGCGACAGTGACACAGAGGCTGGACATACGCGCAGTGGGAGAGTGTTCAGAGAGGTTCATCTTGCGAACCTATTTAAGAAGAACTACAAAGACGAAGGGTTCTACAATGGAGAAGAGGAAAATTTGACAAACAAAGAGCATTCAGAATCCCCTAGGACAGAGGAACCTCGCCGAGAAGAGCCAGAAACTTTAGGAACCGCGCAGACTGTTGAAGTAAGTACTATTACTCCTCCTGTTGTTTCAGCAACACTAAGCAATCAGAGTAATCAGAGTCACCCAAGCGCTCAGAGCACTATCACTAGTAGTCCACCACATACTCAGTCAAGAAACCTAGGAAGATCAATGGCAGATGAGATGAGGTTACCCACCTTTAGAGGAGATGGATTTGAAGATCCTGATCAACACTGGTTTCTATGTGAGCTGTGTGGAGTATTAAGAATATCACCGACGAAGTTGTCAAACGAGCTCAGTTCAGTACTACCTTAAGAGATCGCGCATTGAGTTGGTACATGAAATTTGTCCAAGGAGCTGCACCTAAACTGCTGAATACCATTAAGACTGCGCTAACTGCCAAATTCAAGAAACCTAAGTTAGAATCGCAGTGCATTACAGAACTAAAAGAAATCAAACAGAAAATAGTTGAACCTGTGTGGGAGTTTGATCAGAGATTTAAGATCTTGACAGGCCATTTGAGTTTTCAGATCCCAGATGTGTAGAACAAGGAATGGTTCATTGTTGCTCTCTTACCACACATCAGAGTTCCTCTGTTGCAACAGAAGATTGCTCCGCAGGTTGAGGCACTGGAGATCGCCATGAAATTAGAATCAACCCCGATGGGAGAATCCAGCTCAGGTATGAGTCAAATCTTGAGTCAACTAACTAGCTTATCACTGCAGGTCGAAGATATGAAGAAAGACAAGGGAAAAGATAAAAGAGAAGACATCTGGTGTATCAGATGCAAATTAGAAGGCCATGACAAGGAGCATTGTCCCCTATTTCATGAATACTTGGCCTTTGGAGCTCTGAGCCCTTTGAAGCAATTCACCCTACCCTGGTGTGAGGTATGTAGAAATAGACATTGCCCTGGTGAGTGCTATTACATGCAAAAATATGTTCAGACAACCACAAATCTATACTACACATTCTATAAATCGGTAGGACATGATGACAGGGATTGTAGGGCTTATGACCTCCTGCATGAAAGGTCAAGGGATATATACAAAATTCAAGGCGAAGTACAACAAGAAGGAAGCACTGTGCAGTATAACTCTCCAGGAAGAGGAAACTTCAACCCTCGTGGTGGATTCCGAGGAAGAGGAAGAGGAGGAGGTATGGGTCGAGGTCGAGGACAGATCATTTGTTATAACTGCGCACAGCCAGGACACTTGGCAAGGGATTGTCAAAACCCTTGTACCACTTGCAGCTATTGCAATTCATTCGAGCATATTATCGAGGAATGTCCAGTGTTGCTGGCTAAGCTTCAGGAGAAACGAGGAGGAAACCAACAAATATTACTAATCAAAGCAGAACCCCGCGAAGCAGATCCCAGAGTCACTATTATCACTAGAGGAGGCGTTGTTACAAGAGAAGACAGAGTGACCCAGGGAAAGACTACAAAAGAATCAGGAGTTAGGAAAGATGCAGAGAAGACACAAGCTTTTGATGCAAAGAAAGAAAAACAAATCTTTGAGGAGGCAAGAAAATAATTTGGGAGGGACCAAGGTTCTTCATCAAAGGTTTGACCATAAGTAAGAGAATGTGGAATGCCTCTGGCATTTGATCAGTCTGCTTCGTCCGGAGATGGAAAAGAGGTGAGTAAACTTGTCAGTTTCTTGTATACGTATATTGAGTTGATTAAAGATGAAAAATCCATACAAGAACTACAAAATTTGGTCAGACAGTATGAGATAGGAAGGGTAGATCCTTTACTAAATAAAGTAGTACATCAACTATCCAAGAAGAGAAAGACAAATAAAGAAATACACCTGAATGCTCAAATTGGAGAGTATTATATAGATTATGTGGTCCTCGACTTAGGGTCTGTTGCCGTCCTAATACACACTTGCAAACGTGAGCAAAGTCCAGCTCACTTAGTGTGTCCTTGGAGGCACAATGCCTAGGTTCACAGTCCACACTGTCACCTTGACTGGAACCTCTTTCTTCTAGGCTTACTCCTAGGGAA
>ML789268.1:205648-215895 GCA_009831015.1 Picea engelmannii
CCCTGATATATCATTCAATAGCTCAAAGATATTACAAAGACCTACAATACAAAGCCGAAGAAAAAGACAAAATACCCTATTGGGCTAGTATCCATAAGGAAAGGAAAGTCTCCAAGGGGTATTATCCAAGCCATGTAAAACGAGGTGGTGTGGTCAAGGGATGTCCAGACATACAGGTAGAGTGAAAGACAGGGATGCATGATATTACCTGTGGGTGCCTTTGTAGAAGGTGAGTTGTACCCGTCATAGATGTAATTCTTTCCAAGCCCTTTATTGCCTTTATTCTTTTCTTTTCTTTATTTTCTTTTTTCTTTTTTATTTCAAGGACTAACTAGAGGAAACTGCCTTGGCATGGTGACCAGAGCTGAAAGTGTTACCCACAAGCACTTTCACAGAGATGATAAGGCTGGCTCGTGATGAGACCCCCTTTCCCTTGGCCATGCAACCAAAGGTCACTGCCCTGGTGTGGTAACCAGATAGTGGCAATGTCATACTGTTAGGTACCCATGAACATAATAGGCTGGCTTGTGATGAGACCCCCTATCCTCTTGGCTAGGTCTTGTTTAGTTATTTTTCTTAGGGTCCCTCTTGTTTCCTGTTGAGAGGCCTTTTATTGCCTTCTCAGGGATCCCTGGGTGAAGCATCTCTAGGTTTCATTTTTATGGCTTTTATCTCTTACCAGCTGCTTTTACCTTCGGGGCCTTTAGCCCCTTCTTCCCACGAGATAAGGTGCAACCCCACAAACAGATCATCCTAATGCCCAGACTAGGGGAATGGGACAGATGAGTGGGAGATAAGATGTAAAAGTGATGATATGATGGGAGCGGACGATGGCTCTTCAGAAATCCCCCCGGTGGCAAACCAAAACCTATGGGTACAGGCTTGCTAAGACACCCTGTCAATCCCCCCAACCATGTTCAAGTGGGTTAATGTAAGATCCGAGTAGTTGTCAAAAATAAAAAGAGTAAGATGCATATATCTAAAGGTTATAATGATAAAAAAATGACACATACCATGATACCTGGACCAATTACCTCATGAAGCAAGAGCCTTCTCCGATACAAGACTAGGCCGATGGTGATGGATGCTGCTACTGCTGACAAGACGTGTCTGATAAAAGAGAAGAAAGATGGGCCCTCCAGGGCCATGCTCAGGTCAATCCTGCTCTCGGTACTCCATGTCTAGGACCCGTGGGCCTTGAGACATGATCTCCTAGTTATCCCATGAAATCGGGGATAACAGTCATCATAACACTGTGTAATATAATGATATCCCAAAGTGGGGACATTACAAAAGAGTACTTCAAGCAACAAGTGCACTCTTTACAAAGGCACTCATAGAAATTAACCAAATGATTCCATAGCCATGAAGTAAGCCCAATCCATTTCACTATCACACTTACTCTTGAAGGGTTCTTTTCTTACCTGGTTCCCCTAGGAGATATCCCTCTACTTGGGCCATTTCTTTCCTTCTTTGGTTGGCACACCTGATAGTGTATTTTGATGGTCCTCCCATACGTAAACTTGCCAACTTGCATAAAGTCTTGAGCTAATGTGAAGTTTGAAGGGGATACTTGATGTGAACTGTTGATGCGACTTCTGTGTTAAGTAATGGCTTACTTTATATGATCTAAGGACTTTTATACCTTGTGAACATTGGTCTTACTAGATTCCATAACTTTGATTGATTTGGATGCACTTGACATGATCCTTGGAAGGACATTCCATGCTTTCACTGAAGACGTTGTGCAGTTATTGTAGGATATGTCACGTGTGATGCAAAGCATTGGGTCACTTGATGACTTGACACACTTAGATACATACTCTCACACCTTTTGGACCTTGGAAAATGAACATATGGGCTCACATTTGCTAGATATGGTCATGATGGCATACATATGAGCATAGAGCCCATACTTTGGGCAGTGCACTCACACCTTACTCAACCACTTGATGGAGGACATTGCACTTCGTTTGACTTGGACATCATGCAGAGAAGAGATTGACTCTGTCTCCATCTTGGACTCTATCTTGTCCACCTTGGATGTTGGTCTTTTAATGATGACATCATGTGCTAGGGTTTGATTGAGATGATGGGATTTGCTTGCCACTTGGACACCACATAATGTTTTAATGTGACATGGCACTCTTGCACCTTGGACGATGACATATGGCCTTTGGAATCCCTCCTTCACTCTTTGGAGGCTTGACATCACCACGCGTGTGACTTTCTTGATGTACTAGCATCTATTTGTTATTTGTGGAGGTGATTTTGAGGGTTTGACCCCACTTTTATCACGAATTCTTTATTGTTTTAGCACTTTTTTGACAAATTAGGCTTCGTTGCCTCATATGAATAGAGGGAGTACTCAACATTTCAAATAATCACAACTGACACTTTTGAAATCACAACTCTTTTCTCTCTATCTCTCGTTTTGGCTATACTTGTCTTGTGCGCACCACTTGAAGGAAGATTTTATTGGATGTTTGTCTCTTGTTGATGAAGGGATGGTGAATAAGGGTTTCCTCATGCATGCGTTTGACCTAGTAAGTGATTTTTTTTCAAGTTTATTTCTTGTGTGGTGTATTTTGGTAAATTCTCTTTTAGAGGCTTAATTTTTGCATGTTACCTTGTATGCTTGATACCCTAGGAGGAATTAAGAGGCTTTATTCCCCTCTCTACTTTCATTTATCATTAATTTTTGAAGCATTAAGACTTTATTCTAGTGTTTAAGAGTCTTTATACCCAAGGATTATTGTCTTGGCTAGTTTAAGTCCTAGGGATTAAGAGGCTTTGTCCCCCTAGGGCATGATCTATTTCAATTGAAATCTTGTTGCTAGAGGTTAGAGAAGAAAACAACACCTAGGGTTTATGAGGCTATATTCCCTAGCTTGATCTTCATCTCTGTTGCACCTACCAAGTTTCATGGTGTGTTCCTTTGACACCATTGCCCAAGAAAGAGAAACGACAATAGTCTTGTTGATTACAAGTGATGGTTGAAACCTTAGCTTAAATTAAACACACACTCTCTCAAAACATTGTCTTAACTTGGATTCATGACATCATTAACAAGCTAATTGTACTCTAGCACTTTGAACGATCATTGATTTTCTTGCTGTTGTCATAAATTGAATGGTACAGACATTAGGGCTTGCACATATCGCTGCATATTTACTTAATATTGTTGCTTAAATTGGTCAAAATCGTTGTCTAGCAATTGGATGCTAATCTACTTGCTGAAGGCTAAATTTTAAAGTAAAATTGTTAATTTTCTGGGCTATTCTTCCTATTGTCGTTATAAATTACTTATTGCTGATATAGACTGGTTTGCTGCTGCAATTTTACAACAAAAAATGGTTTTAGTTGATATCTAGTGTCTAAAGGTGAATGGTATGCTATATAACTTGGTAATTGATCATTATATGCATTGCAAAGTTTCTTGTCTCGTACAGGTTTCCCAATTGCCTTGCACAACCATCTTTGTCCTTCATCTATATTAGACCTAGTCTATCACATCTAAGTGACCAAGATAGGGGGTTGTAGGATTGGCTAATATTGCTAATTGATCCCTTGAGGTCACTAGGGAAGCCTCCCTTGTGTTGGACCTCTCTCCTTCACTAAAACGAGGGAAGTATCTACTTAGGTGACAATGGTAGATACCTCCAATTGTTACACAAGATCAGTATCTTGTGGAGGGATTTGCACAAGTACAAATCTTGTGATAACATGATTAATCGAACCTCTAGATAACTCCCCATCCTAATATGAGTAGTCTCTGGGTCCACTGGAGCTAGTTCCTCACTATCCAACATTGGCATTTTTGTTGCAGTGTCTTGGTTAGATCTCCCTACTTTGGTTTCCAACTTTCAACTTGTTTGTATTTAGCTTTTGGGTGTGCAACATGGTCTTCTACATCAGCCTTAGCAATTTTTATTTTGGATGTAGCCTATTTGGCTTCATACTTTGTTTATGTACTATTCCCTTCACTATCGCCTTTGTCTATTCTAATCTTCCTAGACATAGGCTATTTTGCTTCAAGCTTGGATGGCATATTATCCTTCCCAACATATCCTTTCCTATCAATTTTCGCCTCAGATGTCAATTGTTTGGCTATGGAAAGTGATGGCATATGAGCACCTTCAACATCTTTTTTTCTCTCTCTATTTTTTTTTATGCAAGTTTTTTGGATTCAGATTGTGATGGCATAACATCCCTCCACTCGTCTAACTTTTTTCGATTCTAACATGCTTAAAGCATGCTTGTCTTTTGATTTGGAATTGTTATTTGAGTGTTGGGTACCCTGTTGACTGTTTTGTTGAATCACTAGTCGGAGAATTAGGTCTAGTTTTTCCATCTTTTGGGTGTGTAACCCCTTCGTCCATTTCTGTAGCTAGGGTTTTTTGTCCTGTTCTTTGAAATGCGCTCCTTGTCTGTCGTGGCTAGATTGACCTATCACAGGGGTTTGTTTTGTGCTTGTATCACTGACTGTGTTCTATTGTGCCTAGGATTTGTAAAATTTGCACCCTAAAATATTGTGTGATTAGGTTGTGCTTTGATTCATAGCCTATTTGGCCCGTTTAAAAATGCACTCCGCTACAATGAATTTGTTTGCATCCTCAACTAGGTTCACATATGTCTATTGCTCCTTTGAAGAATGGAGGTTGCACCTTTGAGGCTTGCACCACTGTGCCTGAGTCCACTCAAGTTAATGACATGTTCTACCTTGTGCACTTTATATTACTGCAACCTGAACCATTGAAAATTGTGCCTTAGGGATACACTAGGGTTTGGGGTTTTAAAGACATATTCTGTTGTGTTTTTAGATGCTAAACCTCCAACAAAATTGCTCCCACCCGCAAGAGAGATTTTACTCCTTTCGTACATACAATTGCTAATCCTAAAACCAAAAAATCAGACTTGAAACATGATGTTTTTGCATTGAAGAAATTAATTTCAAACAAAGCTCTGATACCACTTATAAGAGACACACGTTTAGACTATGCAGAATAAAAAATATTTTTGGAGTAAAATATTTCGAAAAAGGATAAGAGATGGATGAAAAGGACAATCGACATGTGCTTATAAATACACAATTAGTGTTAATTTATTAACTACCTAACTATAACCTATGTAACAAACTTAGGTTCATTACATCTAAAAGCTCACATCATTTTATTATCATTTCTTGCCATTATTTCTTTCCATTTGGAGGAACTGTTGTCAAGCAAGTTAACCTCCATAAGTTCAAGACACTTTGTTCTACTTTGGTGCTCACCTTTCCTCACCGACAACAACCTAGTTTATAGGATTCAAATTTGGGCAGGGATGTGCACTTCCAAGCACCAAGTCAATACTCCAATCCTAATCTTTCTTTGGGAAAAACTTCATGCAACTCAACAACATTGCTACTTTAGCTACATCATTTTAAGAGAAAACTTGTTTGTTGTTCATCTCAACCCAAGGGTATTGATGTCATATCTTTTGCACAAGTGCTTCAACAGACAACAATCAACTTGGTTGATCAGCATGGAGGACATTTGGTGTTTTTCTTCTGTCTTCCACTGTAGTTGAAGATGTCTTACCTAGTGAACACACTCTTGTTTCACTCGATGTTCTTTTTAACATTTTCCCAGTATTCACATAGGAAAATCCAATAAACATATAATTCCTATAGAGTATTATGTTCTTCGTTGGAAAGGGTGTACCATAAAACGAAATTGGGGAAAATTTCCTCTCAGGAAGGTGAAAATGGTGATATTTAGTTATAGTTGACTTAGTGTCTCAGTGAAGTCTAAGTCTGCAATTCCACGACCGACCTCGATTCTGTCCTACCATATAGTGTAGGTCTCGGACTCCCCCCTACCAATGTCCCAAAAATAAAGAAGACAACTCACTGTCATGGCTATGTTGATCATCATCATTATCTGAATCATTCTATCACTCAGATGAATTCTCGAATCCCACCACCAAATTGGAAGTCCACTACTCCCAATACCTGTGATCTATTGTTGTGCCAAACTGATGAGCATCATAGTCAAAATGAGCCAAGTCTTTGGTATGCCAACATCTGATGGAAGCCACGTACTAGGAATCCACTCTGTAATCGTTACTATGTTTTGCTCCTGCCAAACTGCACCGGAAAATATGCTATCTCGATCACCATCAATGTACTGAAGTAATCCATGGAGTCTAAATACCTCCCTGGAAAGTAGCCCTGTCACTTGCGGTGCCTCATACTCATACAAGTACCCAGAATGCCCTGCCAAAGGTGAATCACACATAGCCATCATGATCTTCTACCTAAGTGTGGGATCAGGGGCTACATGTGTGCGATCTATGTAGTGGATAATTCCATCCATCACTCTGTCAACTGAAATCTCTGAGAACTGATCCAATACAATCTAGATCTGCTCCGGTGCTCCAACCACATATCCCAAACGAAAGAACTCTGACATGGATATAATATTTCCTGCCTCACCCAAATGACTCAGGTGAACCCTCCATGCCTTGCTGAATATACTGTTGGGATTGAAAGACAACACTAGATGCCATTGCCTGCAAGACTGGAAAGTGTCAGATGCATTGGCCAACCCCAATGGTATGACCAAGAATTCAAGGTAACATATGGGAGCAATCCTACGGGTATCCTACACTCTGTCCTTGCTTTGGTGATATCCCAATCAAAGATCAATCTTCAAGGAATATTCCTCTCCATGAAACTCATCCATCCAGTCATCAATCCTGGGTGAACCAAACTCAATGATATGTCTGAAGTCCTTGTTTGGATGTCTCCCCGAGGGAAGCATCCCAAAAACCAACTGCACACCGTTGTACACCACTGTATATTGTTATAGATCATTGTACACCACTGTGTCATCATGTACCCTGTATCCTATATGTGCCACTGCATCAATCACTCTACTAATATCAACTGAACCTAGATCCTAGAGTGATGTATACACATTTGTTCTATAATCAATTCCCCAATTAACTAGTGCATATACTTCCTTGTTCACTGATCCACAAGGAATTTGCTCAACTACCATCTTTGTAGCTAAGCCTTGAGCCAAAAGAAATGACTGATGATCCCTGCAATGCAAAAAAAACTCATGGTCAAAACCCTATGTGTCAAAAATCTCCTCATACACTGGCAACTTTGAATACTCTACACCTGGAGTCGTCATAAGAGGCTCCTCCCTCAAATCATGAGTGCCACTCATGCCCTCATGTGTCACTGCTACCAAAGATGATGGATTCTTTGTTTCTATCAACGATGAAGAGTGCCAAACTAAGTTGTTAGCAAAGCTCCTCCTCAATCTCCCTTTTTGTGTCTTCAACGAACTTAAGAGCAAGGTCCCTATCCATGAATAACTACAAATAATCGGATTTCATCTTTTCTAGTGCCTCTTTGATGATGCGTAATTGGGTACTAGTAAATCCATCTACAATCCCCCTTGGCCTCTCCTCCCTCGTCAACACCTGCACAATTTGTTCCTCTGTGACTAATAGTCCACTCTCCAAATCATGCAATGTTATTTCATCAACTTGGCGTGGGTTGTCATACAAGGGATCAATGAACTCATTAGATGATGTCATGCAATGTGGACTACCTTCCTTATGCAAGTTTTCTTATCTTCCCTAATTCCCTAAATCAGCCCCATTGTTATCAACCTTTACACATAGCTCCCAATCTTTGTCATGCTCTGGTACAATCATGTCTACATCATCATACATGTCATAAATAGGATGAGGTATTGAATTCCCGCTCGAACCATCCTCATCATCCGCATCATACACATGAATAGGTATTGAATCCTTATAATCGGTTGATTGGAATATCTTCTCATAGTCATCTTAAGTAGGACAACATGTCGTAGCCTCATCTTCTCCATCAAGCACACTAGTGTCATCGACCTCATCGGTCAGTTCTGATGATGTATCATAGTATGTTGTTTGGTCTTCCTTTATGAACACATCCCTTTCATGGCTAGATGCAAGTTCCTCCACATGTTCTTCATGCTCATCCTCTTTTATTTCCTGCCTTGTAACATTAAATAATCCTCATCCAAATCCTTGGGCCAACTTTCATACTAGAGAGTGTAAAATTTTTTAAAGGAAAAAGCTGCATGGATCTCTTCCCTCAATTTTAGATATTCCTCATATTGAGGCGTGATCTTCTTTGCCGCTAGCGTCATCTTGGCTTGTTGAAGATTTTTCCAAGTTTTATCTGAGAATTCCAGGGTTGTTTCTTCTCTTGTCCATGGAAGGCACCGTTGATTTCTCCCTACTCTGTAACCCATTCATGTCTTTTGCAATCATAGGCTTGAAAGATCACCGGCTCTAATACCATTGTAATGTCCCCAACTAGAATTTTCCTATATTTATTATCTAAGGTAGTTTTGGCTATACATTTTATATGTTATTAAGCTGATTGAGAACCTTCTACAAACATTTCTCACATTACCCATAAATAGGCATATTTCCAAACATGTTGTGTGCACCAGAAAACATAAGAGATAATATGGCACTTTATTAATAATGGAATTTTAACCATACAATACACACAATACAATGACTAGCATTGTTGTAGTAGTTGTGACAAATCATAAAATAATAGACTGAAAACCAAAACCTAGTGTAGTGCCTCGATCTCTCCTAGTAGATGGCTTATTGTAATGTTCCCAAGCCAATATGCCAGGAACATCATGGTTTGGGTGAATTTAAACTTTTACTGGTTGTGGTATTTCGTCAAACACTTTGCTTACTCTTGTCTCTTAGGTTGCACTTAGGGTTTTACTGATGGTTTATATGTGTGTTTGTAGCAATAAACAAGAAGAGACAACAATAGAACATACCTCAACCATATGCAAGATCAACAATATAATAGACACCCAAACATGATTCATATCTGATCTTTATTCATAATAATAAGAACCTGCTACAATAAGGAGGCCAATCTGGAATGCTCAATAGATGGCTCTAATAGCACAATAGAAGCTTCTACAAAATGCTCCAATAGAAGACTACAATAAGCCTCCAAAGGTTGAATACACCATGAATACCAATACAAGAAAGATCTGGGTTGTATGAAGCGCCAACCCCCAAGCTGGAAGATGCCACGCCCTGCTGGATCATTGAATAGCCTCAACAATTCGGCCTGCTGTCAAAGATGTCCAAACCCTCCGGTAAATATGCCAAATAGTAGATCGGGTAAAGGCAAGAACAACCCAGGTGCTCAAATCTCCAAGATCCCTCTCACACTCATGGATTTGACTCTCCTCCAAGGAATGGTGCACCCCCCCTGGATGCCTAAAACCATAGATAATTCAACCTCCCTCCTAGATATCTCCAACAACGCCACCAATCCACTAGAATGATAGATCGGGGCACGACAATGAAAACCCAAGTGCTCAAATAGGCAAAATACCTTCTAGACCTTTGGATCTAGCCACCCTCCAAAGAATGATGCGCCCTCCTCTTGGGATGATCTAAATGGATATCGGTGGCCACCCACCTTTTCTAACTGGCTCAAAATAGTTTTCTGACAATTTTGGCAATTTACTATTTTTAGCAGCTTTAACTTCCGGGGCCATTTTGAGGGCCTAAATGAAGGTTTTTCGGGATCAAACTCCTCAATGATAGCTGAAAGCATGATTGAGCCCCCAAAATGAATCTCCTCGATGACACCTTTCCAACGGGCTATCACACGCCTAAAACGGAGATCGTATGCAAAAGTTACGACCCCGAGAAGTTGATGTACTAACTTACCCAAACAGGGGCCAACATGACTTTTGGCGCTTCATCTCCTAGGGTTAGGTTTTTGGATGTCTAGGGTTTTTGGCATTCTTGCTTATTGTAAAAAGGCCTTCAGAGCCTCATTGTAACCTTCTTGCGAATGCGTGCTGTCGTCACGTCTCTTCTCAGAGATAAGCCGCCACCATTCCAGCAAGCTTGTTTCCGCTGCATTTTACAGTTTCAGCTTATTTCGTTATTGAATAGAAAACNAGTTTTACTGTATCTCTGTTATTTTGTGTTAAGCACCTGTTAATAATCTGTATTCATTTCATTCTACTCATAAAATCCGGATCAGTGGTATCGGAGCGGTCTGCTCCTTGTCGTCTTAATGCATGTCCCCAACGAGGTCGGAGTACAAAGAGTTGGGTCTCGAGCTTGTTTCTCTTGAGGACAGAAGCTCTCGCACACCCAAGCGACCTCCCATGGCAGGAGAAAAGAAAGATGACGGGACA
>ML789268.1:262455-276358 GCA_009831015.1 Picea engelmannii
GTGGATGATTGGTTGCTGGTTGATGATTGGCGGCTGGATGAATTGCAGGTATGCCACCCAGAAACGAGTCTGCAAGGAACAACCGTGGATGATTGGCAATGAATAACCGTGGATGCTTGGTTGTATGATGTATCATAATTATTTGTTTTAAATTAAGATTTTCTTTTTCCAGGTACTTCCCTTCATTGGACAATGCCATTTCAACAATTTTGCTCATAATGAGCTTAACATGTCATTAACGACAATAGAACTTGTGTGGGGAGGATAAAACTCCATCCCACAACTGCATGAGCTAGACCCAATTGACCAGTTTCAAATTAAGATATAAGACCAAAAAATATTTTGCACTATAAATTTTTGAATTCTAATGAAGTTTCTAAAGGTTTTTTTTTTTCAATTTTTTTGTAGCAACAATATATGTCAATGTTTGGGTCCGCTTTAGCTTAAATGAGTAATCAAATCAACACTTGTGAGCAAGTGGAGCACTGATTGGGCACACAAATGCATGCAACCTATGAATTCCATGCAGAAGTTTCATATATAGATTCTTTAATATGACAAAAGAACCTTGAAAAAATATGCAGGTGTAAGACTATTCTCTTTTGTAAAATTTGTCTATAACATACTCTAAATGCCTTGTTCAGATTGGGATAATCAATGGAAACTTAAGTAATGTTCTTGAACAATATATATTGTTATAGATTGCATTTATTTGGATATGATCAAGTGAAAGGAAAGTAAGTATGAAATATCAGTTTCAATTTGGAATTGTAAATTAGAGGTGGAAGGACTTGATATTTCGATGGTATCTTCAGGATCCTAAAAACTGTGTGTCTTATGTCGGGAGTATGATACAATAGTGCAGATGGATGACTAGAATAAGCTTAGAAGCACATATGTCTTGTTTAAATTATGTTTTTTTCTTCAAATGCTCTGTATATATGACTTCATAGAACAAATAAGTAACAGATATAATAACAACACACGAGGATACTAGAAACTATGTGTGTCTTATGTTGGGAGTATGACAAAATAGCGCAGATGGATGACTAGAATAAGCCTAGAAGCATACATGTCTTGCTTAAATTTATGTATTTTTTCAAATGCTGCCTATAGGACTTATAGAATAAATAAGTATCATGGAATAGAGATAATCATAACACACAATCAATAGGTGAAGGAGAATTCCTGTTTTAAAAAGGCCAAAAAGGAAATCATATGAACCTGCACACCAAGAGGAAGGGACTCAACAAACTGATGGAAAACAATGGGTGTGATTGTCACAAGCAAGGCTGACTCCCTTTTAAAGGTCCTCAAATCCCATAAAATGGGAGGGGTCCTCCTGAGAAGTAGCTTTACACTGATGTTTCCACAGAAAGCCAATTGCAATAAGCCAGACTCTGTGCCACAAGGATTTTTAGTTGTTCCCAATCATCAAAGTGTATCCTAGAAGAGGGCATTTCCATGAGAGAGGGAAAGTGAAAAGGAAGTGAAATTCATCCTGAAACCAAGCCAAAAAATTATGGTAGATTGACATCTCCAAAAAACTTGCTCAACCATTTCATCATTACCACAGAGAATGGAAGCAGCATCTGTCACGCCAACTTTTGAAGCCTGCGCTTGACAGCCAACCCTTGATGTTTTGAAGTGCTAAATTACATTTGGAATCTATGGGAAAAAAATGAAGAAAAATAACTGCATACTGTAAGTTTCTTTAGCTAAAATATTACGTGCTACACATACTAATAATGTGGTTTAGTGTAAATGTTTTGAATCCAGAATATGTTGATTCGTTGACAATATTTTGCTTGTTTTCTACTGCTTTTCTAAAGTGCTAAAGCATTAACAAATACATACAAAATTAAAAATCCAAGAAAATATTCCCATAACCAGCTTTGGGAATCTACAACTGATAATCTGTCTGCAGATTATTTGTCTTAAACATTAGGTGAGTGGTCTCAACATATCTTCATCTTTGCCATATTGCCAAATCCACTTATGGAATTTTATTTAACTTTACTCTTAGTGGAATTTTGCTTGATATAGTTACCTTGGAAATCTACTCTTGGTGGATGTCATGACATTTTCAATCTTATCATTAATCTTGCATCAACTACATTCCTCATCTACTCCCATATTTCAATGGTATCAAAGCTTGCAAGTTCATTCCAATTGATGATTTGTGCACACCAAAATGGAGATATTGAAAGTTTTTAGAGATAAATATCTGCACAAAAACCATAGTTAAATTTCAAAATATTATTTTCCAATGATAGAGCAGAATCATACATATCTCTCATGACTGATTCTTGCCTATTTGAACCATACTAGTCCCTTTAAGTGTAAAACCTATGATATTGAAATGAAGGAGAAGATATGGAAGTTCTACTTCTTAAGAAAAGAGCGAGTGAGATGCTAGAGAAACCCAGTTTACCAAGTAATACATTACAAAAAGATGGTGCTATTAACTTTCCTTAGAAATGTATGGAGAGTCCAAGGGGCCTCAAGAATTCCTAATTTAAAGTGGATAAACTAAAAAAGATGTTAACTATATTTCTCTCTTTAGTGCTCATTGAATGCCATCAATAAGTATCTATGGATTGGTAATATATTGTATATATGTTACTATTCATGTAGTATTGTATGTAAGTTTTGTCATTCCTGATGTAGAGGTATAGCTACTAGCACATATGTTTTACAAAGTATGAAATACTAACCCTGAAATATGCCCTTGGAATGAATCAAAATTTGAAGAGCAATAGTGAAACGACATGAGAACAATTATTAGAAAACCATATCTAAATTTCAAAATATTATTTTTCACTGATAGAATAGAGTCATACATAGCTCTTATGACTTGATTCTTTCCTAGTTTGAACAAGATTATTCCCTTTCGGTGTAAAATCTATGATTTTGAAATGAAGGAGATGATAATGAAGTTCATTGCTTAAGGCAAGAGATAGTGATATGCTAGAAGATGCTAGAGAAACCCAGTTTAATAGTTAATACATTAGAAGAGGATAGTAAATATTAACTTTCCTCAGAGAGGTGTGGAGAGTCCAAGGTGTAAATTTTCAAGCCTTGGGTGACTGATGTCCCATGTTCCTCTTAATTAAATAAATTAAATCTGAACTTATTTAATTACATAAATGAATATTTTTGAATATGAAAGAATCACACATATCGCTGAAATGAACAACAGAAGCATAAACATGTGTAATGTTCTTGCGCCGAATTTTTTTCTCAGAACACTAATTGTTTATTGTTGTTATGTTGTTTATGTGTTTACAGGTATATCCGAAGGATGTGCATGGATTACTCAATGTGATAGATCAATAGAAATGCAACAAACAATCATATAAGACGTAGAATACCAATATGAATCAAGACATCAGATCTGACCTTTATTTAGATAGTAGAAAAGTCTCGTATATACGAGAATAGCATATCTAGGAGTAAGCCCCAATAACAACAAATGGGCTTTTAGCCAATACAATAAGAATAGAAATACAATACGAATGCCTCCCAAAGGCTGTGAGAGAAGAGACTTGGACCTCCAAAGGCCACCAAAAAGTAGATTGGATTGGAGATGGAAGACCCAAATGAATACACTAACAAACCTCCCAACTGGAAGTGTTTCGACCTGCCCTGGATGCTGATAACCCCTCAATATTTCAGCCTCCCCTTTCCTGGTCTCCAAACCCTTCCAAACTCCCTTAGAATGTAGATCGGGCCACTAGGAACTCCTGGAAGCAATCTCGGGCTGATCTGAGTGGAACTGCACCTCCAAATGGCCAAATCCTAAACAACGTTGCACCCCTCCTGGTTTGATAAAGTCAATAGGGTACGTTTTCCCCTCTAGACACCTTCAAATGCTACCAAACTCTACCAGATCATAGATTGAGTCATTGCTACCATGCTGCTGAAGTTTCAAACTGATCCATGAAGATTTTATCCACCCAACACTAAAAAATCCTTTCTGCAGAACGTCCTCTTCCTCCTCAATACATGCCAAGCTCACATAAATAAACTGCAAGCATAAACCCTTTTGAAATAGACCAAGAATGATGTCAAGGATCCTCTGAAGAGAACCCAGGTGCTAGATTTCCCAACGGCCTCCTGCTTCCTCCAAATTGAACCAAAACCTCCAAGATGGTGCGCCCCCTAGCTGGAAACCCCCCTAGGTCACGCCTTCACCTGATGAATGCCAATAGAACTAACCTGCAACACTGTAGACTGGTGTGGGAGGAGTATTTCACCTCTGGGACCAAGCCTAGATCAAGGAAGGTGGGATATTTCACCACCGAGTTGATCTCTAGGGTTTTAGACTCAAAACCCTCAAAATCGATTGTGCTCAAGAGCTCCAATGCAAAATAGTAATAATCCAAGGTGAATGATGAGTGCGCTCTACCCTTTCTTTTATAGCTTCATCTATTCCTCCATTGAGTTAGTTTACCCTTAGGGTTAACCCTTAACCTAACTCATCCTTTCTATTTCTTCGTTGAGTTACCCTTTTTCCACAAAGTCAACTTAACTTTAGAATGTTATGACTTCTGGTTGACTTTGTCCCCAATTCACCTGAGACTATAGTCTAGTGGGGAAAGATAGACCACTATGTCTCTCCAATCCCTCTTTATCAAGAGGTGAGGGACATTACAGTCTCCCCTGCTAGAAATTGTTTGCCCACAAGCAATTCCGAACCTGTCTCCTGAATCAACTATTCTCCTTCCCACGTGGCGTCCTCCACAGGTAGGTTCTTCCACTTAACCATATATTCTCGGATTCTCCTTTTCCTTATCTTTCTTTCCCTAACTTCCAGTACCTTCACAGGTATCAATACCAACTTCCCTTCTTCATCAATGGGTGACAATTCCTCGATGGGAGTGATGTGCTTGTTGATGGCCCTTTTCAAGAACGAAACATGAAAGACATTATGTATTTTATTGTTCTAGGGTAGATCCAACTCATAGGCTAAAACCCCTACCTTCCTGCTGACTCTGTATGGGCCAAAGAAACGGGGCTGAAGCTTTTATACACCACTTCTCTTAATTGATTCTTGACGATACGACTGGAGCCTCAGATAAATCAAGTCCCCTACCTCAAAGGTGCGCTCAACCCTATGTCTGTCTGCCTGTACCTTCTGTTGATTTTGTGCCCTCTGTAGGTGATCCTTTAGTTCCCTAAGAATGTCTTGACTTTGCTGAATCCAATCCTGAACCATGGGAGCCTTGTTGTCACTGAAAGAAACCTCTACAAAGGAGAGAGGGTCATAACTGTATAAGGCCCTGAATGGATTCATACTGATGGACACATGGTGGGTGGTGTTGTAACAATATTCCCCTAAGTGAAGCCATTTGACCCATGCTTTTTTCTGCCCTACTACATAGTTTCTGAGGTAGCTTTCAACCCATTTGTTGACTATCTCTGTATGACCATCCGTCTGTGGTTGATCACTGGTACTAGGAGTCAAGGCCGTACCGACCAATTTGAAGAGCTCCTGCCAAAAGGTACTCATGAACCTGCTATCTCGATCACTCACTATGGTTTTGGGCAACCCATGCAACCTGAAAACTTCCCTAAAGAAAATATCTTCTCCCTGTGTTGCACTGAAATTTGTGGCGATGGAGAAAAAGTGTGCAAACTTCGTCAACTTGTCCACTACTACGAATATGCAGTCTCTGCCTTGTGCCTTGGGCAACCCTGTGATAAAATCCATGGATATGCTTTCCCACTTTTGCTCCGGGATGGGAAGTGGTTGTAGTAGTCCTGCTAGGTGAGTATGCTTATCTTTGTTGGTCTGGAAAATGCTGCACTCCTTGATGTGATTCATCACATCTTCTTTTAGACCCTTTCAAGCAAACCTCTCACGTACCTGTCTGTATGTCTTAACGGTCCCCTGGTGCCATGCTACTGGTGAATCGTGGCATTCCTGTATTACTTTGGTCTTGAAGGCTGACTCGGGGACCAAGAAGATTCAGCCCTTGTAGTAAATGATGTCATCCCTAACCCTGAAATTGTCATCCTCCACCTGTCCATCCATTATTTCACAAGAAAATTTGTTCTTCGAGTACTCCATCAAAAGGTGTACCTTCCAATCGACTAAAATGTCAATCATGGCATAAACTGAAGGCCTTCTAAACAAAGCATATGCTACCATGTTATTCTTACCTTTGACAAATTCTATGTTGAAGTCATAGGCCTGTATCTTGCTTACCCATTTATGTTGTCTTTCATTCAAATCCTTTTGGTCCAATAAGTACTTGAGGTTGTTTTGATCCGTTCTTACCCTGAACTTTGCTCCCACTAAATATTGTCTGAATTTAGCCAATGCATGTGTTAGCGCTGGAAGTTGCACTTGTACTGCTTCAAGTACAAGCCCAACACATATTGAAATGATAAGGGTTTAATTTGGATAAGATGGGTTTCAGGAAATTATGAGAGTGGTTAAATTAATCAAGAAAGCAATGAAACCATTGGGCATGGAGTCCATGAAAAGAAACTGTAATCATGAACTAACATTCTATGTGCAGCAAATCAGGTCAACAAAGTTGGGATCATTTATAATGCTTATAAAAAGATGGAATGAAGAATAAGAAAAACAAAACTGAAAATGATCAAAGAGCATCCTGATCTTCAATAAATATGACAACAAGAGGAAAAAACTCAGTTTTCAGAAAACCTTTCTAAAGTTGAATTAAAACTCAGATAAGCATGTGGCAAGGGCTAGAGCATATCCTATACAATAACCCTCTCAGTACAGAAATTGCAAACATATAACCTATAGCGGCAACACATATCCAAGAAGATGAAAGATGGGAAAATGATTTACATAGAAAAGATAAAACAAACTGAAACATAACTTCATTGTCAATTGATCTCTTTTACATAAAAAAGCAGCACATGTCTGCAACTTGAAATCAGAGAATTTTCATGCCTTTCTAGCTCCCTCACGGATCTTGAAATTTTACCCAGACCTCTCGGGTCTCTCCCTTGGCTCATTAGTCCCCTCTCCAAGAGATCTTTCCTTAAATAGAAAATAGGATCCTCATAACCTTAGGAGGTTGAATCCCATCTCCTCCATTGGATTCTAAACCTTGGAGATAGGTGACAACAATCAAAGAGACAAAAATCCAACAAACTGCTAATTTTCAGGAATTTGTTGGAAGTCATTAATAAAATGTCTCCACCTCATTGCATGAGTTCTTTGCTAGAGATAAATATTAGGTGCAGGTGTCCCTTGACATCTAACTGATCCTTGAGAAGCCATTCGAATCCTCCTTGATAGGTGGCAACCTCCCAACAAGGCGAATATCAAAACCGTGATCGCTACAGGAAATTAGGTAGCGTTGCTGTGCAGATTCGGTAACACCACTTCTATGTCTAATATCTCTCAAACCGTAACACATTTTGAAAAACTGAGAGAGGTTTTGGTTATTTGGAATGTTATGAACAAAAACCTCCTCCATTTTTCAAAAATACATTGTCAATTGTTCACAATCCAAGTTTTAAGTTAGTGACTCAAAACTGGTAAAATAACTTTGCACAATTCGTTTTCTGCCAGAATTTAGGTAGCGAATTTAGGTAGCACCTGCCTGTGTGTTTGTGTGCAATTGGGTAGCACAAATCTTTGAGTTATTTTGATGCTTGAACTTTGTGAGAGTGTTTTCAATGCTTTTTCTTGACACTTTTCACCTTAACCAATCTTGTGCTAACAACATGCATGATGGCTAGCATTTCTTTGTCATAGATGGTGTAGAGGAGTTCAGGCCCCCTCAACTTTTAGCTTTCATGGAAAATTGGATGCCTGTTTTGCATCAGTTCGGCTCCAATGCCCACCCGTGAAGCGTCACATTCTACTGTAAAAGGTTGTGTGAAATCTAGAAGTGCAAATAACAGACATGTACACATTACCTTCTTCACTTTTTCAAAGGTGGACTGTGCTTCTGGGTTTCATGTGAAGGCTCCTTTATTTGTCAAATCAGTCAAAGGTGCACAGAGTTGAGAAAAACCTTTGATGAACCTCCTGTAGTAGCAACAAATGCCCCAAAACCCTTTCAACTCAGTGAGTGTCTTTGGTGTGGGCCAGTCGATGATGGCTTGTATATTTTCCTGATGCACCTATACTCCCTTTACTCCGATAATGTGTCCTAGGTAAAGAACTTCGGTCACTCCTTTGCATATAATGATTGCTCCTCCATGATGGTCATAATCTGTTCCATGTGCTGCAGGTGCTCCTCCCACATCTTACTGTAAATCAACAAGTTATCAAAGAAAACTAACAAGTTTTTCCTTAGCTACTTGTTGAACAAATGATTCATGCACGATTGGAAGGTGGTTGGTGCATTAGTCAGCCCAAAAGGCATGACTAGAAACTCATAATGCCCATAATGACATCGAAAGGCAGTCTTGGGAATGTATTTCTCCCTCATTTTAATCTGGTGGTAGCCAGAGCGCAAGTCAATCTCCGTAAAGTATACTGCTCACTGGAGCTAATCCAATAGCTCATCAATTCGTGGGATGGGGTACCTGTTTTTTATGGTCTTCTTGTTGAGGGCCCTGTAATCAATACACATGCGCATTGTTCCGTTTTTCTTCTTCACTAGCACTACTAAAGACGCGAAGGGACTGGAGTTGGGCCTGATGTGACCCATGTCTAGTAATTCCTTGATTGCCTTTTCAATCTCGTCCTTATACTTCTTGGGGTGCCTGTAAGGAGTGGTGATGATAGGTTTTTCACCCTCCTCTAACTCTATAATGTATTCAAATCCTCTATTTGGTGGTGCCCCTGGTGGTATAGGCTCAAATACCTTGTTGTGCCTATGCATGATCCTCTTAATCTCTGGTGCGTAGTGTGCTCCCCCCTTTTTGTCCAATCTGACTGAAATTCTGCATTCTGCTGCATAAACAATGTCTTCTCTTCGGAAGATGGCCTCCATGCACTTTGTTGTTACTACCCTTGGTGTGTTTCCCGTCATACCTCTGAGAACCACCTTCTTCCATGTTTCTTCTGTGAAAGACATTTCCATGCTTTTGTAGTTTGTGGTGATTGGCCCTAATGTGCTAAGCCACTGTACCCCTAGGATGATGTTGGTGTTTGGAAGATCCATCACATAGAAGCCTTGTGCCAACTCATGTCTGCCCAAAGTGAGTTTCATCCCCGGAATGTACTTATCACAAGGCATGGTATGTCCACCTGCTACTTCCACATGAAACCCATCAAATTCTACTGTCGGTATGTGCCTTCTTTGCAACAATGCCGAATCAATGAATTTATGTGAGGCACCTTCATCAATGAGAACCGACACCTTTTGCCCCTGTAACATATCTCTCATCCTGAAGGTGTTAAATTTTGGTACCCCACTGATGGATGCAATAGTTACCTTTTCACCCATTGTGAGGTCGTGACAAGCATCTTCTTCTTCTGTCTGTCTTGGGGTTTCGGCCTCCATGTTCTGTATATGACCAAAATCCTCATCCTCATCATCTGATATCACCTCAATATAGTGGGCTTTACCCTTACCCATGCACTTGTGTGTTGGGTCCCATGGTTCCTTGCAGGTGAAGCATACTTGTTTCCTCCTTAGTTCCCTCCTAGTGGGCTCGTCCATCCTGCCCCTGCCTCGGTGAAACCCTCTTGGGTCACATCCTCTTGGGTTATTGGGAGGTCTTTGGTCTCTACCCCCTTGATTAGGAGGTCTAGGGGCGAACCTTGTCTTAGCTGCCGAGCCTAAGTCTCTGGTCTTCTAGATGGAATCATGTAAGTTTGTAGGCTTGAAGGCCTTGACCCAACCCCTCAAGGGTTCCATCAACTCTTCTGTGAAAAACATCATAAGTCTCGCTTGAGACACATCCTGCACCATTATTGCTAGCCTCCAAAATTCCTCTATATAAGCTTCTGATGATCCTGTTTGTTTGAGATGTGTGAGCTCCCTAAAAGGTATCTTTGGATCCCCCTGATCAAATCTGTCAATAAGCCTTTGTGTGAAATCTGTGTAAGATGTAATCTGGTTGTGACCCAAGGTATTCAACTCGTGATACCACCAGTCATGATCCTTGCCATCTAAGTACATGGTAGAGAATTTTATGGCATCCATCTCTCTCATGGGGTTGAGCTGTAAGTAAGTATCCAACTTATGTACCCACTTCTGTGCTGTCACTTTGGCTGACCCATCAAAGTAACAGATCTCTATTTTGTCTTCCCTATGCTCCAGTTCATAGTTGGGCCTCTGATACTGTTTCGGTCTGCCCCGAAATTTGATCCTGCAATATTGATCCAATGTGACCTGTCTCTGAAACCCCGCAGTTAGGGCATGATACTCGCTGGCATACTGCTCAAAGTTATCCTCCACCTCATCCTCATAGTTATGTTGTGGGTGAGTATCCAAGAATGTAGGTAGATATGGTCTAGGTGTATGTGTGCCCTAGTGGTGCACCTCCTCCATAGCTCCGTCCCTCAGTGTGATAGTGGGGGATGTGCTCCTGCTATTGTCTAGTCCCTCCATGAGATCCACTCGCCTCTTTGTTAGCATATACTTCCGGACCCTTCCCTCCATGGGTCATCTGCATCAGGAGTTGGGATACCCTCTCCTGACTCTCGCTTACCTTCCTGAGAGATTTTATCATCTCTACCTGTCCCCTACACACTGTTTCTTGATTCTCCTGTATATGATGCACCAAGGTGCTTTGTGATAAGTTTATGGAGTGTTGTAACTCTTTAGCGAACCCTACCAGAAACTATGGTTCGCTGTCCTCACCTGATCCTTCCATTTCGGCCTCTCCTTCACCTGTCTGTTTCCTGCATCTGCCCATGTAAATACAACTGAACCTCTGCATGCACTCTCCTCCACAGGTTGGGAGGATCAAAAGCTTTGATACCACTGTAATGTTCCCGAGCCGATTTTTTTTCTCCAAACACTATTTGTTTACTGTTGTTATGTTGTTTATGTGTTTACAGGTATATCCGAAGGATGTGCATGGATTACTCAATGTGATAGATCAATAGAAATGCAACAAAAAATCATATAAGACGTAGAACACCAATACGAATCAAGACATCAGATCTGACCTTTATTTAGATAGTAGAAAAGTCATGTATATACGAGAATAACAGATCTGGGAGTAAGCCCCAATAACAACAAATGGACTTTTAGCCAATACAAGAAGAGTAGCAATACAATATGAATGCCTCCAAAAGGATGTGAGAGAATAGACTTGGACCTCCAAAGGCCACCAACAAGTATATCAGACTGGAGATGGAAGACCCGTATGAATACATTGATGAACCTCCCAACTGGAAGCGTTTCAGCCTGCCCTGGATGTTGATAACCCCTCAATATTTCAGCCTCCCTTTTCCTGGTTTCCAAACCCTTCCAAACTCCCTCATAATGTAGATCGGGCCACTAGGAACCCCTGGAAGCAATCTCTGGATGATTTGAGTGGAACTGCACCTCCAAATGGCCAAACCCTAAACAGGGTTGCACCCCTCCTGGTTTGATAAAATCAATAGGGTACGTTTTCCCCTCTAGACACCTTCAAATTCTTCCAAACTCTACTAGATCATAGATCGGGCCACTACTACCATGTTGCTGAAGTCTCAAACCGATCCATGAATATTTGATCCACAAAACACTGAAAATTCCTTTCTGCAGAATGTCCTCTTCCTCCTCAATACATGCCAAGCTCACAGAAATAAACTGCATGGACAAACCCTTCTGAAATGAACAAATAATGATGTCAAGGATCCTCCCAAGAGAACCCAGTTGCTAGATTTCCCAACATCCTCCTGCTTCCTCCAAATTGAACCAAAACCTCCAAGATGGTGTGCCCCCTAGCTGGAAACCCCCCTAAGTCACGCCTTGACTTGATGAATGCCAATAGAACCAACCCGCAACATTGTAGAATGGTGTGGGGGGATTATTTCACCTCCGGGACCAAGCCTGGATCAAGGAAGGTGGGATCTTTCACCACTAAGTTGATCTCTAGGGTTTTAGACTCAAAACCCTCAAAATCGATTGTGCTTAAGAGCTCCAATGCAAAATAGTAATAATCCAAGGTGAATGATGAGTGCGCCCTATCCTTTCTTTTATATCTTCATCTATTCCTCCATTGAGTTAGTTTACCCTTAGGGTTAACCCTTAACCTAACTCATCCTTTCTATTTCTTCGTTGAGTTACCCTTTTTCCACAAAGTCAACTTAACTTTAGAATGTTATGACTTCTGGTTGACTTTGTGCCCACTTCACCTGAGACTATAGTCTAGTGGGGAAATCTAGACCACTACGTCTCTCCAATCCCTCTTTATCAAGAGGTGGGGGACATTACAACATGATACACCAATAATTACACCCTCAAATCAACTTTTCATTTAAATTCCGAGCTTACAGGGAAACCTTCACAAGCTGTCAAAATAAAAGCTATATGATATACGCAAAAAAATAAGATCTGCACTTAATGAGATAAATCTACCTGTTGGATAACTAAGAATCTACCTACCTAAAATGTTGTACAACACTGTACAAACTGTACTTAGGTCTGCTTCTCGATCTCAACTCCTTTCTTGTGCTCCGAATCTACTCAACCGATCTCTCTCTGAATTCCTGAGTCTTCTTGGCATACAAAATGTATGTTCAACCTTTGCCATCTTATTCTATTTAATATTTGAGAGAGATACATAATCTCCTCAATCCTATCAACTAATTTTCCCAATCTTAGAAACTAATCTCCTTAATCCTAGCAACCAATTTATCTCAACAATGAGGTGTATGAATAAGATTAGATCAAATCTAATTCACTAATATGCTAGAATCTCTAAAATGTTTCATTTAGATTTCTACTAGAAGAACATCGGAAACTTGACCTTTACTTTTATTTATTTAAGTTAAATTAGAAGATGGCATTTTTTCTCACTTTTACTAAGTGGTCACTAGAAGTTGTCTTGAACTACTTCTCACACGTTCACACCTAACTTGTGCAAGAAGCTTCTACTCAAGCTATATTTCGCAACACAAGGGGCCTTAAGAATGCCTAAATTAAACCTGATAAACTATAAAAATGTTAATTGCATTTCTCTCTTTAGCACTCATGACCTCCTGCAACTCCACTGTGGCATTCCCAGTGTATATACTATCTTTCATGATCTAGGGCACATCATCCGAGGATATTGTCTAGTCCTAGTTTACACAATTGTCCGACGATTAGCTGGTAATCGGTTGCTCTAACAACCATGTGGCGTTTCTTGGTTGCGGAATATGTCTCTGGGCAGGCCTAATGTTTAATGGTCAGAATGGTTTTAAGTATGAGATGTGGAGCATAAGGGCGGAAGTATTTTTATAGGCACGGGGACATTATATTTGGCTATCAGTTGTTACAGGATATGATAGTTCAAAAAGGGCAAAGACTGCAGTCAAGAAGGAATTGAAGAAGAATACAAAAATAACAATGGATTTCATCTAGGAAGGACTAACTAATCCGATAAGAGAAAAGGTTGGTAAATGTTCATCATCCAAAGAACTTTGGAATAAGTTACATGACATATATTCTTCATCCATCACAGATTCAGAAAATGCAAAAGAAGATGCAGATACAGAACAAGAAGAAAGATGCTCATTATGTCAGACAGATTCAAAAGAGGAAGAGTATGAAGAAGCATAAGTTGATTACAAAGAAAAATCGATCAGTGCAATTAAATATCTAAGGAAAGAAAAAGAAGAAAACAATTCATCCAAGAAAGAATTGATGAAGCAAAAGGAAAGTGTTCAAGGTTCCGAAAAAGATCAACAGGTCATCGAGAATTTAAGAGCTCAACTAGAAGAGGCCAGAAGAATTGAATAAACTCTAGAATATCAAAATAAATGTTTAGAAGCCAACATAGCATCACAAAAGGAAGAATCATAAAAGAGAGAAAA
>ML789268.1:276408-290530 GCA_009831015.1 Picea engelmannii
GACTGGAAGAAGAAATAATTACATTGAAAATCCAACTTGAAGAAGCAAAGAGAACAAAAGAGGTCATGAAGTCTCAGATAATGAAGAAAGAAGAAGAGGTTGAGAATATTGAAGAAGAAGTTGTCACACTAAGAGTCAAAATCGTCAAGTTCAACAAGAACGTTGAAGAGACAAAAACATCCACATCAGTTGTAGAGAATGAAGAGAAGCACTCTACGTTGCTAGAAAAGAAGAATGAAGAAAATAGAAAGAGTTATGTAGAAGTACTCAAAGGAAGGAATCATGGTCAACCAGAATCTAAGAAAACTATTGAAGATATATCTTCAAGAAGACCATCCATGTTCAAGCCACAAAGAAGCTTCAATCATGATCATGATCAGTCAATGAAAAAATTCAGAAGTACTACGCCACAAAGAAGATCATTCACTCCCAGGTATGCACTCCCAAGTCTTGCATGCTTTGATAAACCCAAGATCATTCACTCCCAAGTCTTGCATGCTTTGATAAACCCAAGATAAAATCTCAATAAAGTTCATCTTTTCCCTTTTTAATATGAAGAAGTTTAAACTATAGCCTTTTGGCATCCTATTTATGATTTGTCATTGTATTAGGTTTAGATCTTTATCAAGCAGGGATTACAATACTTGGTGGATTCACCAGGTGAGGCTTTTAAACCCCTTTCATACCATTTCTTGTCTCACCCTTCGCAAGAAGGCATTGATTTCAAAAGAACAAGGTTGTGTTCCCTCGTGTAATCTCCTTATGATTATTGAACAATTGAAAATGCATTCTCATAAATGTTTTCATTAAACTGCTTATCTTAGAAACTGGACTCTCCTGAAACTACACTGTTAAATACCGAGTCCCAAATACCTCAATGCAACTTAGGTGACATGTAGGAGTGTTTCCCATTATCACCGCATTAGCCTCTCCTCTCACTTTAGGCCGATTCCTTTTTAGCTCAAGGGGGGCTTCCCTAATATAAATTTAATGAGGAAAAAATCATCTAGTATTCAACAAGTTCTATGGAAGTTCAAGAACAAAATTAAAATTAATGATACTTGAATCTCAATTATTATTGGTGCCTGTTGTTTGGGCTATAGAGTCAATGAAGATAAATAAGGGCCTAAAATAGTGATGAATAATTCCAATATAGTATTAAACTCTAAATAAATCCCAAGGACTCAATTACATTGATTATTGTTGTTGAGAATATTAAACATGACATAAGAGGAAATACCTCTACATATAACCTTGCTATTGTAATCAAATTATGTAAGGTGCATGCTAAAAAATACATCAACCATGGGATAAAACTATCCACATATTCAACATAGTCAAATCAATGGAAAATATCACAATGACTCCAATACAATGGACATAAAGTGAATCCAATCACAACTTTAGTCGATAAATATCTTCATAAGCAAGAGGAAGATGCATTCATAATTGCATATGAAAAATATATTAACTTTCTTACAAACAAAGATTTCAACCTTCACATAGTAACTCAATCCACATGAAAAGAAAGAGAAAAATATAGAATCAACTAATTGTATCATATTGTCCCATTAACTTTGAAAAACAATTATAGTATATGGGGGATCAAAAGGATCCAATCCTTTAATCATCTTCATGAATTTCTTAAATAGATAATAGACGACTTGATCATCTTTGACTATCTCAAAAAGGAACAATTATGTTACAAATAAAACATTTTAAATTATTTGATCACAAAAAAATGTATCGAGTAGAGTCAATGTTGATCCTCATTTATCAGACTCTCTTGTTGAAGAAGTGATCCCTCTCTTCCTCGAAACCAACACTTTCATTAATTTTATCCATACCTCCATATTCTCTTTGATGGCTTTATTCATGAACAACATGCTTTTTATTTGAGCCTTGATTAACTAATGGCCATATCTTGATTCCCCTTTGTGCTTCATCCTAGTCACTAGGCATCCTCCTAGGTAGCTCCATAACTTGTAATAAATGCATAATACATTACTTCAATATCTCCAAACACATTCACCAATAAGAAGTAACACACATCAAACTATGTATTCATTAATCATTTAGAAGTATTTTATCTTCTAGGACACATGGCATGATGGCACATTGTGGTTTTCCATATTGTCATGGAGATCCCCTTCGATGGGTTGTACATGTGACACTCTCTCCAACATACCTTCATTTTCCAAAAATGTCAATGACAACCCCAACTATATACCATTGAAAATCGAGTTGTAGTTGTTATCAATTTAAACCTAAGCCAACTCTCCATTGTTAGATTTTCCCTACTAAAAGTTATACCACATTAGAGACGTGAAATGACCGCTTTGGTGTTTATATTGAAAAAAATTATTCATTATATTTGGGTGATAAAAACCAAGATATGCCTCCCTCATCCCTATATTACCGCATGAGAATTTTAGAGCCCAATTATCACGCCCACACCTAGTCACTATGAAATTTATGTGTTTGCGAAGTCATAGATGTCACCTCATATTGTTAATCCAAGTGGCACTTAACCATTGATCCATCCTTCACATGTCATGTCATCACTATGCATCCGGTCTTCATCTGTCCACTTGTGAGGCCACTTGAAATCTTACTATCCATTTGTTAGCCTTGTTTACCAAGTCTTGGGTCTTCACTATTTAAGTGGAGGTGGGGGAAATGAAACATGGAGTGAAAGTTCTAGACTCTGCACCCCACATAGGGATGTGAAAGTGTGGATGATGCAATGTATAGAGGAAATGAAGTATGCAAAGGGGTGGAGTGTGGTGTGAAAAGATAATAGGGCATGTAGAGGGAGAAGGATGGTGTGGCACAGAGGAAAGAATGTAGAGGGATTGCGATGTGACAATGCAAAAGGATGATCAAGAAACTATGTGGGAGTGCGGTGATGTCGGAGCACAATGATGTAGTGTGTGGTGATGAAGATAGTGTAGCATGTGAAGTGAAAGGACAAATGCAATAAGATAGGACCTTACACTCCATACGATTTGAAAATTGACTAAGCATGGAAGAAGAAAAGGAAAAAGGTTGAAGGAAAAAGGTAAAGAAAAAGGAAAGATGGAAAAAGGAAAAGATGAAAATTATGGAAGAAGAAAAAGGAAAAGGATAAAGCCACAATGCAAGGAAAATATGAAAAGAGAATTAGAAGAAAAAAGGAACGATAAAAAGAAAAGAAGAGAATCATGGCCATCAAAATTTAATGAATTTTTCCTAATTGGCCCAAACGTTTCCTTTTACCTCACAATATTGCACCAAGTGCAAAGCCTTCACGAGGAACTAAGACAATTGGAACATGGAACATGTCACCATTGTCACCTAGGAAACAACTTCCCTCTTTTTAGTGAAGGAAGAGTATCCAACACAAGGGAGGCTTTCCCAGTAGCCTCCAAGAATCCTTAGTCAAGACACAATCAAGTCTAGGGTCACCTGGGTGACTACTCACACTACCACCAAGATAAAGATAAGTAGAGTGAATAAGAGGTGGTGGGATAAGACAATTTCCATATTTAGAGTGTTTTGGATTTAAGCATAGGAGAGAGGTTCTCCAAATCAAGTATGATTTTAATAGGGTCCCCAAAAACTAGAAATAAAGAAAAAGTCTATGAGTTTAGTAAAGTTTATATGAAGTGTATGAAAATACAACAATGAAACGAATTATAACAACAATAAAATAAATGATTTCTAATAGTATATAGATTATTTCAATATTGAAACATGTAATTTTCAATAGTAGTAAATGTATGACAACAGTAAAACAATGAATTTTCAACAATAGTAAATTTATGACAACAGTAAATTAGTCATTTTTCAACGGTAAAAGGATATCCCTTTGAATATTAAATGATCCCATAAATAAGAGGACTAAATACTAGGTTAAATTAGGGTTTTACTTTCCAACAAAATTAAAAAATTAAACAGTGAAAATCGGCTCTAAAACTCTAGACGTTTTTCCTTAGATGGTTGTAATAACACTTCTAAAAAATAAATTAGGGTTTCAACAATATAGTTTAGGTCAATAGTATTCCTAAACACCCTAAACGTATTGGTTTTTATGGCCGAAAATGAGATTTTGAAACAAATAAACCCTAACCCTAACCCTAAAGTAGTAAATTTTAGCAATAATGATTGACTATGTAGGAGAAAAAGACGAGTGCCTACTATTTTAAGCATATGGGGTCAAAAATAGATTCTTTTTTGGGAGAATGAAGTGGATTATTTTAGGGTGAGGCTTAGAGGTTTTCCACTAATAACCCTAGGAAATCCTCCTAAAGTGTTTAAGGGAATGCTCCTCCATTAGTAAACATAATGGATTCCATAGTGGCTGCCAGGTATGCCCCCTTAATCCTACCTCAGCCCATGAATCCTCTCCCTGTTGGAGATTACTTGAAGTATATGCCTAAATTAATTGGAGAGGAGGACATAACTGCTGAAGAGCATCTTTCTTCCTTCTACAGTTATGCAGACAACCTGAATATTGAAAATGAAAATGTCTGGATGAGAGTCTTTGTCCAGCGCCTTGATGGTGAATTTAGGAAGTGTTTTAGAGGATTGACCCTCGGCTCCATTGCTAGGATTGAAGCTCTAGATAAAGCCTTCTTGAGACAGTGGGGAGATAAAAAAGATTTCATGTATTACATGATAGAGTTTGGGTACTTGAAGAAAAAGGATGGAGATTCTGTCTCTGAATTCTCCAAAAGATTCAATAAAATGTATAATAAGATCCCCGCTGAGATCAATCCCACATAAGCCTCTGTCAAAATATATTATGCTAATGCATTTGACCCTGACTTATCCCTCCTGTTGAGAGAGAGAAGAGCTATTTCCCTAGCTCGGATGCAAGATGCGGCCGTAGAAGTAGAATCTAATGTGTTGGAAGTTGACAGACTAAAAAATAAGGTTGTTACAGATAGAAGAAAGGGAAGATCAGAAGCCTCAACCTCTGACCCCTCTGCGCCTCACCATCAAGTGGATGAATTGACCAAGATGGTGAAATATCTTTTTGCAGAGATGGAGAAGATGAAATTTGAAGGGAAGCAAACATACAAAAATCCTGAAACGGTGGACAACAGAGGCAGCTTCAAGAGGCCTAACAACAATGTTCCTCAGATTATGCCAAGGGAACAAAGGAACATAGATAGAGATGATCATAGGATTCAAGACCCTCTCCAAAATAACTTGGTTGATGAAGAGGAGAGGGAAGAAGAAGAGCTTGACCCCAAAATCCAATTTTTTGGAGACACCCCCCCTTTTCCTCATTTGACTCAATCAACATACGAGGAGTCTCTCATGAACAATCAGCTCAATGAACTAAGCAAGGGAGAAAAGGATAACATCAACCAAAATAGATATAACCTCAGGTCCAAGAAGAAAGCTGGGATGCCCGATGTTCCTGAGCAGCCTACCAAAGTGGAGAATCCCGCTAAAGATATGGCAGACAATAACAAGGGTAAGAAACTCCAAGCCCCCTCTCCAGTAGTCCAAGCTCCTTTTCCTGAAGTAAAAGAAATCCCAAAGCCCCCCTCCTCTTTTAATTTTGAGCATGAAATGAGCATGAAATTCAGGAAATCAGAATCCTTGTACCCCTCTCTGAACTGGTCAAACATGAAGATTTCAAAAAGAGTCTCTCAAAACTATTGCAGTCTGAACCCTCATACAATCCCACAGACTCAATTAATTTGCAAGATGAAAAGCCTGAAGTCATCTTAGGCCCTATGGTGGAAGAAAAAGATGATTCATCCCCTCCCTTCTACACATCCTTGAACATACATGACAAGGTGTTGCACAACTATCTGATGGATTCAGGGGCATCCCATAATCTCATGCCTAAAACTATCATGGAAGAAATCGGGCTGGAAGTCACAAGAGTCTATCATGATTTGTACTCCTTTGACTCTATGAGGGTGCCATGTCTTGGGGTCATCAAAGATCTGGCGGTAACCCTATTTCAGTTGCCCATGAAAAGTGTAGTTATGGACATTGTAGTAGTTGACATTCCCCCAAAGTTTGGCATGCTTTTGTCAAGATTTTGGATAAAAAGACTTGGAGGAACCTTGCAACTGGACCTCACATATGCCACTATTCCTGTGTTCGGGGGGGAGCATAGAAGACTTTACAGGGAAGCCTAGTTGGCATATATTATTAGTGATGAAACAAACCCCACCAACCATCCTATCTTTGCACTTGACACTGATCTGGGGTCTAGTTTGTTGAATTTCACTGATACTCCTGGAGCCCCTCCTGAAATAAGAAAAAGGCCCATTTGCTATCATGAAATACCTTCTCCAACTACTTATGTATGGAAGATGTTCTTCGACGGGGCCTCTTCTAGTGAAGGTGCTGGTGCTGGAGTTATTTTTGTGTCACCTTGTCAGGAAACCATATCCTTGTCATACAAGCTAGAGTTTGAAACTACCAATAATGTGGCTGAATATGAAGCTCTTGTTTTAGGTTTAAGGGCTGCGAAGGAAATGGGAATTGAAGAGGTAGAAGTGTTCAAAGATGCTGAGTTGATAGTCCAGCAGGTCAGAAATGATTATCGGGTTAAGCATCCTCGGTTCAGAAGTTACAAAAATGAGGTATGGGACTTAATTGACAATTTCTTATTAGCCTTTAACATTTCATTCATTCCAAGGGAGGAAAATACTTTGGCCGATTCCCTAGTTGTCTCAGCTAGCCAGTTTAGGATCCCTCTGCCACCCAAGTTCAAATATGATGCTGAGAAAAGATAGAGACCCTCTGTACCGGACAATATCAAGCATTGGAAGGCATTTGAGGATAATCTTGAAATTAGAAAATTTCTTGAGTTTGTTGATGAGTTCTTTGCATTACACATTGATCAGGACCATGACCCCAAAGGTGACTCTGACCCTAAGGTGTTTTTAAATAAAATTTCTAATCATCATATTGTGTAGTTGCCTAGCAATCACATTCCAAAGGGACTAGCTCCTTTAGAAAGATTGTTCGATGGGAATGATGTGGCAGTAAAGGGTAAGGTTTCAAATGGGGATGCTGATGTAACAGAGTGCAACATTGGCACAGAGTAGGAGCCAAAGTTTATCAAATTGTCAGGTAGCTTGACAAAGGAGCAAAGGACCGAGTATGTTGAGTTATTAAGGGAATTTGCTGATGTGTTAGCTTGGACTTATGAAGATCTCAAGACATACGACACAACTGTCATTGAGCACAAGATCCCGTTGAAAGAGGAGGCCAAGCCATTTAGGCAGAAGCTAAGACAAATCAATCCTATGTTGTTTCCTATCATGGAAAAAGAAGCAAAGAAGTTGTTGGATGCCCAAATCATTATCCCTTTGAGATATTCTGAATGGGTGGCCAATTTGGTCCCAGTGAGGAAGAAAAGTGGAGAAATTAGACTCTGTGTTGATTTCAGAAATCTGAATAGAAGCTCAAAGAAGGACAATTACCCCTTGCCCAAGATGGAACATATATTGCAAAGGGTAACAATAACATCCAGGATTTCCATGATTGATGGCTTCTCTGGATACAATTAGATTTTTGTCATGTCGGAGGACAGAGAAAAGACAACATTCACCACTCCTTGGGGTACATTCATGTATGCCAAAATGCCCTTTGGTTTGATGAATGCAGGGACAACCCTTCATCGAGCCATGGATATCACTTTTATTGGAGAAAGGGACAAGTTTATGGTAATCTATCCAGATGACATCACAATCTTCTCCAAGTCTGACAGAGAGCACCGTGAACATTTAAAAAGGGTTTTCCTGAAGTGCAATAAGTTTGGCCTCTCCTTAAACCCCAAGAAGTATATGTTTTCCATGAAGGAGGGAAAGTTATTGGGCCACATAGTATCAGCTGAAGGGTTCATGATTGATCCCACTAGACTCGAAGCAATCCAAACCTTGTGACTCCTGAGATCCAGAAAAGAAGTCCAAGCTTTCCTAGGAAACATTAATTTTCCGAGGAGGTTTGTTTCCAACTTTGCTGAGATGATAAATATTATAACAACCATGTTGAGGAAGGGACATGAAGTTAAATGGACTATTGAGTCTTGAAATTCCCTTGATCAGATAAAGAAAGCCTTGATTGAAGCTCCTGTGCTTGTCAGTCTCAATTACTCAAAGGATTTCCTTATTTTCTCTTTTGCTTCATTTGATACTGTTGCAGCTATCTTATTGCAGAGAAATGTTGAGGGTTTGGAGCAGTCCATTTCTTTCTTCAGTCCGACATTTAGAGATGTAGAGATAAAACATGACATCATGGAGAAACAAGATTATGCCTTGGTGAAATCTCTCAAAGCTTTCAGGGTCTAAGTCTTGCATTCAAAAATCATTGCATATGTCCCTTCAGTTGCTGTGAAGGAGATCCTAATTCATCTAGACATAGATGGAAAAAGGAGCAGATGGATTGCCAAGATCCTTGAGTTTGATTTGGAAATAAATCCCACCAAGTTAGTTAAAGGGCAGGGTTTAGCCAAGTTGCTGGATGAATCCAATTGTAAGGCTTTGGGGGTTAGCTTCATCAATGCTTACTCAGAAAGTCAGCAAGTTGAGTTGTCCAACAAAATCTCTCAGGATGGTTTACCACTAGCAAAGTGCACCTGTTATAGAGACATTATGTATTTTCTGCTAGAGTTAAATCCTCCTGATGGAATAGGGAAGAGTAAGGAAAGAGATTTAAAGCTCAAAGTAGTCATATATTGCATTATTGACCAGGTCTTGCATTGGAGGGACCCTCTGGGTGTGTACAGGTGGGTAGAGGACTGATGCGGGTTGGTTGATCCTAGGTGATATTTGCTCATTTACAGATTCAAGACAAGAGATAAACTGAACATTTATCTCCTCCATCTCTCCTTTGTCTACTCCGATAACATATGCTAGCTGAGAGAAAGCAGTCTCTTCATGTATATCCATGGATGGCTCTTTCTTTCTATCATGTTGTTCTTGGTAGGAGATTTCGCTTTCATAAGAGGATTGACAGCCTATGCTTTCTGCTTTTGAATACTCTTCAGGGGTAGGTGAGTGCAAAACTCTTTTATTTTTATCCTCACTTTCTTTCTCAATCAGATCTTTACCAAACTCATCACACGAGGAACAGTCTATCATCTGTAGAATGTGGAGTGCCAACTGTTTGCAACAGTGATAAAAAATAAGATGACCCGGGTAAATCTTCTCGTAATACGAATTAAAAACATTGTGAAAATCCTCCAAAGAATGGATACTAGGAGCAGGGAGAGATAGACACCAATCAAGAGCATCTTCCTCTAAAGAAAATCCGAACATCTTGATCCAGACATCCTTGTGAAAGAAGCCGTGCTCGAGCATGCATACATGAAATTTTAATAAGTGCTTACCGGGATTGTCATTATTTCTTTCTCTGAATCTTGGAAGATAGTCATCCCATTCATCTCTATCCGGTACTAGATGTGGATAACCAATTATGGATGATAAATTGAAAGGGGAAAATCTTGGAGCTAAGATAGCCAAGAGATGTGGCTCCCCCTTTTCTCCTTCATGGATCTCCCCAGGATCAGATTCACAATCACCATAAACAGGAACCATGGAGAGGCTCTTCTCTTCGTCGTCTTTGTTGGGATATCCATCAAAAGTTGTTTATTATTGGTCAGTATCCAACATCACTTCTTCATCATAAGAAGGGTTGTAAATAACCTCTGTTTCCAGGACCTGAATATCCTCTACATTTTCTTCGTAAGAGCGGTGAGAAAAATCTGCCTCCAATTCCTCTATACTTGCGGAAAGTGATTGTATCAGCTCCATTAGCTCCTCTGGGGGATGTCCCTCATCCTCAGAGCTTTCACAAGAATGAACTATGTCTCGAATTCCACCTCTATACTCCTCACAACAGTTATGATAGATTAACTCAGAGAAATAGTACCTTTGACAGTGAGCATTGAAAGCTGCATGAAACTATTCTAGGGAGGAGATGCTAGCAGGGGGCAAGGAGTGATTCCACTCATGATCATCTCCCGCTAATGAGAACATGAACATCTTCAATAATATATCCTCATGATGTATCTCCCACTGATGCATGAGTTCATGAAAATCATGGAGATGCTTGGTAGGTTTTTCATCTTTACATTCTCTAAATATGGGCAAAAAATCACCCCACTCATCGATAGTAGGAACAATATTTGGAAAACTAGGAACAACGGAGATATTAAAAGGAGAAAACCTGCGAGCCAAAATGGCTTCCATCTGAAAATATGACTTATTAAAAATTTGGATTCACCACTGGATTCTTTAAACATGGAGTCACCAGGTGAATGATATGCAGTCTGAAAGTGTCTGGTCTTTGTTCACCATCAAAGACCAAATCCAATCATTATCGTTCTCCCAGGGATCTTTTCAATCTAATACAACAACTAAAGCCTTCTCGAGAAAGATTTCCTTTCTTGATAATCTTCTCTGGGTCAACTTCAGGTGTATCTAGAGGAAATTGTGGAGTAGACCTCGTGTGTCTGCTTTTAGGAGCCACAAATGAAACAATGGAGTCGCCAGGTGAAAGATATGCAATCTTCAATAGCATTAATTTCTGATGCACCTTCAGAATCATAATTTCTTTTTCGTTCTTACCCAGGGAAATGTATTGAATTCGTTCCCCAACAACGACACCAAGAATGTTAGTACTGAAAGTCACCCTCATATTCAGGGAGGATAAGCCCAATACCCATCAAATTTTTTGGTGGATGTTGGTTTTATATGAGTGGAGGTCAATGGACAAAACTCAATATATGAATGATGTTCAACACAGAACTGGAAAAGAAATGCACAGGGAAGTGAGGGCCACAACTAACTTTAGTCAGTGAATTGAGTTTAAGTGTGAGCAGAGGGAAGACTTAGTAAGAAAGGTGGACAAGACTACTATGGGCATCGGGACTTCAAGCAACTTGGAGAAGAAAAACTCCAAATTAAGATCACTCTTAAGATCAAGTTTCAGACACTGAAAAATGTCCAACAACACAGTCACAACATCACAATGATCAAACCTACATCACCATGCAGTTGCAACAACTCGATTGGATCCTCCATGCCCGAGCCATTCAGTGTAAGAGGGAAAAAGGTCACAAGGAAGATGACTAAAACTGGTCATGATACTGCTGCAATCAAACCTACATCACAACAACATAACAACCCTCGACTGGATCCTCCATGCCCAAGTGTTTTAGCATAGTTTTTACAAAGAGATGAAAAGGTGTTGACTTCTATTAATATAAAAGTCTCAAATCCGATACATAACCAGAGAACAGTTTTGGCATCAAAACATTACAAAATAAGGAGCTCTGCTCAACCAGTTAACGACCTTAACAAAATATCAAAACTAATTATTTATACTGAGAACAATTCACCACTACCGGGAGTGTGACCTGGCCACTACAATCAAAGCTTTGTGTCGATAACTTCTTCTGTCAGTTTGAAATTACATCCCTCTGTCATACGTGAGCTCAAATCGACATGGTTTTTGCAGGGAAATCTATCTATAGGGGTACCATGAGCTGACAGTTCAGTCCCCAAGGCCGGACCCTCCATGCCTTCCATTTATGGAGTGAGCCGAGGCTTCAACCACCAGCTCTATTTTCATTAACTTCCTCCTTAGAGATTGAATGAAACCTAATGCTCATGGGGTGGCTATGCGCTACTCTCGGATATGATGCCATATAAATACGAGATTGTGGGGACGTCAAAAGAGGTTTATATTTAGACCACTTTTGGGCCTGCAATCCATCACATTTTTCCATGTAGCATTTTCTCCATACCATGGTTTCCATTGCGAGACCACTCAAGAAAAATATCACCCGAGCATATTGCGTCCCCACAATGGATTGTGGACGTAGGTCTGGTCCTGATCTATGATCTAAGCTCACCCTCTAGATTTAATGCCACTGTCAAGATTAATCTCTCATCAACTTTAGGATCCGCCAAAAGTGTACCTTGGGATGGGGCACTACTTTTGGCGTTGAACAATAACGACTCTCGGAGGATGATCTGATGTGGAGGCCCAACATCACCATGTTGATATGTCACGGACGGAGAGGTGATATGTGCCACTCGAAAATAGACAAAAAGCATGTATAAAATGCTTGAAATGAGTGCCATGTGTTAGAACTAGACGAATGCCACGTGTCTGTTTCGACGACTTCCACGAACTTGGTGCTCCAGGGCTCGGGCACTAGCTCCTTTTCCTTTGGCTCCTCTATGTGATTTTACCTAGAGCTGGCGATCTGATGATGCGTGTCTTCTTGAATCGAACGACCAAGAATTACTTCGAGTTACCGGACTCCGAGAAAATAAAATATCAAAATTCCTTTGCCTTCAACTGCTTTTACCCAGAGCTATGGATTTGAAGACGCGTGGCCCTCCTAAGATCAACGACTGAGATCCCTTCATGGCTCCAGACTTTGGAAAAATCAAATTTCAAACCTAGGCTTCCAAGGGATTTTACTCGGAGTCATAGATATGATGATCTGTGGCCCTCTTGAGATTGACGACTGAGATCCCTTCGTGGCTTTGAGATTCAAACTTCTCAATATTCAAACTTTATTTTTCCCAAGCAAATTCATTGGAGATAGGGATCTAATGATGTGTGGCTCCTAGATTTGGATGACCGAGATCCACTTCGGGTCTCCGGGCTCTGGGAAAATTAAAACTCAAATCTTTCTTACCTTCATTGCTTTTACCCGGAGCTATGGATCTGATGACACATGGCTATTGTTGATCAACGACTCAGATTCACTTTTGGCCTTCGACCACTTCGAGACTTCGGGCACTTCGGGACTTCGAGCCTTCGGGACATTAGCACTTTTTTTTGGATCATGTTGTCATTGATGACAAAGGTTGATTAATTGATGTCAACTGATTGATTGGTGCAAATCCAAAGGTGTGATTGATTGATTTCAAGTGATTGATGTCAAATGATTGATTGTTTGATTGATGCCAAAGGATGATTGAATGTTTGATCTTAGTATATTGATGAATATGGATCAATGAGTTGTCATTGATATATGATGCATACTTGATGTATATGATGTAGTAATGGATTGATACAAAGATGAATCATCATGGTTGATAAAGTGTACAAATGGATGAAGTCCAAAGTGGTCCCCTTATGGTGAAATCCCTCACGGAAAGATGCTTTGTGGATTGATTTATCCTAGAAGAATGGTTGGAGGACCCATGCGTGTATGTGGAATCATGAGATGAATATCAATGAATTTGTTAGTGAAACTGTTAACACTGAAAGTCACACTTTGACTGCTAAAGTGTAATCTCAGCACCCATCAGATTGTAAAAGATAATTTTGGTTTTGAATAGGTGGATCAACAAGATGGAAAAAGAAAGGGAGAGGGAAGCAAACTGCATATCAATAGGCTACACCAATGGGCAATGGAGTCACAAAGATCCTACTTATTGAAGACACAAAAGCTACTCAACAAAAATCAAGATTATATGTTGATAGGTGGAAGAATGAAGAAGGAAAACATAAGGCAGAATGTTCACTAAACAAATATCCTCTTAATTTAATGAATCAACAAATACTTGAATATAAACAATGAATGACGGGCAAAATACAATAGATCCTCTGTTGCTTATGGATCCATAAATGATTGACAACCTTTGATCCTCAAATCTGCAATATATGTTCGACAACACAGGTATTCCAACAGAGGACGAACACCTTCAATAACCACTCACATAACCAGATCAAAGATCAACACACTGATGTTTTCATGTGGTAAAATCCCTACGGGGAAACATCCACGACCCCATCCAACGCGGCCACTTGGAGCAGTTTATTAATGCAAAGAAAAAGATTATAGAGATATTTTACAAGAGAGTTTCTCACAATCGATCGTCGACAAATGACCCTCCATGCTCTTTAAATAGAGATCATGGAACAATTGGGTGTTAAGCCACGTATCAATGGCCATTAAGATCGAGGAGAGTATGAACCATCGGATCACTACATGTCGGGAACATATCATGACCATCGTATTTCCTAACTACAAATGCATACTAATGCATACTAAAGAAACACACTTTTACCTAACGACATATTAGACCAAGTAGATCTTAACTAACTCCTAAGTGTCTAAATATCCTAACATCCC
>ML789268.1:315067-357959 GCA_009831015.1 Picea engelmannii
TATTCCATTTCTTTTGAGAAAAAATACCCCTATCAAAAGCCCAAAGACCCAGTTTTTACAATGTTTGCTCAAAAAACAATTAATTAATTAAATTATTAAAAATTTAATTAATTAAAAAAAACCTATCTAGACTCGACGAAATTCCGTGAAACTTTCTACATTGTCTGGCATGGTCATTTACAAAATTCCTAGACAATAGCTACCAAAGCATGAGACCATTAGAATGCCATTCACCACTTTGGAGGAATTATATCATGTGTGGAGGGAAAAACTCATGGGAAGTCAGCCAGGCTCGAAAGCCCAGTTGACAACCTGAGGATAAAAAACCCTCGATGAAAGGAAATCTCCTAATGAAAACATCCCAAGGTAATTGACCTAACTATGATCCATGCAGACTTATTACATTATCAACCCACGCAGGGGTGCAGAAATTTCGTTTACAAAATTTTAGTGCTGGAGCATCAAATGCCCAAGTAGAACCAATATTGTCTTCATCATATCTTTATCAGGTGATGTATACTTCATGGCACATGAGTTGACCCCTAGCTGAATAGGTGGTCAACAGATCCATTTAAGAGTATCTCATTAAATGGAGGAAACTATCGGCTAAAGATTCCACTTGGGAAGATGAGTATTTTATACAGAAGCATCCAGAGTTACTCAAGCGTTGCGGACAACACTTGTCTCAAGGGGAGGGGCATGTTAAGCCCTAATATTGGCTCATTACCCATTAATTGGGGCATATTACATTAGTAATGTTATTTTATTTATGTCGACTTTATTCCATTAGTTGTAATTATACCTCCTAGTCTCCTATATATACCAAGGAGACATTTTCATTTGGAATCATCTTGTACTTGAACATTTGTGTGGGGTAAAAGGAGGTTGCCCCTTCGAAGAGGCTTATTATCTGAAATTATCTCTTTTTCAAGGTGTTGAGTACTTATTCTGAGGTTTTTCTATGCTATATTGATATTTGGTTCTTAACAGATGAGGACTTCACATAGCATGGCTAGAAAAAGGAATGAAGTAAGGAAGGGAGACATCTTTGAAAATATGGATTCTCAGAGATCAAGTTCTGAGGAGAAGGGGCATCTACAGAAGTGGGTGAAGAATACAAAGCAGCTAGAACAAAATGAAAGACTGAAGGGAAGTTCAAAAGTGTCATCTACTGAGGCATACGCGGGTGACAGTGGTATCAGTTGCGTATATACGTAGGCTAACCTTGTATAGGTCGCATACATACGTGAGGTGTCTATGCAATAGGCTTCACATATGTGGTGAAGCCTAAGGAAAAGGGCTATGCACAGGGATTGGAGTTTGATGTGATGGTATAACTCTGTGATGTAGGGTCTGGCATGGTTTATTGCAGGTTCTGACACTATTTGCTGCAGGTTTTCATGATTCTATATTGAATTATGTAAGGTGATGATGTAAAATAAAATATTGCCAACATGGCACTAACCCATGAGTATGGATTGATGCATTTTCTGTTGAAGAACAATGTTGGTTATGACAATGAAGTTATGACACCTTGGTTATGTGATATATCTTGATGATGTATTGGAATCTTACTTGTTGAAAATCTTGATGCATGCATTTAGCATATGGATGGGCTACACAATGGGACATGTGGTTGATGCACATGGTTGGCATATTGGTGGATGCACATGGTTGGCATATTGGTAGATGCACATGTTGGCATGTTGATAGAGGCATATGATTGATACATTCCATGGATCATATCTTTTGGCACATTGCATGATGTTGATGTACATAGGTGTTGTGCATGATGAGCACACATTTTTGTACAGGATGTACTTGGTTGATATTTTTCTCATGATTCTTTATTTCATTGTTGACATATCTTTTGCTTCATGATGCTTGGTATGGCATGAGTTTGATGCATGAACAGGTCCAAGGATCATTATATGGTATCACATTGTTCATCTTGCAGAGACTATAGGGGAGACATACCCATAGGGGGAGTCATTCTTCTTCCCATGATTCTAGGAGGAGATATTTACCTAGAAAAGATCCCTATACTTGAAGAAAGAGCACATAATCATAATTCCAGGGGGAGCAATGGTCATAGGGTGAGTATGCTTGATGTATCTTCAACATTACATCAGAGTGATATCCCTTGTTCAAAAGGGGAGATATTATTCAAAGGAAGATCAAAGATACACAGACAGGGGGAGAAGCCCCAAGGAAAGTTCAAGCAGGGGGAGCATCCCCAAGAGGAGAATGGCCATTTTCCATTGATGTCAAAGGGGGAGAGATATTCACATTGATGTGATTGATGTTTATTGATGGGGAGAGATATTCACATTGACTATTGATGCAAAGCATGCCTTATCTACATGTTTACATCAATAATTGGTAATTGGTGTTGACATCAATGTTGGTATTGCCATCAATGCCAAAGGGGGAGATTGTTGGATCATGTTGTCATTGATGCCAAAGGTTGATTGATTGATGTCAAGTTATTGATGTCAAGTGATTGATTGATTGATGTCAAGTGATTGATTTATTGATTGATGCAAATCCAAAGGTGTGATTGATTGATGTCAAATGATTGATTGTTTGATTGATGCCAAAGGATGATTGAATGTTTTATCTTAGTATATTGATTAAGATGGATCAATGAATTGTCATTTATACATGATGCATAGTTGATTTATATGATGCAGTGGTGGATTGATGCAAAGATGAATCATCATGGTTGATAAAGAGTACAAATGGATGAACTCCAAAGTGGTCCCCTTATGGTGAAATCCCTCACGGGAAGATGCTTTGCGGATTGAGTTATCCTATAAGAATGGTTGGAGGATCCATGCTTGTATGTGGAATAATGAGATGAATATCAATGAAGTTGTTGGTGAAACTATCCTAGATGGATAGTGCTTGCCATACCATTTCTGGTTGTATGTAGAATGTCACATAACTCCTCATGGTTTGAGAGTTATGGCCTTACGAAATTGAAGGACCCCCATATGAAGGCTTGAAGCCCACAAGGTCAAAGAAGTCAAAGTGCTTTAAAAGAAGAAAACATTATTTAAATGATAAAGTAAAGTGACAAATTCAAGGTGGATTATTTAAATAATAAAGAGAAGTGACAAAATCAAGAAGGAATATTTATGGAAAGTGGTTAACCCTAAAAATAAGGAAAATAGGTTAAGTGACCTAGAAATGGGTTAATATTATTTAAATGATAAATTAAAGTGAAAAATTCAAGGTGGATTATTTAAATAATCAAGAGAAGTGACAAAATCAAGAAATGATAAAGTAAGATGCCAAAATCAAGAAGGAATATTTAAATGATAAAGTATTGGAGAACTTTCTAATTATGGAAAGTGGTTAACCCTAAAATAAGGAAAATAGGTTAAGTGACCTAGAAATGGGTTAAGTGACCTAGAGGATGAAAATATAAATAAGATAGCAATGGTCTCTTGCAAAACATCCTTTTTGGTGGATCAATGGAAAGCTTCTTGGGAGAATATTTTTTAGTATTGATGGAGAGCTTCTTGTGAGAGAATCTTTGGTGTGGATCTCTTGAGCATAATTTAAGATCTATTTTGAGAGAGAGGAGATCGGGAGGATATCATGGATGCATTGAAGTTTCGGTAAGTCTGAGATCATGACGAAAAAATTCTCGGAATTACAGCAAAACCCTATTTTCCGAGGTGTACGCGGGTTGTCTATATATAGGGTGTGTATACACGGGTTGTCTGTGTATAGGGTGCGTACAGTACGCAGGCTGACTGTGTACAGGGAGCGTGCAGTGGATAAAATCATGGATATTTGTGGTTGAGTTGATGACAAGCTATTGAAGATTGAAGAAGGTTCCATATTTGCATTCTATGGGCTCAGATCTGTCACTAAGACACTAGTATGGTTATATTATTGTCTTGATGAATACTATTGTTTGATGTGGTGTGAATTCTTAGGGAATTGTTGGTATGGTTGTTGTGATGTGGTCTATGTTGGTTGATGGAATGAGAAGTACTCTTGTGATTCAATGGTGACATGATTGCTATGGTATACTAGTTGTTTATACATGATTGAGATAACATTCATATTGATTGGTTGTGGAGCATGAGTAGAATATTGGAGAGCTTGGATGTGTTCTGACTGGTTGTGGGTCAGTTTGGATAGTGAAAGACAGAAGAAAATACGATTGTAGGTTGCAGAGGATCTGAGCATGTGATGAAAAAGATAAACCCTAATAGCTCAGAAGGTATATGCAGGTTGTAGTGCTTCTTAGGCGTGTATACACGCGGGCTGTAATACTGGTAGGGCGCGTACATACGTGGGTTTCACTGTCGACAGGTCGCGTACCTATTGCAGATTGATATATGTTGAGGATTGTTGCCTCATCTCAGTTGGTGCTGAGGATGTAAGATGAGTCTTGCATTATAGAGCTAGTGCTCTTGTAGAGTTGTACTTTATTCAGTTGTTGATGAAAAACCCAAGGATTGTAGTCCGTAATAAAAAGAAAATTGTACATACATCTTGTGTTCCTTTTGTTCCTTGTGGTGATGACTTATTCATGATCTATGTTGCTAATATATGTTCACATTTAACTGGTTATAAATGACAACAATGATTAATGAGTAAATGTTGAATGCTAACTAATGAGTTTTGTGAAAGAGGGAAGTTTTGGTAAAAAGAGCCCCACACTCATTCACCCCCCCTCTAAGTGTGGTAGGTGTGTCCAACACTTTTGAATGTGAAACATGAATATTTTTTGGGAGGAAGACTCCCGAAGTGAGAGATTGGTTGTCACGTGTCCCTGCTGACAGATGGTCCGGATTCACTTCGGTACTTCAGGCTTCAGCCCTTTGAAAGTTTTACTCACTTCCCACTTCAAAACTCCCGAAGATTATTTCTCCAAACACTTGGATTAGACGCCACATGATCCCTTCAAGATCAATGGCTCATGCTTAATTCGAGGCCTTGGGGACTTCAAAACTTTTTCTTTGGTGCTATACTTTGTGCAAATTTGGACTTCTTGAAACCCGTGGGCCACTGATCTGGACTATTCCTGGAATCTTCGCCACTGAAGGATTACAATTGCCTGTTGCTTTTAAGCCTGAAATGGGTTGCTTTGAATGTCGCGCTTTGTGTCCATGGCTGCGGCCTGCATGAACAAGGATTTGGGTGACTGGTTGTGGGCTGAGAAAATAGGGAGACCAGTTGCTGAAAAAGGAGACGAGTGTTCATCCTTGGAGAAAAATAGAGGGTCTTGGGCCCAAGCTTTCACTTGGGTAATATATTTAATGAAAACCAGGGCGCACAAATGAACAAGGGGAAACATAGAATGATTTACAAGGCGAAGGGGGGGGGGATAGAGACCAGGAAAGACTTCAGATTCGGGTATATCAAAACACACCTATGGCCCTTGACAACCTTATGTGATAACAATAATAAATAAGAACCGTAACTGTTAGTTGTATAAGTAAAACTTTAGCATTATATGAACAGGATGTAATGATGTAACCAATAAACTTGGATTCATTCACAAGATATAAAAAACCATGCAAACACACGAGAATGGAAAATAACTATCTTTTATTCCTTCTCCATCTTAAATATTACAATGGAATTTCAACCCCTTATAACTACGATCTGAGATTTTCAAAAACAACTAATTTTAGAAAAACAACTAAACTTAGGAAATTCTTACATGACCCTAAAACTGACCAATAAATAAGATCTAACTAGAGAGACATTATTTTTCAACTCAATTTTCTGATTAATTTCATAAACTAAGGGATAATTGATAATTAAAAATTTAAACATTCCCGTAAAAACACTAAAACCCCAATTTGAGGCCTTATATGAAGGAATTTGGCCCTGGAAAAGTGTTGAAATGATGTATGACTTGAAGGATCACATCGGCACGACATTGAAATCTTAGAGAAAAAACTCCCTGTAAAATCTCATCCCAAACGGATAACCAAGTCAAAAGTTATGACCCCCAAAAAATCGTTGCATCATTCTCCTTTGGTTGAATAGAGCGCAGCTCCTACAAGTTACTGTATTCAAATTGCTTCCACTTACCAAGATATTGGTTCAGCAAGTCCCCCTATGTAATCCATGTACTCTTTGTTGGTGCTACTCCTTCCCATTGGAACATATATCGGTTGTAATGGCCTTGTCGATTATGAAGGGTCTTCTTATCTAAAATATGCACAATCTTTTCATTTTTCTTGCTCAGAATGACCTGTTGCAAATCCACCTCTTCCTCACTATCATTACCTAGATCGTCCCCATGGAATATATGCAAATCAAAAACATTAAATGCGGGGGAGATATCGCAATCATCTAGTAAATCGACCTTATAAGCATTTTCCTTGATTATCTTGAGAATCTTGCAAGGACCAATTTTGTTATACTTCAATTTGTGGTAGGTTCCTCTAGGAAACCGTTATTTCCATAAATAAACCATCACCAAATAACTTCCATTGAATTCTTGGTATTGTCAATGAACATGTTTTATAATATTGTTATGTTCATTATTGTCCTGCATTTTTTGTCTCACTTGTTGCTGCAACTGTTGAATGTGTTCTGCAGATGCTTCCCCATCATCAATGATCCTATCCCCAAGTGGTAGCTGCACCAAATCTAGGAAACCCATAGGATTTCTACTATAAACAACCTGAAATCAGGGATGATTTTAATGATGGAAATTTATTTTAAAATGTAGAAACCTTGGCGAATCTTACTAATCCTTCATATGCCAACTATAAATGTTTGGCAATATTTTTGTAAAAATATTCAAATTTCTAAGAATTTTATATAGTTTTTATAAAAGTTTGACGATTTTTAAGGTAAAATAATTTTATCCTATATAATTTGGGCAAATCATTTTTAAAATAGTGAATCTCGTTTTTGGAAAAACCATGGAAAATTAGCCCATGAGTGAAATTTAGCCCCTAAAGTCATATATGCCTGAAATGGAGATTTACCTATAGATCTTTTCACTAAACTATTGTAGGAAAATTCAAATTGAGGTAAAGCCAAATCCCACTACTTGGGATTCTCTCCAACAATGCTTCGTAACAGGTTTCCCAAACTATGATTTACTACCTCAGTTTTCCCATCTATTTGGGGGTGACATGCATTGCCAAAGTGTAATTTAGTTCCCATTTTCTTCCATAAAGGCCTCCAAAAATGACCCAAGAACCAAGTATCTCTATTAGAGGTAATAGTTTTTGGAACCCCATGCAATCTAACAACTTTCGAAAAAAAAAATTATGCCACCCTCGATGCATCACTAGTTTTCTTGCAAGTGAAATGAGCCATTTTAGAGAACCTATCAATAACCACAAAAATAGGATCATTACCTCGCTGTGTTTTTTGGAGCCCCAACACAAAATACATGCTCAGATATGTCCATGGGCCTGTGGGAACTGGTAATGGCATATACAACCCTATGTTTTGTGACTGTCCTTTATCCATTTGGAAAATCCTACACTGTTCCATATACTTGTTTATATCCATTTTCATATTCGGCTAGTAATACTTATCTTAGATTAACCCTAACATCTTATCCTTTCCAAACCACCACTGTGAAGGTATCTGATAATATTTTCCTTCATTGAACCAATTGGAATGCATAGGAAATTTCCTTTGAATAGGTAGCCATCTTGTATAAAATATTCACCATGATTAAGATCCATGTTCCCAGCGACTGGATTCTTCAACTGTTCCTTAATCTCCCGAAAATCATTATTAGGTGCATAAAGATCCTTTAATGAAAAAAACCCAGTTACTAGATTTTCCATGGTTTTCAAAAGAACAATGCATTGACTTGAAGCATCTGCAAATTGATTCTTTCATCTTGATTTGTGCTTCAGAACAAAGGTGGAGCCTTGCAAGAAAGAGACCCATTTTGCATGTCTACTGGCCAATTTCTTTTGGGTGTTTACATATTCTAATGCAATGTGGTTGGTAAATAAAAAAAAATCTTTCAACACTAAATAATGCCTCCAATGTCGCAATGCTTTCACAATTGCATAAAATACTACATCATATGTGGAGTAGTTCCTTATTACCTCAATTAAATTTTCACTAAAGAATGCAATTGGTATACATGATTGGATAAGTACAACTCCAATGCCTACATGTGAAGCATCACAGTCTACCTCAAACACTTTATCAAAATTTAGTAAGGCTAATATGGGTGCCTCAGTTACCTTCTTATTTAGAAAATTAAAACTTTCCTCAGCTTCATCGGTCCACATGAATGTCTTTCCTTTGGTGCAATATGTTATGGGTGCTATAATACTGCTAAAATTTCGAATAAAATTTTGGTAAAAGGTATCTATCCCATGAAAACTTCTTACCCCTGTTATGCTCCTAGGACTAGGCCACTCCAAAATTTCTTTGACCTTCTCTGAATCCATCTTGACTCCTTCTGTCAAGATGACAAAACCAAGAAATACCAAAGTTTGTAGGAACCTAAATTTCTTCAAGTTTTCACAAAGTTGATGTTTTCTCAATGAATATAATTTTTAAATGCTGCAAATGATCTTCTTTGTTATCACTGAAAACTAGGATGTCATCAAAATAAACGACAACAAACTTACCAATATAAGGTCGAAGCACAATATTCATCAACCGCATGAAAGTACTAGGTGCATTCAACAACTCGAATGACATCACCATCCATTCATATAGTCCATCCCTAGTCTTGAAGGCATTTTTCCATTCTCTCCTTCTTGAATCCAGATCTGGTGGTATCCACTTCGCAAATCAATATTACTAAAATATTTAGCTCTAGCTAACACATTAATCATGTCATCCAAACACGGTATTGGAAACCGATATTTGATGGTATTTTTATTGATTGCTCTGCTATTTGTGCACATCCTCCATATATTATCCTTTTTGGGAGTCAACAATGTTGGTACGCCACATGGACTCATGCTTTCTCTTACCAAATCTTTCTTTATAAGTTTTGTCACTTGCTAGTTGAGATCTGCATGTCATGTATGAATGATCCTATAGGCTACCTAACTCGGTAAGATGATCATGGGATTAGATCAATGTGATGTTTAATATCCCTCGTTGGTGGAAGACCATCAAGTAGTTCATTATGGATAACATCAACATATTATTCTAGTAACTTTGCCACTTTAGTAGGAATTGGTACGTCTTCCACAACTCCTTTTTGCACTATTAATGGATAGCAAAGTCTCATTGCCTTCATTTCCTTAACAAACTCTCTTTCTGACAACATATTCTCAGTTTTTCCCTCATCCTTAAGGGGCAATAAGACGACTTTCGATCCATCCTTCCAAAAGGTGAAGGTATTCTTTCCTCTATCATGCATGTCTTTTTTGTCATATTTCCAACGCCTCCCCAATGATGGATGATGTTGGCCCTCGACCAAGTTTGAGGAAACACTTGGTTATATTTGACCGTTTTTGGAACTTCGACAGCTTGTCAAATATGGAGCGCAACACAAAGCGGAGATCGTGGAAGCTAGACCCCTTTCTTGGGTCCTTTTTGGGTTTTTGGGGATAATGTAATGGGTATGGGATGTTGGCCCATGGGTTTACCCATGTTTAGGCCTATTTTGTAAAGTATAAATAAGTAGCTAGGTAATGTAAGAGAGGCAGATAAGCTAAGTGCTAGTAAAGGCTTTGTATATACTGTGTGACCGACTTGCAGAGCTGAGTGAAAGTGTTGTAAGTGATGAGTGCATAGATTGTAATAAGGCTTTGTGCTAGATCTACTCGGGGAAAGAGGATCTAGCGAGGTGTGCACAGATCTCCTGTCCTATGTAAAGTAAAATTTTGAGCTCTATGTTGTAATTAGATTGACCAAAGATAATAAAGAAGAATAAGACTTTGTGGACGTAGCCCCAGGGTGGGGGTGAACCACGGTAAAACTGTGTGTTGTTCTCGGTGCCTCGACCTAATGTGTTTGTCGTTTTCCATGTGTTGTGATTTGATATGATTATGCTATGTTCTTGCTATTATATACTTAGATAGATCTACTTTTCTTTGTGCTTCTTAGATGTATGGATGTAGATATGACATATATGAAAGTGTTGAGTGCTAGAACTATTTTGTTGTTGCTAAGTGCTAACTTAACCTTGATCTAAGTGAATGTTGTGGTGCTCTGCGCCATCTGCGGAGTACCACGAGAGTTAAATACTGGTGAATGATCTATGCTAAAGTGTTTGATAAGTGTTAGAATCATAGATCTATGTCCCATCTAAGGTTGCATACACTTGAGTCTTGCAACCACCCCTGCCTCTACTTCGGGTAAGACTTCATCTGCTTCACAGGTGTTGCCGAAAGGGCTGGTAGTTAGGGTTTTTTTGGAGCACTGTTGAAGCGTTGAACCTTGGGTCTACCCCTGTGCCAACAAATGGTTCCGTTGTCAGGACCTGAAACTATGATTGTTGGGAACTGAGCAGAAGAATCTTTGTGCAAACATTTGTCCTGAAATTGTGAAATCTCTATGCGTGGATCTATGCCCTGGTGCACAGTGATCCACTTGATTTGAAAATCTCTATGCTGAAGAAGGAAGGACATATTTGAAGGAAAGAAGTCATATCTGCAAGAAAAGAGGTTGATACTGAAGAAAAGAAGTAAGATCTGTAAGCTCTATGCTATGATAAAGGTGAGAATAGTTAAAAGTTCTTATATCTAGAAGCTTTGTAATCTATAGAAGTAAAAGAAGTGAAATGTTTTTGTTTATAAAGTATGGATTTAGGTATGCTTGATAGATTTTGTCCTAGCTTGAAAACTAGGACATTGTTAGATGAAAGAGCGTTTGATATGAATAGATCTGATAAGAATAATGAAAGATATGTTATACATATGCATAGAAAGAATTTTTCGACTAACCAATGGATGCAGGATCCTAGAAAGAATTTTTTGTAGGCTAGACATCATGATCCTAGCGTGCGGTACAAGAAAAGTTGGGGATCATGGAAGAGAAAGAGAGGATTAACTCTTTATTACAGTTGCAAAAGACCATGACATATTGTTAAGGAATTCCTTGGGAGAAACCCTAGTTGCCTCTGTTGTAAGGCTATGGACCATGAAGTACTGGATTTCCCTAGAATGATTACTAGACTTGAAAAGTTGAATATGGAGAAAGGTCAAGAGACTAAGATTATAGAAGAACCCTAGAAAGAATTAGAGATTATGTTACTGAAAATAAAAGAAACCCTGGATGAACATAAAGATGTTAGTTTGTTAGAGATCTTCAAAGAAAAGGAGAAAATCGAAGTAAGAATAAGAGACTTCGACATCGACTGTGCTCTAGATGAGGGAACACAGATGAACATTATGACAGAAAGTACTTGGGAAATCCTAAGAAGGCATGCTGTGGTTCCTTCACTAGGAAGAATAGGGTTGTTTAAAGGAAAAATGGTAACCCTATGTGGCAGAATTACCTAGATAGCTATGAGTACCCATGGATCTTCGACAGAGGAAGAGTTCAAAGTCATTAGATTTATTGAGGACCGTGCCCCATTTCCAACTTTTTTAGGCAAGATTTGGATTGAAAAAGACCAAATCTAGAGAAAAGAAGAAAAGAAATCCCTAGAACAGAAGAAGAAAGAACTCATGGAATTTATGGCTAGAAGGATCACCTACTTGATGGAAGAACAAGAGAACAGATCTCAGCTATTGAACACCAAGGACCTGGATGTCAAAGCTATAAGAGCGTTAGAGGAATCACAGAAGACCAAAATACCTAACCATACGATGAAGGAGTATTACCCTTGGATCTGAAGAAAGAACCTCAGCAGTGTGAAGTGACTATGTCGAGAGAAGATAATACTCAGAATGGAAAAAGGACGACCGAGACTAAGCTCACTGGGAAGAAGGCTAGGAAGCTAAGTAAGAAGAGAGCCAAGATCGAAAAGTTACAGAAGGTTCTGGAGGAAACTTCGCAGAAGGAAAAATCACAAGAATTGAGCTTCGCCCAGATATCAGAACAATGACATATGGCACTTTGCCATGGTGCAACAATATATCCGTTGGACCAATATACCCGTTTGACTTCTTCCTTGAATGGACATAAAGAATTAAAGGATCACCACCAGACCGTTGGACCGCACCATCACGGATGGATCAACGTTCACGAAAGCTTCATACCGTTGCAACTAGACCGTTAATGAATTTCCTATTTAGCTCGTCGCACCGTGCACGAAGAACACTTTTGCCAACTGAAAACTCGAAGCCCACAGAACTCGTAATTGTATATAGTGATCATTACAAGAAGATCGTTCACCCTAGTGCAGTGTTTTGAGATCATCGTGCCCCCGCTTATCTTTCCCGAGTGCGTATGTTCGACGAGCTCACCGCACTTGAGGAATCCATCATATAAGTACTTCTCGATTTAATGATTGAGAGAGTCATATCGAAAAGAAGAATGTCCACAAGAGTCCAAGCCTCATCAATGAGAGGAGTGCAAGCCTCCCCGTCGACTGCTCAAGATGGAACATCTCGAGTTGACGTAGAGAGGAGAACTAAGCATAAGGACAACATAGCCAACGTAAATTTAGTGCCATCCATTCTACCAGCTTACATACCCCCTTTGAGCGGTGAGATTAACAGGGATAGTGTCCCTAGAGATTTTGAATATACCCTAGTAACTGCATATTTACCGAAGGGAGTATGTACCTACTGCGCAGATCAAGACAAGGTTATAGCGTTGAAGTTTTGCGACTTCAACCTAGGGGACTGTAAATTTTATAGCATGCTTGCCCCGTATAAGTACTTGATGCAAACTAAGTGCAAGAACTCGAAGCTCGTCCCATAGCAATGGACGATAAACCTCGCGTAGTCTACTCTACTAAACGTTATGAAAATACCGCACTTCGGCAGACACCAGGAGGTGAATGCTTGTGTAAAGTTACTACTAGAAAGTTACCATAGAGGATACCTGTGGTTAGAACGCGACATAACTGTTGATTCGACGCTGATCAATAGGATCACAGGGCTTAGCATGCAGGGCCCTGATCCCCATGAGTACTATCCTAGAAAGACCATAGACCGTGCTCTTGCGTAGAAGATAAAAGAGGCCTATGGAGATGTTGAGAAAGGTGTGAGAGGCTACAAAGTAGCTTCTATTGAAAGTGGCGCAGTGCACCTTGCATGCCAACTAATCGCAGGGAAGCTGGTATGTAAGAATTGACCAACACAAGTATCAGGCTTTGTAGTTGACCTCGCAGGAAAGTGCGCAGAGGGACTACAGATGAACTGGACGAAGTACCTGGTGAATCAAATGGATATTGACTGCAGAGAAGCTCAGGATCAGGGGCACGAATTCCATTTTAGCTAGCTCCTGATACTGATCGCCTTTGTTGCATGGGAGCTACCAGAAGGTGCAACTTTCTCGGACCTTGACCCTTTTGAGCCACTAGTTGCGAAGTTCAGTACCTTGTGTTACTCAAACGACATGAGCAAGCAATGGAAATCAAATTCTGTTTTCCACGTATATTATAATCAACTAAAAGAAACCATAAGGAGTGAACCTTGCATAACCCCGAACACTTTATAGAGGTTCCGACCTCTGATAAAGTTCAACGCAGACCACCATTTTATATACCTAACCCCATGCGCTGATGAGCACCAAGAACAGATCCAGTCCTACTATAAGCTCAGAGAAGAAGACCTGGAAGAGATCACCAAGGAGTAGTCGGCGGACCTCCTTGTTTCAGCAGACCCTACAAAAATTTCAGACATCGACAGCCTAGAAGTTGTGCAATATACACCTAGGCTCAGTAGAACAAAGAAGACAAAGGAGACGAAGAAGCCCAAAGAGGTTCAGGATATATATAGCAGATCCATACGGATGGCTTCCATTATGCCAGAGGAAGAAGGTAATGATGAAGAAGGTGATGATGAAGAAGGTGTAGACTCTGAGCAACAACAAGTCGAAGTACTGCCACCCAGGGACGATGCAGAATCATCCAAGAAAAGGAAGGTTTCACCTCTGAAGTCTTCCTCCAGAAAGAAACCAAGAACCCCTGTAACTAGATGCAAACTACCCTCACGATGGATGACTTTGATTTCATTGTTGCAGTGGTCAATGTTGCTTCAAAGGAAATAATAGAGAAGCAGGAAGTGAAGCAGGAACAAATGTATATCCATATTGAGATCACGCTCCAAGGAGTACAACAGGCACTCCAATCTAGCTGAGCAATCTCTACTACACCTCTGCTAGAAGGAACAATAGAAGAAGGAGATGAATCAGTCCATCTCCGCAAGATTGTTGATATAGTCGAAGTATGCCTTCGACGTGCTCAGGAAGAAAAAGCGCAGGCCACCCAGGCCCTCAAGAAGGCATAAGAAGAAATTATTGAGCAACGTCAAGAAACACAACAAGAGAAGAATGCTCTCCAAGAAAAAAATGAAGAAGACTGAGCGAAGTTCCAAAAAGAGAAAGAGAATCTGCTCGCGAAGCAGTTCGGAATTGAAGAAGCAATCAATAGAGCATTTCGCTCTGTGACCAGCTTAGAGCAGAAGGTTGAAGAACCCATAGAGCATCAAGTGATGAAGTTGGTTGAAGTTATTCAACATCTTCAACAAAGGGTCATGGAATTAGAGCTTCAGACCATACCACATACTCCGCAAGAAGTGCACGACCAATGAGAATTGGATGCTCAAAGTGCAGTCGAGAGGATTAGAAAACTTGCTGCAAAATGCAAACAACTAAATATCAAAAGCGTGCAAATATATGAGCAACTATCTGAAGACCTAGAGTTGAATAAACTGGAGTCCCAACTCCAGGAAGCGAAGCATCACATAGGTACAGTACAGTCACAACTCAAGCTCCTGTCACCTATCGAGAGGATGAAGAGATCCCAGAAATAACGAATTGCCCAACAACTTGTTCTTACCATGCAAAACAGAGTGATGGAAGTCACCCAAAAACTCCAGTCGAGCTAGGAGGAGGCCTATATACTGTTTGAAGAAATTGAAGGCCAAGGAGCACTACTGGAACAAATAGTTGTTACAGTCAAGCAACAACTAGAAGGGCCTATCAGCGAAGTGGTTGTTCAGGAGTTCGCTGAGAAAGAAGCAGTAGCACAGAGACAAGTCGAAGCAACTTGAGCCAAGATCGAGACCTTTGAGGCAACTTTACCCAGGTCTAAGTGACTCAAGACGAGTCACAGGTGAGTGTTGGGGGCCTATTGGCCCTCGACCAAGTTTGAGGAAACACTTGGTCATATTTGACCATTTTTTGAACTTCGACAACTTGTCAAAGATGGAGCGCAACGTGAAGCGGAGATTTTGGAAGCTAGACCCCTTTCTTGGGTCCTTTTTGGGATTTTGGGGATAATGTAATGGGTATGGGATGTCGGCCCATGGGTTTACCCATGTTTAGGCCTATTTTGTAAAGTATAAATAAGTAGCTAGGCAATGTAAGAGAGGCAGATAAGCTAAGTTCTAGTAAAGGCTTTGTATATACTTTGTGACCGACTTGCAGAGCTGAGTGCAAGTGATGTAAGTGCTAAGTGCACGGATTGTAAGAAGGCTTTGTGCTAGATCTATTGAGGGAAGGAGGATCTGGCGAGGTGCGCACAGATCTCCTGTCCTATGCGGAGTACAAGTTTGAGCTATGTGTTGTAATCAGATTGACCAAAGCTAATAAAGAAGAAGAATACTTTGTGGACGTATCCCTAGGGTGGGGGTGAACCATGGTAAACCTATGTGTTGTGCTTGGTGCCTCGACCTAATGTGTTTGTCTCTGTCCATGTGTTGTTCTTTGATATGATTATGCTATGTGCTTTCTATGATATACTTAGATAGATCTACTTTGCTTTGTGCTTCTTAGATGTATGGATGTAGATCTGAGATATATGAAAGTGCTGAGTGCTAGACCTATTTTGTTGTTGCTAAGTGCTAACTTAACCTAGATCTAAGTGAATGCTGCAATGTTTTGGGCCATCTGTGGAGTACCATGAGGGTTAAATACTGGTGAATGATCTATGATAAATTATTTTCTAAGTGTTAGAATCATAGATTTGTGTCCCATCTAAGGTTGCAGACACCTGAGTCTTGCAACCACCCCTGCCTCTACCTCGGGTGAGACTTCATCTGCTTCGCAGGTGTTGCTGAAAGGGCCGGTAGTTAGGGTTTTGTTGGTGCGTTGAACCCTGGGTATGCCCCTGTGCCAATAGATGACATGCATCCATAGGAATGACATCAGTCCATACTTAATCTTTTTAAGTCTTATCGATGGAAAACTTGATCAAACATTTTTATTAATGGTGACTTCATTCCCCTTTTAGAACCATGCAATTCGGTAAGGATGGGGATGCATTTCACAACGTAATTTCAACTTATATACCATCTCTTTGGAAACCATATTCTCATAATTTCCACTATCAACAATAACTTGACATACATTTCCCACGAAAGTGCATCTAGTTCGAAAAATATTTGTCCAAAACGAAGAATATACATTACCGCTACTCTTCCTTTGCTCTTTTTCCAGAATCACCATTGACATCTATATCATGAGACTCTCCCCCATATTATGTCGGACTTTAGATTCAACTCCTTCTTCTTCATTCTTAGCTTGGACCATGTTCAAACTAGGTTGTTTTCCTTGCTTCAGCTCTTGCATGTTATAATTTTGGCATTCAAATGCTTGATGACCCTCTACACCACACCTAAAACACACAAAAGGCCTCCTATGCCACCATTGTAACCTCTGCCTCTTTGAAATCTTATTCCTCATGGTTGATTCAAGTTACCTTGACGAATATCTTCTGCTTCTCAACTCCTTCGGATGATTTTCCCCTACCATAGTTGAAACCACCCTGTGAGGTAGACGTTGTACCCCTTGTTGCTCTTCTATTCGTTTGAGAAAATTGCCGGTTTTTCTTTTCCTCAGCCTTTAAGGATAATTGGTATGCCTCTTCCATGTTGCGAACCTTATGCATGCTCATTTCATCTTGAATAGAAAATTTTAAACAATTCACATACCTTGCAACCAATTTCTCATTAATTTCCCGGTGATTTGTGTGAATGGACAACTGATAAAACTCGTTTTTGAGTTCCTCCATGGTGGACATGTTTTTCTTCAAATTCTAAAATCTACGAAAAAGGGTCTGGGCATAGTCCAGGGGAAAAATAATTTCTTGCAAATATTTTTCCATCTTGCTCGAGGTCCTAATTTTGTCTTTTCCTTTTTTTCTTTGTCTTTTTGCACATGATCCCACCAGATCATGGCATGACCCTTCAACTTGGTGCATGAAAATTTCACCTTCTTTTCCTCTGGCATAGGATTTCATTCAAAAAAAAATTCCATGGCGTTCAACTAATCTATTAAATCCTCTAGTTTAAGATTCCCTCCACATTCTGAAACTTTGATCTTGATCCTATCATTTCTCCCTTCTAGATCCTTGAGCATCCTTTCTTCAAAATTCATGCACTCTAATTGTTCTTCTTCATGTTATGTATGATGATCTACATCTCCTCGAACTGTCCCCTCATAAGACAATTCTCTTTGTATTATTCTCTAACTAGCCAACACGTTTCTAAGATATTTTACTTTCCTTGGGAGGTTTTTCATATCTATGCGCATCTGAGCAAGATACCTTGATCTTCCTCTTTCTCTCCCAGCCATGTTCCTGTTTTGATACCAAATGATGCAACCAATAAACTTGGATTCATTCACAAGATATAAAAAACCATGAAAACACACGAGAATGGAAAATAACTCTATTTTATTCCTTCTCCATCCTAACTATTACAATGGAAGTTCAACCCCTTATAAATACTATATGAGATTTTCGAAAACCACTGATTTTATAAAAACAACTAATTTTAGGAAATTCTCACATGACCCTAAAATTGACCAATAACTAAGAGCTAACTAGAGCAACATTATTTATCAACTCACTTTTCTAATTAAGTTTATAAACTAAGAGATAATGGATAATTAAAAATTAAAATATTCCAGTAAAAACACTAAAACCTCAATTTTAGGCCTTATATGAAGGAATTTGGCCCTAGAAAAGTGTCAAAACGATGTCTGATTTAAAGGATCACATAAACATGGCAGTGAAATATTCGAGACAAAACTCCCTGTAAAATTTCATCCCAAACGGATAACCGAGTCAAAAGTTATGACCCTCGAAAAATCCTTGCATCATTATCCTCTGGTTGAAAAGAACACAACTCCTACAAGTTACTATCATCAAATTGTTGCCACTTACCGAGATCTAGGTTCATAAATTCCCCCTCTACAATCCATTTACTCTATGTTGATGCTATGCCTTCCCACTGGACCAGATATCGATTGTATTGGCCTTGCTAAGTATGAAGGGACTTCTTATCTAGAATATGCACAATATTTTCCTTTTTCTTGCTCGAAATGGCATGTTGCCAATCCACCTCTGCCTCACCATCATCACCCAAATCGTCCCCATGGAATATATATAAATAAGAAACATTAAACAAAGGGGAGATATCGAGTTCAGTTTGTAAATCGACCTTATAAGCATTGTCGTTGATTTTCTTGAGAATCTTGCAAAGACCAATTTTATTATACTTTAATTTGTGGTAGGTTCCTCTAGGAAACCATTCTTTCCATAAATAATCCATCACCAAATCACCTTCATTGAATACCTGCTATCGTCGGTGAGCATCTTTTATAATTTTGTTTTGTTCATTACTAGCCTGCAGTTTTTGTCTCACTTGTTGTTGCAACTGTTGAATATGTTCTGCAAATGATTTCCCATCATCCCTAATCCTATCCCCAAGTGGTAGCTGCACCAAATCGAGGACACCCATAGGATTTCTATTGTAAACAACTTGCCATGGAGATTTACTTGTATATCTATTCACTAAACATTTGTAGAAAAATTCTTCTTAAGGTAAAGCCAAATCCCACTGCTTGGGGTTCTCTCTAACAATGCTTTGTAGCAAGTTACCCAAAATCCAATTTACTATCTCGAGTTTCCCATCTGTTTGGGGGTGATAGGCACTACTAAACTGAAATTTAGTCCCCATTTTCTTCCATGAAATCCTCTAAAAATGACCCAAGAACCAAGTATATCTATCAGAGGTACTTCATTAGGGATAACATCAACATATTCTTCTAGTAACTTGGCCACTTTAGTAGGATATGGTACGTATTCCACGGCTCCTTTTTTCACTATTAATGCATAGCAAAATCTTCTTGCCTTCATTTCCTTAACAAACTCTCTTTCTGACAACATATTCTCAATTTTTCCCTCACCCTTAAGGGGATATAATATGACTTTTGATCCATCCTTCCAAAAGGTGTAGGTATTCTTTCCTCCATCATGCATGACTTTTCTGTCATATTTCCAAGGCTTCCCCAATAACATATGAAATGTATCCATCGGAATGAGATCACACCATACTTAATCTTTATAAGTTTTACTGATGGAAAACTTGATCAAACATATTTTTATTAATGGTGACTTCATTCCCCTTTTTGAACCATGCAATTCGGTAAAGAAAGGGATGTGTTTAACAACATAACTTAAACTTATCTACCATATCTTTGGAAACCATATTCTCACAACTACCACTATCAATAATAACTTGGCATATCTTCCCCCCATAAGTGCATCTGGTTTGAAAAATATTTGTCCGAAGCCAAGAATATTCATTGTCACTAATCTGCCTTTGCTCTTTTTCGAGAATCACCATTGACCTCCATATCATGAGAATCTCCCCCATATAAGGTGGGACTTCATATTCCACTCCTTCTTCATTCTTAGCTTGGACCAAGTTCAAACTAGGTTGTTTTCCTTGCTTCGGCTCTTGCATATAATTTGGGCATTTAAATGCTCGATGACGCTCTACACCACACCTAAAACACACATATGGTCCTCCTCTACCACCACCATAACCTCTACCCCTTTGAAATCCTCTTCCTCATGGTTGATTTAGGTTACCTTGTTGAATATGTTCTTCTTCTCAGCTTCTTGTTATGATTTTCCTGTGCCATAGTTAAAACCACCCTGTGAGGCAGATGATGTACCGCTCCTTCCTCCTCTATTCCTTTGAGAAAATTATCGGTTTTTCTTTTCCTTGGATTTTAAGGATAATTGGTATGCCTCTACCACATTGTGAAACCTATGAATGCTCAGTTCATCTTGAATATAAAATTTTAAAGAATTCACATACCTTGCAGCCAGTTGCCCATCAGTTTCCTAGTGATCCGTGTGAATGGAAAACTGATAAAAATCGTTTGTGAGTTCCTCCATAGTGGACAAGTTTTGCTTCAAGTTCTGAAATCTACAAAAAATTGTCTGGGCATAGTCTTGAGGCAAAACATTTTCTCATAATTTTTTTTCCATCTTGCTCCAGGTCCTAATTTTGTCTTTTTTTTTTTTTCTCTGTCTTTCTACACATGATCCCACCATATCATATCGTGACCCTTCAAGTTGGTGCATGAAAATTTCACCTTATTTTCCTCTGACATAGGTTGCGATTCAAAAACATTTCCATGACATCCAACCAATCTATTAACTCCTTTGGTTTAAGATTCACTGCATATTCGGAAACTTCGATCTTGATCCTATGATTTCTCCCTTCTATATCCCTGAGCATTCTTTCTTCAAAAGTCATGCTCTCTAATTTTTATTCTTCATGTTCTTCTTCATGTTCTATATGCTGATCTACATCTCGTTGGATTGTCCTCTCATTAGACACTTCTCTTTGTATTATTCTTTGACTAGCAAAAATGTTTGTAAGATCTTCTACTTACCTTTGGAGGTTTTTCATATATCCGCACATCTAATCAAGATACCATACTCTTCATCTCCTAAACATCTTCCTACTTTGATACCGGATTATATAACCAATAAACTTGGATTCATTCACAAGATCTAAAAAACCATGCAAACACATGAGAATGGTTAATGCCCCTCTACACCACACCTAAAACTTGGATTCATTAATCACAAGATCTAAAAAACCTTTGCATGACCCTAAAACTAACCAATAACTAAGATCTAACTAGAGAGACACTATTTGTCAACTTTATTTCCTGATTAAGTTCATAAACTAAGAGATAATCGATACCTAAAAATTTAAAAATTATCGTAAAAACATTAAAACCCCAATTTGAGGCCTTATATGAAGGAATTTGGCCCCGGAAAAGATTCAAAACAATGTCCAATATGAAGGATCACATTGACAAGGTAGTGAACTCGTTCAGACAAAACTCCCTATAAAATTTAATCCCAAACGGATAATCGAATCAAAAGTTATGACCCTAGGAAAATCCCTGCATCATTCTCCTCTGGTTGAAAAGAATGCAACTCCTGCAAGTTACTATGTTCAAACTATTGCCACTTATTGGGATCTAGGTTCAACAAGTCCCCTTCTATAATCCATGTACTCTTTGTTGGTGTTATGCCTTCCCACTAGACCAAATATCGGTTGTATTTGCCTTGCCGAGTATGAAGGGTCTTCTTATCTAAAATATGCACAATCTTTTCCTTTTACTTGCTCGGAATGTCATGTTTCCACTCAACCTATGCCTCATTGTCATCACCCAAATCATCCCCATGGAAGATATACAAATAAAAAATGTTAAACATAGGGGAGATATCAAGATCAATTGGTATATTGACCTTATAAGCATTGTCATTGGTTTTCTTGAGAATCTTGCAAGGACCAATTTTCTTATACTTCAATTTGTGGTAGGTTCCTCTAGGAAACCGTTCTTTTCGTAAATAAACCATTAACAAATCACCTTCATTGAATACCTGGTATCGTCGGTGAACATAGTTTATAATTTTGTTCTGTTCATTACTAGCCTGTAGTTTCCCTCTCGCCCGTTGCTGCAACTATTGAATGTGTTCTGCAAATGCTTCCCCATCATCATTGATCCTATCCCCAAGTGGTAGTTGCACTAAATATAGGACACCCATAGGATTTCTACCGTAAACAACCTGGAATGGAGATTTACCTGTAGATCTTTTCACTGAACTATTGTAGGCAAATTATGCTTGAGGTAAATCCAAATCCCACTACTTAGGCTTCTCTCCAACAATGCTTCGTAATAGGTTTCCCAAACTATGATTTACTACCTCGGTTCACCCATCTGTTTGGGGGTGATAGGTACTACTGAACTATAATTTATTCCCCATTTTATTAAAAAAGTCCTCCAAAAATGACCCAATAACCGAGTATCTCTATCAAAGGTAATAGTTTTTAGAACCCCATGCAAGATAACAACTTCTGAAAAAAACAATTCTCCCACCCTCTGATGTTTTTGATACTTTTAAGAAATGTAAAGCTTAAAAGTTGATGATAATGTAAAGAAATGTAAAATTTAAAACATTTCTTGATCAAAAACATCAGAAAATTAAAACTTTCCTCAGCTTCATCGGTCCACATGAATGTCTTTCCTTTGGTGCAATATGTTATGGGTGCTATAATACTGCTAAAATTTCGAATAAAATTTTGGTAAAAGGTATCTATCCCATGAAAACTTCTTACCCATGTTATGCTCGTTGGAACGTTGATGATAATGTAAAGAAATGTTTTTGTGTTATTTTACATTTCTTTACATGATACAATTCATGTGGACAATTCTCCCACCCTACCTACCCTTGCACTTCCCTCACCTTACCTTTAATCTATTAAAAAAAAAAAACTTTCCCTTAAAAAAATAAAACACACACACACACATAATTAGATTAAGGGTGAAGGGTGATTTTCAAAATTATTAAAAAAAAAACAAATTAACTATGGTGGGAGGTGATTCCCTCTCAATACCCACCCCACCCCACCCCACCCCTTCCTTCGTGCCCCTTTATGGCGGCAGGTGGTAACAGCCACCATCTCAAAGGGTGGCATGGTGGAGTAAAAGAGGTGGAAGGGGAGCTGTAAGTAGGGGTGCAAGCACCCAATTTCATTTTTTTTTAATAAATATTTTTATGTGTGTGTGTCTCAGGTACATACCTCAAGTGGTTAGGTAGCACATTTGCTATCCTACCCACCCGAGATGTTATTTCTCTATTTGTTTTGTGTATATGACTCAAATTTATGTTTTTCTTACATTTTAGTCATAGCAAGAAATCATGATGTTACCATAGCCTAAGTTTTATGATATGAAAAACAATATTGATGATATATGAATAATGTCGATGTCAACTCTCATCTTTTATTTTTTTTTAAATTATACATTTGATCATTTATAAATTTGTAAAAGCATAAGTTGAAGGATAGTAAATCTTTTTGGCTAAATTTTTTGTTTAACATGGATGGTGAATTGCAAATGTATCACCGATTGAAACCAAAACACTATGTAAACATGCAAACTCTCTTGCCATGTTATATCAATCTTCTTAACCATCTTATTATGATCATATTCTAGTATGTGCCACCTGAACCAATAATAATAACTTTGCAACATTAACATCTAGAGCAATCCTTCCTCTACTCTAGCACCACTAGCTAGTATAATATGCTTCAACTAAATGCATCTTATTTGAACAGAACATATTTCATCATGAATTACAAATTCTTTACCAATCACATATCTTCAAATTCAAATTCGTTCATCTTCACCCTCTTTATGTCCATCTCAATTGAAATATTATATAACTTTTGTATGTATATGTATATACTATGTTGTCTTTAATTAGTTAATCTTCGCCCTCTTTATGCTCATCTAATATTATATAAATATTATATAACTTGTGTATGTATATACTATGTTGTCTTTAATTCATTTATCCTCACCCTCTTTCTTTATGCCCATCTCAATTGATATATTATATAACTTTTGTATGTATTAACTATGTTATCTTTAATATAAAAAATGCATGTATATCTATCAATAGAATTTTTTACACATCTTTACCATTATCATGTTGCAATTTAAAATACTCACAGCATGGTTATTTGCTTAATAATCACAAGCATGGAAAGGAAATGATCCATGATCCATTTTAGCTATTAGCATAACAAATAAATAGTAAAAATAAATTTATAAAATAGATAAGCTCTTAGATGATTGGTAACTTCAAAGGACTCAATCATATTTTAACTTATAACCTTTTCAGGATCACCATTTGAGGTCAAGTGCTAAAAAGTGCTTTACTCCATCCATAATCCCAATTTTACTCTCCAAGATTCCATTTATTATATATCATAAGTCACCATCTCAACATTGATATAAAGTAGAAAACATGATTTTAGAATTAAAAGTCCAAAATGGATCACACTTGAAACGGTCAAAGGTTCCTGAAGAAAAGCCAGGGTCCTGTTTGCCATACTGCTGGCTTCGGATGTTCCGATGGTGCTCCCTACTTTGCTGCAGCAGCTGGTGTTTTGTTCATGTTGCTCCGGATGTTAATACAGCTAGGCACATACTGCCCTTGTAGATGCCGACATTAAGATTTCCCTGACTTCAATTGTCTTAGAGCTTGTGTAGAACCCGATCCCAATGGCACTGGAGATGGAACTAATACTATCCGGCCACAGATTCCTGTATTTTTTTTTTTTATCAGTTGTTTCTCTTTGAGCTGGACCACAGCTCTGCATTTTTAACCCTGGAAATGCTCTCCAGTACTGCTAATGGCGTTACGTTTCCCACTACGGTCACCTTTTGCTTAGGAATATCTATGTTGATTGATGTCACCCCTAGTGTACATACACGACAAGAAGAGGATCATGTCAATGTTTCTTTCTAAAAGATTACAAGTTCAAATCCAGAATCGGTAGGGTATGTATAACTCTTTAAATTTTATCAGTCGAATCATTGAGAAAAAATCTCATACACCTACACTAATTTGATATCTAACTTAATGATGACCTTAAAAATATATTATTATTATTATTTCACTTATGACCAAATTTATCTACACTATCAAACATCAAACACCATAGTCATCAATATCCAACAGCATAGTCATGTCAGCAGCAGAGAACCAAGTCTCAAAGCTCAAAAGGAATCGATTCAAAGATAGATTCCAAATTTCACTTGACCTTGCTGTTGGATCGTTGATCGATTCTGTCTGCAAACGGAAAAAAATTGGCAGCAACAGGGCGCTATCCCTGAAGTACTGGAAGACATGAATTTTGTTTTAACCAGAAGGCAAAATGCAAGTCCATTCTTCTTACCTTCCATCTTTGAAATGTGTTTTCTCACTTTCCCTGCACAGCCCTGGCAATGGAGCGACACCCTCAGCACCACCACCTGTACCAAAAAAAAAAATTATTCAATTACCGTTGGTTTCAAACGGATTCTTTCCCATAAGAGATGGCTGAATCAGATATACATAGAGTGGATATATTGCATGTTTGTTCTACTTAGTTCTAGGTTTGTTTGAATGATAGAGAATAGCACCAAACGTATATATCTAAACTTAATTTTAGATGGGTGGGTGTGTTACTGTGTATATTCAATTACTCTGGGGATTATTGCATATATATCCAAACTTAATTTTAGATTGGGTGGGTGTGTTACTGTGTATATTCAATTACTCTGAGGATTATTGCGTCCATAAGCCTATTTTACATAAGCTTATTTTACAAACCAGTATTAGTTCAAAGTGTGATTATGTGTTTAAATTCAACTTACATATGATTTTGTTACTATTCATAATAATAATAAAAATTAAGTAAATGAAAATTGTATATGTTTCTATAACCTTTTCTCTTTACTCATTTTACATTTTAGAGTGTAAAAGAAAGGATTTGCACTTAAAGAGAATTGATCTTTCTAGAAACGTTTGGTAGAATCTGAAAGTACTTGGTAAAACCTGAGTTAAGATGAGTCTATACTGATAATTGGTAGAGGAAGGATTTGCACCTAAAAAGAATTGATCAAGTACTTGGTAAAACCTGAGTTAAGATGAGTCTATACTGATAATTGGTAGAGGAAGGATTTGCACCTAAAAAGAATTGATCCCTCTAGAGAAGGTTGGTAGAATCTCGAACACTTGGTAAAACCAAAATTCTATGTTGATAATTGATAGAAGAAAGATTTGCACCTAGATAGAATTGATCCCTCTAAAAAAGTTAGTAGAATATCGGAGCACTTGGTATAACCAGAGTTCTACCAAATTAAGATGATTCTATGCTGATAATTGATAGAGCTAAAGCTGATACAGGAAACCGTTAAAAGAATGTTCTGGTCTGATCATCAAAGTCTTGGTAGAATCTGGAAGCACTTGATATAACCAGAATTGGTCTGATCATCAAAGTCTTGGTAGAATCTGGAAGCACTTGATACTGGAAGCACTTGATAGAACCAGAATTAAGATGGGTCCAATTGTAGAACCAGAATTAAGATGTACCTATCCTGATAAGTATAGCTAAAGCTGATACAGAAAACAGCAAAAAGATGGTCTGGTCTGATCATCAAAGTCGGTCTGATAATCAAAGTCTCACTGGTTCACCGCTATATTACAAAGATTCATTCCAATGCACAGTTAGAGATTGATATGAAGAGTTAATATGAATGCACCGATGTTGCATGGCATACCTCAATAGCGTCCATCGATGCTGAGGAAGATGGCAGAGGATCGTTATGGATGACTGGACATTCTTTGACAGCCTTCGGGGCCGGAGATGCCTGGTACGGAAGAATCGCCAACTGATCAATGGCGCTACAACTAAAGCGGCTTATCGAGTTACTACTCCTCCGGTGCGTGGACCCTCTCGCCTTCTCTTCGATTCCACTCTCCAATTGTTCAATGGCGCTACAACTAAAGCGGCTTATAGAGTTACTACTCCTCCGGTGCGTGGACCTTCTCGCCTTCTCTTCGATTCCACTCGGACTCGGCTCGATTCCTCTGGCGGTCTGGTCCGCGTTACTTCGTCGACGCTCGCTGCTTTTTCTGGGGCGCTGATCTCTTCGACTCTGGTCGGGAAGAATATTGCTCGGCTCGAAAGCTTTACTGCCCTGTCTCTCCAGCAACCGCGACTGGCTTCCGTGTCTAACGAGAGACCGCTGTCCGAGACTCGGGCAGATTGCAGTCGATGCCGGGGATGCGCACAAGATATCAATTCCCTTCATTTTGCAAAAGGTTTGCTGAAACAGACGAGGACAGTGTTCAGGCCACCGAAAAATCCGATGAATAAATATGGAGGCGAAAAACCAGATGACGCAAGACTAAATATTGTCCAGCAGAAAGAAAGCGCATAATCCCAGCGGTGGGTTTCGATCTGGAGACCAGCCGAGGGCAAACTCAGGCGTGCTGCATTGCGGGCATATAAGTTTGATGGTATACACGTGATCGCTACGAGTATCAGAAGAAAGCAAAAGCAAATGCAATCGACTAAGACGAACAAATTCCCTTCCTTTATAATTTTCCGCGACTCTTTGAAGCGATCCTCGCTCACTGAAACCTTTCACAGAGGGCCTTTCACAGCATAGTAAAAGCGGAAAAAGAAATAAAGGCGTATTCCGTTGGCTTTCATCCACTGGCCCGAGCTTTAAAAAATTACTTGTTTGTCTCCCATTGCAGCGGGGCCGAGAGACCAAGGAAGAAGGATCAGGAATAAGTTGACAGCAGCGGCGATCAGTTGCAAAGTAAAAAAAGAAGGCGCAGTAACAGGTACGAATAATGGAATTCGCTTTTACAGTTAAAGCTGCGCAGTTAGATTCTCGACGTGGCAGGGTAGAAGAAACGAATTATCCGACATGAAATCTGGGTTACTTAGATTTGTGCGGCAGTGAAGGCCCTGCCATGTTCTGTTGGGTGTTCTGTAAGATTCTGGTTACTTGCTCGGAGGCCGCGTGACTGTAAGGTTACGGCGCTGAGGAATTATTTATTAATTGTTAAGGGCAGCATTAGGAATCGAATTTTTATTAGAGCGTACAGCGCACTGTGAATTGAAAAGTAGGGTGGACACCAATTCCTGGGCGGACACTTTGGGTCTCCTCGGAGAAGAGGAGAAAAATGTGTGGAGGGCGTTGGGTTTTGAGTAGTGGCTTTAGCTTTTGTTTTGATGTGCTTGGTCGGTTGGGTTGGACCGTCCCAGCAGGGGCCAAGTAGATTCTTTTTATCGTCAATCGACCTTTTGTCCATTCACTATTATTATTATTCTAAAGTTCTTATTTGGGATGCCAGAGCTGTGACTCACCCTCGGACCAGGAGAATGTACCTCCTTCTAGATCTTTTCCTGTGTTTTTCTCTTTTAGATTTTTTCCCAACGCACAGTGGATTTTGGGTTTACAGCAAATTTAGTGGACAGGAGTGGACTAACTGGGGAGTAATTTTTTCTCAGGAGTTATTTTTTCGGCAGATTTTTCAGTAGTGTAGTTTTAAATTTCCTGCCAATCCAAAATTCTGATAGATTTTTTGAGCATTTGAATTGGTTTAAAATGGGGCAAAACCCCTGGAGTAAGGTTCTGAAATGCATGAAACTTTGATCCATACTAAACTCAGACTACCTCTGAAAATCTGGCCGGATTCAGACCCATTTTTTTGCCTGAAAAAATGGTCTGTTTGCTCCCCAGTTAACTAGCTCCTAATGAATATCTTTGAGATTGTTACTAACCTTAATTTTTATTATACTCTAAATGTATGAGAATTTGGTTATATAATTATGGATGAAGTTACAATTTTTAGTTATTATGTTTTTGAATGTATAAATGGTTTTGAAAATCTTTAGAGTATTAAGATTATATAAATTCAACAACTAAAATCTACAATTCCAATAATTTTTAATAGAATTTAGAGTAAATAAAAAATATAACCTAAAATGTTAAAAAACATAAAACATTTAAACTATATCATTACAAAAATTATAATAATCATTACAAAAATTATAATAATCATGATTATCTAGATAGAGATATAAAATTTATTTAGAATTATAATAATAAAAAAGAAAGTTTTTATAGTTTTATTTTTTTCTTTCCTAATTTAGTATGTACAACAAAATCTACATCACACATTTTAATGAAATAAAGTTCAGATTAGTTAATAACAATTATACAATGATATACATAGATTTAGTGCACAAATATTGTTGACAATACAGTGTTAACAAATTCTGCATCACCCATTTTAATGAAATAAATGTCAGATTAGTTAATAACAATTATATACATAGATTTATTGCACAAATGTTGTTGACAATACACAATTACTTAATTGTAAGTCTTAGATTACATATTTATACTCTATCTACATTATTTGGAATTCATTTTGGCTTTCATCTCAATTATTACATTATTTGATTAAGTATTATCTTGAGTTTCTTTGTTTTTCTCTTTTTAAAGTAAATTTGATATATAACCAAACTTTTAAAAAGAATCTCAAATACATCTATCTTCACTATAACTATAAATTATTTAGCTTCATGCTACCTCCTTTCACACTAATATACATATTCACCCTCTTAAAATGTCTCGTCACTATAACTATAAACTATTTAGCTACCAGCTACTTTCCTTTCACACTAATACACATACTCACCCTCACAAGCTGATAGATACTTTCTTATACATATTCACCCTCACAAGCTGATAGATACTTTCTTATTGTCTCTTAGTTTTTTTTTTTTCACCATTTAAAAAGAAATATAAATAATACAATAATGATTATTATTTATCTTATTTTGAGTTATTTTACATTTCTTTATTTTTTAGTTTCTTTATTAGTCATAGTTTCTTCTTTCTTATTCTTTCTTTACATTATGTTTTATCTATTTTTTCTTAATTTTTGGACACTAAATCCATTTATATATTCAAAAATATAATCTAAATAATAAATATTTAAAATTTTACTAACACTTATATTTACCATTATTCTCTAACACCAAATTCAAATAATAAATTACATAACCAAATACAAATAACAATAAGTAGCAAAAAAAAATTCAAAACAAATGCAAGATAGATAACTAACTATCTATGATTCCTTTCTTAACTATTATCAAAACAATATTCTCAACTATTATCAAAACAATATCCAGAGTATATTTTAATTTTTAACTTTGCTTTAACCATACTTGTCATCTAAATCTATAACTATTATTTTATTTGCACTAACCGACCTTGTATACAAAGTGGAGTGATTGGAGAGAAACGAGAGATGGGCGATCCCAATGAAAAGGGTAAACCTGAATCAGAATTTTATCAAATAAAAAAGAAATGTATGCTTGACTTTTGTGTCAATTTGGAATACTTACAGAATCTTGAGTGGCCATCAGTCATACTCAATAATGGAGTATCAACCAAACCTTTACCATTAATAATTGTTATTATTCGTCATACTTTCCACAGTCACCATAAATAATTTACTCTAACAGCAAACGAAATAAAAAGTTGTTTTTCCTTAGACTTCCCAGGGTCTCACCCAATAATTTATTGGTGTCAAAGACAGAAAGAATTGTGAAGACGTCAATCTAATCGACAAAGAATTTTATTGATGTCAAAAGAAATGAGAAGATGTGAATCATTGTTCATCTCAATCCACAGAATTTTCCGAATAAAATGAAAGCAAAACTTTTAATAATGCATTACAGTAAAAACGGCCCGTCCATCAATTTATTATACTATGAGCATGAATAATGATGTAATTCAAGTGGCCACGAATTGATACATTTTTATTTTGTAAGATCGATGAAATGATTATCAAACACTTTATTATAATACTAGCAAACTTAATTTGTCAATGATGTAATATAAGTGGAGGGAATTGATACATTTTTATTTTCTAAGATTGAAGAAATGATTATCAACACTTTGTGAATAATGTAATTCAAGTGGCTATGAATGACATATTTTTATTTTCTAAGATGGATGAAATGATTATCCAATACTAAACATAACACACAGGAAAAGTCAATTAAGTTGTGTAGATGATGGAACTTTTGAGAAAGTGGATAAACACCAAGTATGTAGATAAAAGATAATTCTTGATTGTGGAGAAGAAGTTGTAGTAAAGTTGGTTAGATAAAATATAATTCTTAATTTGAAAATAATCAAATTGCATCTATGCAATATATATAGCACAAGAATATAAAGAAAATTTTAAAGGACATTTTCATATACTTCGTCTTGAGGTGTAGGACAGTTGGTGAAGAGTGTGTTGTTAAGGCACTCTATGTTATCCTCATATACTTCCTCTTTGAGATGCAGGACAGTCAGTGATGGAGTATGTTGTTAAAGTCACCAGTTTGAAACCTGCCGGGACAAAAAATCCAGCCATGTTAAGGGTTGGTGTGGCTAAGGCAAAATCAAACCCCAAAAGTTACCCTATTTATAAGATTACCAACCTTGACCATAAAGTGATATAACATACGAGTAAAACATTATACAAACACAGTGACTGAATAAAAACAAAGGAATAAACATCTCTGCTACTTATTTCATAATATTCTTTTTCTACACAAAATTTCTTTAAATATATTTGACTATATAAACAAAATATATATATATATATATATATATATATATATATATATTTTCCTATTACTATATATATTCGAGTGAATAAAAAAAATTGAATATATACATCTTTTCCTATTACGAAAGAATAACCCACTTGGAAGATTCAACAGCTATTATTAATATATATTTGTAGCTTCTTATACATCTAAATATTCTAAACATATTTCAAATCAAGTGAATAAACAAAATGAATATATGCCTGAATATATTCTGTACACTTTTCAAATCTAAAGCATTAACCTTTCAAAAAACATAGATGTACGTGGAAGAATAATAGATGAGGATAGATATTATAAAAATCTTAAATACTTTATATTAAATTATGTATTAACCATTTAAAAAATTATAAAAAAATGATAGAGGTAATTGACAATCGAAATGACTTAGATAAACAGTTAATTCTGAGTTAACACTGAATTTAATCTAAAATCTCTTACTTATAATACATAACATTCAACTACTCAGACTAACTAATCAAAATTTTAAAATAAATAATTTACAAATTATATTTAATATTTAAATAAATTATATTAAAATACAAATGGCTTCTTCTATATGTATTTTAACTTTTTTTTTAAGTTATCTTGATAATCAAAATTTTAAAATAAATAATTTACAAATTATATTTAATATTTAAATAAATTATATTAAAATACAAATGGCTTCTTCTATATGTCTATTAACTTTTTTTTAAGTTATCTTGATAATGCATCAAGAGGAAAATATAAAAAAATTCTAAATCATAAAAATTATTTGAAAACTTTAAATATTTCTAAATCATAAAAATTATTTGAAAACTTCAAATTCAATGTGTTTTCCTCTTAATTATTATTTATACATAACACATCTCACATATGTAAAATGAAAAACTTAATAAAGATGTATATTCATATTTATCATAAAACACCTAACAAAGCATTCATTATAATGTATAATTTAATACTTATTTAATAAAAAATTTAAATATTTACAAAAATATTTGGTAGATAATTTTATTGAGTATTGCTTATAAAATTATGGGCAAGGTTTTAGCTAGGAGAATTCTATACGTGGCCAGTAAAATTGTTGGCCGAGAGTAGAGAGGCTTTGTATACGGAAGGTTTATTTTGGATACAGACTTGTCAGCTTGGGAGGCCATGGAGCGGGCCAGGGAGTTTGGTTAGGAGATACTTTTCCTAAAAATTAATTTTGAAAAAGCATATGATCGTATCGATTGGATATTTATCACCAATATACTGACATGCCTTGGGTTTGGCCAATGTTGTGTTGGTATGATTAACACATTTTTTACATGTGCCTCTGCTTTTGTTCCAGTTAATAATGTATTGTCCCCTCACATCCATCTTCATAGGTTTTCCAGACAAGGGTGCCCTTTGGCCCCTTATCCCTATGTTTTGACAGCTTTTGGAGGCATCTTGTCTACAAGGTTGGATCAAAGGTATTTCTCTACCCGAGGGGGAGGATATGATTAACAACCATTTTGCGGATGACTTTATTTTGTCAGTATTTGTTGATGAGGAGTCTGTTTGAGCTGTCAGGGATTGTCTTGTAGTGTTTTGTGAGGATTTAGGGGAAATTGTTAGTTATCACAAGACATACTATTGATTAATTGGTCTTGAGGATCATCCCATGTGGTTTCCATCTGCTTGGAGGTTTTTCCAATGAGGGGTTATTATGCAGTATCTCAGTATACCATTTGGGGTAGACATTTCGTCGATTGCAATATGGGATTGGTGCTTGGAAAGATTGCAGTGTAAGTTATTTTTTTGGCAGTATAAGGATCTTCCCTTCGTTGCTAAGTTGATGGTGGTGAATGACATTCTTCTGGCCTCCCACATTTACTATGTGTCTTGTTGGCTTCCAAGCAAGGTGTAGTCTCACCAATTGGAACAATTTTTTTGTTTGTACCTATGGACCAAGTATGGTGGGGGGAGACTCGTGGTCTCCCCATGATCCCTTGGGAAGTTTGTATCATGCTCGAGGACAAGGGGGGACTTGGCATGATTGATGTGGCAACCCAAGGAAACATTTTGGATGCTAAATGGGTTGTTAGGTATTTGGAGGGCTCGTGTCCTTGGAAGTTTTTGATGCGGCACAAACGGATTTCATCCCAACATGTTGGCAGAGTAAAGGGTCAATTTGATTTATGTGATATCATCTCTACTCCTCATAATTTCCAAATTTCAAGGTCCTTCGTCTTCAGGAGTATTTGGATAGCATGGACAAGAGTAGCATGCTTGGTTCGTTGGAAGTGGTCATGAAGTAAATTAGGTTGGGATTTTGCTAGGAGGCCAATTTGGAGTTGGAAGCAAGAGGGTACTTGCATATCTGACCTCCCTCATTTTAAACGCAAGGAGGCTTAGCAAAAATAATATTTTCTCTTGGAGATATCTTTGGGATTCCAATGCTCATTCATGGAAGACTTGGAGTTCAGCGGCTAGGGAGTTTGCATTGTCTTTTGTGGATAAAATTACGTGGATGGAGATTATTGGGCTCATACCCCATGCAGATACTTTTAAGATGAATATTGATATGGCTAGGCCCTTTTGGCGAGATTGGAAGTGGAGTTTTGGACATCCCCTAAACCAATATGATTCTCGCAAACTCTACTCCATTTTGCATCAATGACATGAATTAGATCCCATTCTCAATGCTAGGTGGATTTCTTTGGTTGCATACAACCAATGGATCTGAAGTTTGTATGGTGTACATGTTCAATTTGAACTTCTTATAAGCTTTGGGTTTTTGCTTGGTTGGTGATCTACCAAGGCCTCCCCTCTAAATCCCGACTTGCCAAAAGTGGTATTTATGATGGCCTTTGCCCCTCTTGCTTGAAGTATGAATCAGTGAAGGATATTTTATGGGAATGCGGCTTTGTGAGCTCGTGTTGGGCTCAAGTTTAATCTTAGTTGGAAAACATTCTTCAGGGGAATTTGCATTGGTGTGTAGTTTTTTTGTGTGATTCCAGATCGGTGATTTGAGATTCCTTGGATGGTATTTGGCATTGTTTCAAAGTATCCTCCTTATTTATCCTTTGGAAACTCCATTGCAAGTTTTTTTTGATAATCAGATTAGTTCTCAGTCAGCTTTTTGGAAATTATGGTCAGATGAGGTATGTATGCAACTCCTTACATAGGAGAATTATTGATTAGAGATGCACAATTGTTAGATCGCTCAACTTATTCTGATTTCATAGTTGTTTTAGTATCCCTTCAGAACATGTTTTGATGCTCATTGTATATACCCTTCTGGTTTTTTCATTTCTTTTTAACTGTTGATGTAAATAATTTTCTGTATATATAAGAGGTATCTTATATATATATAAGAAAAAATCGTAAATTTTATTTCCATTGGAAGAAAATTTACATTATGAAGATGCATGTTTCCATGCATGTCCCATCTCTAAAAGAGAGATTTTTTCTGGACTCTATGCAAGGGCACAAAGAGCATGAAGCAAAAATATTTGTCCACATAAATACAAAAAAGTGTACATCTGTATATAATCAGTTAACGATCATGACTGAGTGAATCCCTATATTTAGCAAAAATAAAGATAGGTCTTCCCGACAGTGATATGTTTGATATCAAGAAACTCTGAAATATATAAAGAAGAACAACTATGAATAAAGATCTTCGTTGATCCACTAAAAAAATATGTGCATGTAAGGTACTCATCATAATAGTGAACATCTGAAAATGATATAATCTCGAGGGATCTGTTGCTGCAAAAGGACATGATATATTGATTATTCATCCAATCAATTCTGTGTGACTGGGGGCTCTATAAAGAGTATGTGATAAAACTCTTGGATCTCTCCACTTTTAACCTCTACGATCATCCACTTCCTCATATCCAACTAAAGGTTCTCTTTAGAAAGGGTATGTGTTGTTGAGTTGTGCTCCATGTATACATGATGCAAAGATACATAGTCAAAAATGGCCAATACTCTGTGGATTTCTTCAATAATGGGAAGTAGTAAAATGTTATGCATTTCTGAACTTTCCTATCCCAACTTATGGTAAGCATTGAATCTCCAAATATTTGCAAATGCTTAATTCCTTTTTCCCCTCAAAAAATAGAATTAATTTTAAGGACATGAGTTTAGCAAAATTATTCTTTCCTGATCCAAGCCCCATTTGGAGTCTAAAAGAATGGTTATTAGATAAATATAGAAGGGCACCTCCCCCATACAACTGATTGTGTGAATGAGATGCCCCGTCAAAGAAGGCCCAAGGCTTGGATTTTCCCACTTGTTCAATATCCACATGCTTGATGGGGGCTCACCCTGCTTCCTGAGGAAAATGTGAGAGTATGATGAGGCCTTGAGATGCGACAACATCAGGAAAAGATAGTTTGTCTTGGAAAATGTTTTTTTCCTATCCAACCATACCCCCGAACTAATTATTAAAGGGAGATCTTTTATCTTTTTGATAGTCAGGGATGAATCCCACAATCTCCACACCTCCTCCATTGAATCACTCGATCAATAAAAAAATTGATTTAAGAGCAAGGAGCAATTGTTCCAGGTCTTCTTATTCAAAGGGAATGTGAGGAAAAAACGTTGAACCGTTTCATTATTGGCTTTACACAACGAGCACCACCATGGTCCTTCTATCCGTCGATTCTTCATGAAATCCCAAGTTGGAACTTTATTGTTATTTAAACACCACATAAAGATGCATTCCTTCAAGGGACACTTAAGCTTCCTTAATAATTTCCACCACTAGAGAGGCTCTCTTAAGTGACGGTCAATACTAAGTTGGATGTATCCTAATTTTAGGGTATACACCCCATGTGGAACATAACTCCAAACTAGCTCATCCTCTCTCTCAATGGGCCTGATATGAGTAGCTTTTAATGATATAATGTATTTCCTCCAATCTTCATCATGAACATCCCTCATCCCTAGTTGATCCACTGATTTCCAACCTTGATTCCAAATAGAGGAGCTGGTCAGATCTGCAATTTGACTCATATAGAAAATCCCCTAATCATTCAACACATTTACTAAGGCTAAAGATAGCATATGGCTCACACTGTGCTCCCCAACCATGGGTCACGACCCACTATAACTTTTGAACCTCTTCCAATTATCCATGCCAGGCCTTCTCCTACAACTAGGAAAGAGTGGACTGAGGACTTCCAAATAATAGAGCAACATGACCTATGCTTTACAGGATTACAAATCCATTCCTCCATTGATTCTAGAAAAATATATTTCTGAGTTACCACCGCAATCCATATTCTATTAGTAGTGAGAAGACGCCACCCATATTTAGTTGTGAGAGACTTTGAGAAAAGGAAAATATTTTTAAGGCCCCATCCCCCTAGGGCTTTTGGGATAGCCAACCACTCCCATTTGACCCAAGGAAGAACAAAATAATCTTGCTTCCCTGCCCACATGAATTTGAAGTATATCCTTCGATCCTATTCCATAATACCCTTAGGAATACAAGCTAATGACATCCAATCACTACAAGGAAAAGACCTTTTAGTAGAGGTTATAGCGGAGGTTTCTAGTATTACAACATTGGAAAAAAATTGTCAAAAAAAACTTCGCTACAACATATGTTTTTGATAGAGGAATTTTTTGCGGATACTATAACGGAAGTTGATTATAACTAAAAAAATATGGGCAACCGGAGGTGTTAGTGGATATTTACAAATTGGTGTGTTTGTATAAGGAACAAGCATCGGTGTGTAAATACACCTACAACATCGGTGTTGTACACTTAATGTCAAGCACCGGGGCAGTAAAATATGAAAGCACCAGGGCATTTGTCTTATAAGCACCAGGGATTTAATAGTAAAACACACCGGGGGAGTTAAAAATAATTAAGCGTCGGGGCTTTCTACTTAGAACACATCGGTGCGTTATTAATAAGAAGGCATCGATGTTGTATAAAATAATATGCATTGGTGCATTACCTGGAAAAACCCCCCGGTGCATTAAAAATTGAAAGCACTGGTTCTTTTTAGTAACAAACAAGTCACGGTGCTTATCAATAAAAAAATAGCGTCAGTGTGTATTAATAACACAAAAGCATCGGTGCTTCGTATAATCTTAACGCACCGAAGACCAATTTTTTAATATATTTTTGTGGTACTAAATAAATATTGAAACTCTAGTGCTAATTGATTACATAAAAGCATCGGTGCACATTTCATATGAAACACACCAACGAGTTTTAATATTAAACGTGCCGATGAGATTAATAATTAAAATACACTGAGAAACATTGACATGTGAGAGTGCAATTATTGTTATTTTTTAATTCCATTATTTGTCAAAAAAATTACATATATCTTATATTTTGATTAGTGAATTTGGATATAATGTTTGGATTAATTTTTTATATCATCATAGTTTGCATCTCTTCATTTTAATATTTAGTCATCCATATATTTAATCAATGATGTAACATTTCACAGTGACATTCGACAATGCAATAGAATAAATTAAAACATATTTATTATATGAATAAGAGGTTCTTTGTCATACAAAATGGGACATGTATCGGTAATCTCTTGTCTTTCAATTGGGAAACTATGTCTTCCCCGAGGTGTAGGACAGCCGGTGATAGAGTGTATTTTTAAGGCACTATGTGATGTTAAGTCACCGGTTCAATTTTTTTTATCCATGTTAGGGGTTGGTGTGGCTCAAGCCGGATGCAATCCCCAGATAATTTTGACGGCTTAGATGCCCCTGAGTCACAGTTTCTCAAGCTACATGCTAGTCCCACAGGTCATAGACAAACTAGCAAACAAAAAAAAGAAATTGGCACACTATGTCCATTACATTAAACAAAAATGTCTAATTTTCACAAACAATTGTTTCAAAAAAATACAATTGCAGCTTGCATTGATATCCAAATATATTGGTCATCATTCTTCATTGGAACTGTTGTTAGTGCTCAAGCTACTTCCATGCCTTGGGTTATTTTTCTGAATGTTTGGTTGATTGCCTTGATTGTTTTGTTCTTCTTCAAGTTCCATCTACAAACATAAAAATAAATTGTAATGAGTCTATCTACATTTGTGAGAATAAGGAAAATTGAAACAAATAATATACATGAATGTAAATTGAAAAGAGACGTACCTGCAAATAAATAATTGAGTCATGAATCAAACACATATGTTCAAAATCAAGTCTCATGCCTTGTTTCAACAATTCTTATGTTGTCTCAGTTCCATACTTTGTTTCCTGCAAGTTTTATACTCCATAACAAATCATAGATTTAATATAAAGCATTATTTTTGCTTCATTAATTATAAAATGATAGAAGTAAAACAACATAGATTATACTTACAAATTCTACAATTAATTTTTGATATGCAAACATACACTCACAACCCTTAATTAACCCAATGTCAAGCAATTTTTTTAATGGCTCTTCTTTGTATGTTAGCACTTGTTTGAAGACATTCAAGGGTAGTTGTTGTAAAACAACTTAAAATATACCAAAAAAAAACCTTTAGTTGTTATAAGGAAATAACAATTACTCACAAACTTTGCTATCAACCATTTTCTTCCTTGCCGTCCAGTTTTATGTGCATAATGAGTTCCATTTTATTTTATTTCCTATAAGAGAATATTTGAAAATTAATATTTAATGTTAAATTAATTATTTGTACCTAATATAAAAATTCAATGATTACATACATTTGAAGCATGTTGTCGTTGAGATGGCTCCTCATGCGATGCAATTATCTCCAATTCTTTGACCATCTCCTTGTAAACATTTGTGGACATTCCTACTGGCATATTTTGGATTTCAGCTCATTGGTCCTATGGGATTTTCATAATTTTCCTAAAAAAATAACATGACAATAAAATATTTTTATATTGATATATGAAAACTAAATATGACAAAATTGATATATTAATAAATGAATACTTTGTAATATATATTCTAAAAAAATGTTTTTAGGAATATTACTTTTAGAATGATTCTTTTTTGTTGTTGTATGTTTTTGCTATTGCAAGTTTGACATGTTTCATCGACCATTGCTCTAGAAATACTTCATGTAGTTTAAATATAACCTGGTTCTTGGAATCATTAGATTGATTTCTATATTGTAAGTGGAAATTACGTCTATACGTTTGTTCCACTATATCCCTCATAGTTCTGTAAAAAATTCCCCCCTTTGATTAATCTCCAACACCACTCCAGATGAGCTAAGGACCAATTCATCATCATTTACATTTTCTATATTAATTAATTTTCTTTTGTTATGATGGCATTATGTTGCCTCGTTGTTGGTTTCTATAGAAAATTAAACATATGTGAATTAATAGATTATTTGAAACATGTCATCAAATATTCCTAAGTTAATTATTAATAAAAATTCAAAAAAAAGATCATATTGAATAGTATTTTTTCATTCACCCGATTCATCCCTCTGCAATTTTTCCATCAAGCTTTTACGTTGTTCTACACTTAGATCATAAATAATCTTATCAACCTTCCTCATTTTGTGGCCCTGCTTGACACACACTAACCAATACATATTAGTTAAACTTACATATAGTTCAACCATATTGGTTTTGTATAAAATTTACAGAGAACCTGCCTTTTTTGTTTTTCTGGATGTGTCATCATTGTGTCGACCAGAACTTTTATTATTTGAACTCTTCTCACTCATATTTTTATCAATATACAATTTTGACCATTCAATACAAAAAAAATTAAATATATTTTATAAATAAATCACATAATTTTCAGTGAAAAAACCCGTTTAACCAGTGCACTTTTTATATACAAAGCACCGGTGCATTTATTACACAAAACACATCGGTGCGTTCCATACAAAAAAATGCACTGAACAGTTTAATTTCTTTTTTAACATATTGTGAATAACAACAGTGCAATATATATAGAAGACATCACAACGACTACAGTAGAAAACAAAAACATAGCAAAAAAATTAAACATTCATAAAAAAAAACAATAGAAAAATTACACACTGATGAGAAGAAAAATAAAAAAATTAAGTGACAACTTTTTTTGTGTTGTTTAGATGAGAAAACATCGACGACATTTTTTTAATGCACCATATTTTTTAAATTAAAAAAAAAATGCCTTTATAGGTGCTCCTTAGACATAAATGCACTGGTGCGTTTCTGTCGAAATGGTACACCGGAAAATCGAAAAACTCTTTTTAAAAAAACGTCAAATCATAAACCATTTAAAAAAATAAAATAAATAAGTTAGAGGGTCGACTGTGTTTGCGATCTGATGCAATAAGTGGTCCCTTTGCATCACATGCCAAACACTTATATATAGAAAAACAAACCCATTAGATCTAATATTCCTAAAATGAAAATCCCTAATTCTGAAGTGATAGAGGGAGTTAAACCCTTGGGTAAAATTTTGTATTCACGTAAGAAAAAAAAACAAGGGTTTAAGGTAAGCATGCCTTTTTTTTTAATGTAAGGTTTTGAGTGAATCACCATACCCTTCAAATCCTAATTTTATGAATATTTTTGTTGTTCCAAAGTATTCTTCTGCTCCACAATGCTCCCCAATATGTCTCTCTTCCAAATTTGTCTTCTATAAATTTTGGCAAAATAATGAAAATATTGAATACCTTCTTAATATTAAAAAAACTTTATGAAAAGGGTTTAGAGTGAATCACCATACCTTTCAAATTCTCATATTCTGAATAATATTATGGTTCCAAAGTATTATTCTCATCCACAATGTTCCTTCGTATGTCTCTCTTGCAAGTCTCTCCCCTACAAAATGTTGCAAAATAATAAAACAATGAATAGCTTTTTAGTATTTAAATGACTTTATGAAATTCGATTCCCGCTCTTTTTTTAATTGTTTAAGAAAAATGTGTTTTTTTTTTTAACCTTTTGGGCACGATGATGCATTTATGAAAGACACACCGGTGCAACCATATTACATTACGTGTTGGTGCATCCATATTAATTGATGCAACAATGACATATAATTGTTTTTTATTAACAAAATATCGAAACACGGTGTGGTTAATTTTTCAATGCACCAGTGCTTTTATTAATATGTGCACTGGTGCGTTTGTGGTTTATAAGCGCACCAATATGCTTTTAAAGTTATTTGAACTTTTATTTCCACACAAAATAGTATATTCATCTCAAATTACCCTTTAGGATGAATTCACATGACTTACAATACTTCGGTATACATTTTACGTTTTATGTCGCCTTATTCTTAAAAAAATGTTTCAAAACTATATTCAAACTCGTATTGTGGTATGATCCTTGAAAATTATTTTAGATATGTATAGGAAAATTTGTTGCTAATTTTGCTGAAATGCAAGGAGAAAACCTTATTATATGATCAAATGGCCAATTGTTCAAATTCCATCCCATTCCAAATTGCTCAAAGCCCATCGCGGAGTTCTCCCTTTCCATCTCCAATAAGTTTAACTTATTTTATTTATGTTTCGATTATCTCATTGAATTTTTTTTTATCCATGTCAATATGAATAAAAATGTATCCAAATTTGCAGGATCTCGATTCAGAATCGAGTTCAGATGGAGAAAATATTATAGTACTGATTCAAAAACGTTGAAAGGTCTTATCAGGAGCAACATACCGCAAGAAGTTGGTAGATGAAAATGGATAGCCAATTGTGACATTCCATCTTCCGTCCGCAATCCTGGGTCAGAGATGGTAATAATTGTTTGGTATAATGTAATTTGAATAAACAAATTATTGCATTTTACTTACTAATATCATCGATGTACTAATGTTGAATATTTTTGAAATTAGGATTGTTTTGATGATGAGAAACCTACCTACCATATTATGTTGCACCCCACAACAATGTTAACCCAAGAGAAGGCTGCAATGAGAGCACAACTCAGAGAGGAAGCATTAGAGCATCTTAAGACTTCCCAGTTACTAGATTCCATGGATATATTTAAAAATGTTTCATATTCTTTATGGAGGGACATATCATCAAAATAAAGTGACACATTGGATGTGATGAGAGATCTTGTTTCTTCAAAAAAAAAAAAAAACATTGGCCAAGACAAGAAAGTACAGGAGAGGCTGGTCCCTCTTGGTCTTTCAAAGAAGGTGATGTCCCATGGATTTTGAAGAAAGAAGATCTTTCTTTGGAAAAGGAAGTTATATTGGGTGTGAAGGTGCCTTCTTTATATGGGTCTTCCCTACGATGTTGCTTCACTGTGTGTCAAGACCATTTGAACCTTCTAAAGGTACGACGTATGTCAAAAATATGATTTGATTATTTTTATTTTTTATTTTTATGCCATGGGATAACGCATAATCATTTTTTTATGTGTTTACTTTGTAGTGCCATTATCCTATGCTTGTGCATGGGTGTGTGAAACATGACTTCCCCCATGACCTAAAGCATGCCATATATAAATTATATGCATTTGTATGTTGGATCACATCAAAGGAGATTCATATGGCTAGCATTCTACATTGGCGTCAAGAGATAGCTGGGATTGTTTGTATGTTTGAGAAGGAT
>ML789268.1:360725-376967 GCA_009831015.1 Picea engelmannii
TACAAAATATATAGTACAAAACAATAATTACACAGTTAATTCATTAAACAAATTAATAAAACAAGTTAAAGAACGTGTTAGAATTAATTTTATTCTAATTAAGTAAGACAATAAAATGAAACTATATTAATTTAAACAAAACACTAATATTACCTCTATCATTTGGTGTGAAGAGGACGTTTGTACATCCTCGCTAATCCAAACCTGCATAAGGACACGACACCATGACAAACATGTGATATGTCGCACTGCCTAGTAGCCCTAGTGCGTTTGGCGAAATCCTGGTTGAAAACTCTAGTTGGCCCTTCTTGGGAATCATCTCGCCCCACATGCACATATGAACATGAGTCCTCGGCCTAGTAGGATGACGGACAAAATTCGGCCTCGTCTCTGGAAACCTCTCAAAAAATAAGCAAAATAGCTTTGAGGCAAAAGGGAAGTTTGACCTCCCACATATCATAACATGACATTTGTCTAGCGCTATACAAAATTGCTGCAAAAAAATGGCAGACCATCTAATACACCGTGGCCTCTATACCAACAAATCAACATAATAGAAAAGAGGGAAGCTAATGCGTTACTCATCACTGGTAAAGTGGGATATGGTATTCACTAGCAGTGAGAGGCACCTAACCTCCTTTGCACAAAAAGAGGTGATTTTCAGTTGTCCACCAAACACTTGAAAATCAGCTGGGGATAGTACATCAACCCCAATATATCATTGAGAGTACATGAGCTGAATCTCAGCTACAACACCTATTGGGACATTTGGGAACTGGGGAAAATCCTCCCCTCTCCTGGATAGCCCAATGATAAAGTAAATATCCTCCTCAATGGAATTGTACCACTAATCTAGACCCACATGGAAAGCCTCTCGATGGACATCCTATTGATGGATCAGATGCGCCAACAACCCGGAGTGCCCCTTAAGGGATGTAGCCTCCTCATAGTACTTAAAGAGGCCTACATCCCTCAAGAGAACATGAGTCGTTGTAGTAATAGTGAGAGGGTACAAATCCCTCTCCCTCTCCCTCACCTCCCATTCTCATACAACATTGTACAGGTCCACCCTCTTCTCTTGATGTTGCTACTGCTCTCTCTTCTCACGTCTCTGCACGATTAACATATGAAATACATCAGCCGCACTCATACATAAAACATAAAAAAAATCTGCTGAATGGCAAATTTATTTATAAATACGAAAAAACAAATTCCTTAAAAAAATAAGTTAATTGCATTACCAATGCGCCCAAAAAATAGTCATGCACTGTCGGCGATGCATATATATACCGTGAGCACCATTCACGGTGCATCAGTATAAAGTAATGCACTGAACAAACTATGTTCTACAATTTTATGTGGTGCATTGGAAAATAGTACCGCATCGAGGCACTACACTACAACACATACGTCGCGGTGCATTACATTTATCCTATGCACCACTTAAACCAAAAAACAAATTAAAATCTTAAGGCACGTAAACAATTATTTATAAATTAGAAAAAAAAAGAGGTGTGTATACGTTCACTACAAGCACCGGTGCGTGTAACGAATGTCAATGCATCGTCACATAAACTTTTCCAAATTTCCAAGTACAAAAAGTTTTGCGGTGTGTTTCGGTCGTTACTATCGCAACGCATATGGTAACACCAAAACAATTTACGGGGTGCACCGCAACACAATATTACATTTCTCAACGGTGCATTTGGTAAACATGAATGCCTTGGTATGCATGTTTACCAATCCACTGCATAAAAATATATCTAATAAGGGTGGTGCACAATGTACTTTAACGACCCAGTGCATTATATGTACTTTGACGCACCGCCCCACCAGTTATATGATTTTATTCAATGCGTCATTAAATGGATGTGTCAGTGCATTTATGTTTACCGATGCAGTGTCGAGAAAGATAACAATGTATGTGGTGCACCCTATCAATTTACAGGTCGCACCGTAGGCGGTGCGAGCTGAGTGCTTTGAATGCACCGCGTAGATTTTTTTTCTTTTTTTCTACACTCAAAATTTCACTCAATTTTAAATTTTAATCCGGTGAAAACTTAAGTTATGAAGAAACAAGGACATTTCCTGGACATTTTTTCGTTGGGGAGGGATGGTTGCGAGGTACTAAAAAAAAATAAAAATTCCCACCATTTGGAAAAATTTGAAATTCACGCACCAAGAAACAGACAAAAGAAAGGAAAGCAAGGAAAACACCGATGAAATGGCACTTCAGATAGGCAAAGGTTGCACCGGTGCTTTTGAGCTCTACAACACTGAAAATGGTAAAAAAGATTTTTATTGTCGGTAATTTTTTTTTATAAAACCTTGTTCTAGTGTGCCCGATGAACAACCGCACCGAGGCATACATGTTTAATGAGCGCACTGGTTATATTTAAAAAAAAAATAGTCCTAGCATGGTGCACGTGCTTTTGGGAATGTGTGTGCACCAGTGCATTTACTACTACATAACGCATCGTTGTACATTTAAAAAAAAAATACAATGGTGCAATTTTTTTTGTTTAAGCATGACACGGTGCGGTATAATAATAGATGCCCTGGTGTGACTGGTTTTACATAGAAAACCGTATAAATTTGGAAATTGACCCTAACACGGTGTTGTATATTGGAGAATCGGTGCGCATCAGTGCACATGATACAAAGGAGTGCACCGGAATATATTTTTTGACACAATCCTACATTGGTGTGTAAATGTTTTTTATTTAACCATATAATGGTGCGCTCTACTAATAGCGCACCGGTGCTTCCAGTTTTACGTTGCACACCAGAGCTATTTTACATAATGCTATTACGGTGCATCATTATTTCCCGGTGCGTCATTATTTCCCTAGCCCACAGGATAATATTTTCCTTTATTTGAAATAACCCTACTACAGTGCGCTAGTTTTGAGGGAACCAATGTGCCTGTTGTATAAAACACACCGGTGGGTTATGTACTTATAAAAGCACTGGTGTAAAAACATCCGCTAAAACATTTGCATGCTTCCCTTCTCTAGTATCATCCTCTATAAATAGATTTTTGGGCTATTTTTATAGGGGCGTCCGCAAAAACCTCCTCTAGAGGGTCTTTTCATTGTAGTGAATAGACCGAGATTTCCTCTAGGACTAATTTTACCAGAACAAGGAGACCTGCCCGAGAGAGCCATCTAAAACTCCATCCTTTGAGCCTTTTTTCTAGTTTATCAATAAACCAGCTCCAATCCTCCTTCTTGTAGCAATTCAACTTCAGTTGGAACCCCAAATACTTGATCCCAGAGTCAAGCTCCTTTACTGTAAAATGAAACAAATTTGCATAATAGTTCACATCATCTTCTTCTAAATTCAAAAAAGAGAAAGTAGATTTGTTTGAGTTTATCACCATTCTTGTGGCTTTGCCAAAGAGATCAATAATTTGATTGAGCTTTTTTGCATCCCTTCGGGATCCATCGCATAAGATCATGACATCATCCAAAAATTAGATATGAGAAATATTTAGAGCCAAAGAGATGTATATTCCATGAAACTCACCCTTATCCTTAGCGCTATCATTGTTCGGTGATTGGATAATGATATTGAGGGATTTAAGAAGTTAATTGAATCCATTAAGTTATCTTATCTATAGAACATTAACATAATCCACATATGGACAAAAACGAGATCAGGTTCCGAGCACATAACATGCAAACTAGATAGATTCCTCATATCAGAGCCTTTAATGTCGAAAGGTATTTTAATGGAATGCATTCTTCCAATGATGGGCTCTGATTATCGGCCCATACAACTATGGATAGATATCATCATCTCCCCCAAGCGTAAACCCTTCTGATTTGAAAATTTATGGCTATCTCATCCAAACTTTCAAAAGAATGTTCAAAACTGGTTGGAGGATGTTGTTGTTCATCATGGTACCTTAATGTATCGATTCTAGAAAAAGTTGAAGAATTTTAAGCACCATCTCAAGGAGTATAATCAGAACATCTTTGGAAATAACTTCCAAGTTAAGAGAGACTTAGAACAACTCATGAAGGAGGTGCAATATAAACTTATTACACAAGGAAGTACATAACAACTACAAGAATAAGAGAAGAAACTCAAGCAAAAGTTGGAGGATCATTATGCTCAAGAAGAAATCCTTTGGTGCCATATATCCTGAGTTCAATGGTTAAAACAAGGTGAGAATAATTCAAAATTCTTTCACCTCTCCATGATCCAACGTCGGCACATCAACCACATTACTAGGTTGGAAAATGACCAAGGGTAGTCGATAATGGATCATGAGGGCATGGAAATGGAACATGTTAACTTCTACAAGTATATTATCACAAAACTTTGTCTTGACATATCTACAACTATCGATAAAATCACTTAGCATGCCCCCTCCATGATCACAAGGGAATATAATGAAACCCTTTTTTGCTTGGTTTCGATGGAGGAGGTGCATCAATCTATCAAGGAATTACCAACAAGAAAATCCCCTGGACCCGATGGATTTACCACATACTTTTTCATCATTATGGGAACATATTGAGGGAAGACGTTTGGAAGTTGATTGAGGATTGTTGTACCACCCTTGGATTCCCTCCTGCACTTAATGCTACCTTCCTCACTCTTCTCCCCAAACAGGAGCAAGTCACTCATCCAAAGCAGTTCCGACCAATTGCACTCTGCAATGTCATCTACAAGTTGATCACCAAGGTAATGGCTCTTAGGATCAAACCTCTTCCCCCTTCCATTATCTCGCAAAAAAAATCAAGATGTGTTGAAGGGAAGCAAATTTTGGATGGTTTTATCCTCGCACATGAGGCAATACACTCACTGAAATCTACTCGGACCCCTAGTATGATAATCAAGTTGTTGGTTGTGGAGCCTGATTATTTTCCTGATTCAAAGGTCTTTGTTTTCATCTGTGTTTATATCCCATGAAGACTATACACCCCTTTATGTGGGGGGGTTGCATGGGGCGCTTCCCCCCCTGCGGGGTCCGAGGGCCAGCGAGGGTTAGGGGGTGAAGCCCCAAAAGGAAAAATTATCTTGTAAATGTATATTGTAATTTAGTATTCAATCTAGACCATTTATTATAAGGTCACAGATCTTATGGTAGAAGTTATGTTAGGGTTTTTTTCCCTAGAAGGAAACCCTATTTTATGAGGGAATTGTATTGTGGCTGTGTATAACGGCGAATATTGTATTATGAGAGAGGAGACTGCGAATAAAAAAGAAGAAGTTACAACGGGTGTGTTGTAGGTTGTATCCCTTCATTTATTGGATAATAATAAAGGAAGAACCTGTCAATTTCTCTGTTGGACGTAGCCCACACTAGGTGAAACACATATATCTGTGTCTCTATTGTATTGTGTATATTCTATTTTTTATTTCCTCATTTGTCTTATTTCATTGCTCCGTGATCTTGTTTTTCTAATAACTGGTATCAGAGTGAAAGGTAACTCACAGGAAAAGAGGTTTCATCATTCGAGTGGGAGAAATGGTGAAAGATGAAAATTTTAGGGTCGAGAAACTTGATGGCCAAAACTAACAGTTATGGAGATGCAGATGGAATATTATTTATATCAGAAGGATCTATTCCTACCATTGGGTGGAATAGAAAAGAATCCGACGACCATGAAGAACGAAGAATGGGAGGTTCTTGACGTAAAAGCACTAGGAACGATACGATTGAGTCTAGCAGTGTCGGTGGCTTTCAATATTTCAAAAGAAAAGACAACGAAGGAGATAATGGATGCATTGGATAAACTGTATGAAAGCCCCGCAACATCCAATAAGGTATTTCTAATGAATATATTATTTAATATGAAGATGTCATAAGGTGGGTCTATTGCAGATCATTTAAATGAATTTAATACGGTTACTAATCAGCTAAGTTCTTTAAAAGTGGACTTTGATGATGAGGTCAGGTCTCTTCTAATATTGTGCTCATTTCCAAAAAGTTGAAATGTCTTGGTCATGGTTGTAAGTAACTTTGTCTCTGGTTCAAACACTCTAAAATTTGATGATGTTTTTGGTGTTATCCTTAGTGAGGAAATGCAATGTAAAAGCACAGGTGAGACATCAGGTAATGTGTTGGTTGTGGAGAACATAGGAAGACAAACAGATAGAGGAAAGGGATCAGGGAACCATGAGAATCATAGGAAGAGCATATTCAAATCCATACTGGGAAAGATAGTGTTGTAATCATGGGAAGAAAGGACATCTGAAGAGAGACTACAAAGCTCCAAAGAAACAAAGAGATGGACAACAAGAGAAAAATCAAGAAGCAAATGTAACATGTGATGTGTTACAAGATGTTTTGATTCTTTCTATAGATAATATTTTTGAGTCTTGGGTAGTAGATTCAGGGGATTCATTTCATGCCACACCCTATAGAAAACATTTTCTATATTATGTTCAAGGTGATTTTGGACAGGTTCATTTGGGTGATGATGCACCATGAAAAATTGTTGGAATGGGTAAGATACAAATAGATCAAAAGAATGGAAAACAATGGTTATTGAAAGAGTTAAAACATGTACCAGATCTAAGGAAAATTCTAATTTCAACATGGCAGTTGGCAAGTGAAGGTTGTATATCTATATTTACAGATAAGGTGTGGAAGGTCACCAAAGGATCACCGGTGATAGAAAAAGGAGAGAAGGTAGGTACATTGTATTTATGTAGTGTTAATACTGACTCTTCTATCTATTTAGCTTCTACATGAGTGGATACAACACTGTGGAATTATAGGCTTGGACACATGAGTGAGAAGGGGATGTAGATACTTCACAGAAGAAATTTGTTGCCATATCTTAAACAAATTGATTTGGATTTATGTGATCATTGTGTTTATGGAAAACATAAGAGAGTGAGATTTCTCAGAGTCGGAAAACAAAAGAAGAGTGAAAGGTTAGAGATTGTGCATAAAGATGTATGAGGACCATCTCAGGTATCATCTCTTGGTGGCTCTGGTTATTATGTTACTTTTATTAATGATGCAACTAGAAAAACTTGGGTTTATTGTATTCGACAAAAATCTGATGTTTTTGATACTTTTAAGAAATGTAAATCTTTGGTTGATAATGAGACAGGAAAAAGGTTGAAGTGTCTCATATCAGACAATGGAGGTGAATATTGTATCAAAGAGTTTGATGATTATTGTTCATACCATGGGATTCGTAGAGAATAAACAGTTCCAGGAACACCACAATAAAATGGTGTGTCAAAAAGGATGAACATGACAATCATGGAGCGGGCAAGGAGTATGAGATTGCATGTTGGGTTTCCCTTACAGTTTTGGGTAGATGTTGTAGATAATGTTGTTTACTTAATAAAAAAGGGACCTTCAAGTTATTTGAATGGTGGAATTCTAGAGGAGGAATGGACAGGTAAAAAGGTAAACTATTCATTTTTGAAGACTTTCGGTTGTGAAGCATTTGTCCATATTGATAAATAAAATAGAACAAAGTTTGAGAAAAAAATCCAAGAAGAGTACCTTTATTGGATACAATGTTAATGATTTTGGTTATCTCTTACAGAATTATGAAAATCACAAAATAATTAGGAGTAGAGATGTCATATTCAATGAGAAGGTCATGTACAAAGATCAGTTGCAGGGAAACAAACAGGAAAAATAAAAACTAGAATACACAGTGCTTGATGAGATCACTGAAAAAGAAATTCCAAAGGTACCATAAAATCAAAATGTACAACAACATGAGCAACAGGTACCTCAAACTCCTGCAAGTGTTGTTAGAAGATCTACCAAGTTAAGTAGACTCCCTGAAAGATACTCTCCTTCATTGTATTATTTATTTTTGACTGATTATGGTGAACCAAAAAGTTATGAAGAGGCAATGCATGTAGACACTAAAAACAAGTGGGAGCAAGGCATGAAAGAGGAAATGGACTCCTTGGTAAATAACCATACTCGGGGCTTGGTTCATTTTCTTGTAGGAAAGTGAGCATTGCAGAATAAATGGGTTTACAGGTTGAAGGAAGAAGATGGAAGCAAAAAGCGGTACAAGGATAGACTTGTTGTAAAGGGGTTTGCAAAAAAGAAAGGTATATATTTTGATGAAATATTTTCTCTTGTTGTTAAGATTACTTCAATTAGGACTATCTTAAATCTTGTGGCAGTAGAAGATTTTCATCTTAAACAGTTAGATGTAAAAACAATTTTTCTCCATGGGGGATTGGAGGAAGAGATTTATATGTATCAGCCACAGGGGTATGAGGTCAAAGGAAAGGAGAGTTTGGTATGCAAGTTGAAGAAGATATTTTATCGCCTAAAGAAATATCCAAGGTAGTGGTATTTGAAGTTTGTTAGATTTATGATAGAACAAGGCTATATTAGATGTCATTTTGATCATTGTGTTTATTTTAAAAGATTAGAAAATGGAAGTTATATTATCTTATTATTGTACGTAGATGGCATGCTTGTTGTAGGGTTTGATATGAAGGATATAAATGTGCTCAAGAAGAAATTGGCTAATTCATTTGCAATGAGGGATTTGGGTGCTACAAAGAAAATCCTTGGTATGAGAATAACAAGAGACAAGAAAAATTGCAAATTGACATTGTCTCGGGGTGAGTATACAAAGATGGTGTTGGAGAGGTTTAGAATGTAGAATGAAAAACCAGTTAGTACACCTTTTATGAGGGAATTTTATTGTGGTTGTGTATTATGGTGAATATTGTATTCTAAGAGACGAGACTATGAGAGAAAGAAGAGGAATTTGCAACGGGTGTGTTGTAGGTTGTATCCATTCATTTGTTGGATAATAATAAAGGAAGGACTTGGCAATTTCTATGGTGGATGTATCCTACACTGGATGAACCATGTATATATGTGTCTATATTGTATTGTGTATCTTTTGTGTTTTATTTCCGCATTTGTCTTATTTTCTTGCTCTGCGATCCTGTTTTTCTAACACAAGATAAATCTCTCCAAAGCTTTTGATAAGCTCAGCTGGAAATATATGAGATCCCTTCTCCTGGATTTTGGTTTTAGTGATGACTGGGTCAACTGGGTTCTCAACCTCACTTCCTCTGCCTTTTTTTCCATGTTGGTCAATGGGGTTCCTTCCAAAACTTTTTCTCCATCCAGAGGTATCTGTCAAGGGCATCTTCTTTCCCCCTTCCTTTTTGTTATCAGGGCGGAAGTACTTAGCCGTTATATCAAGGATTCCATAGAGGATGGATCCCTCCAAGGTATCCCTTTGCACAACATCCAACCACCCATATCTCACATCCAATTTGTGGACAACACCATGATGATGGGGTCTCCCACTATCGAAGAGATCCTAAAATTCGTGACATCATGAAAGAATTTAGCAAAGCCTCGGGTACTCCTATCAATATTGAAAAGTCCCAAATCATTTTCTTCAATACCCCTCAAGCCATCCAGACCCATATTTCTTGAATCTTAGGCTTCTCACGAAGCTCCCTTCCATCCAAATATCTTGGCATTCCCCTCATAGACAACACCCGTTTCAATGGCTCTTGGGAATCTCGTATCGTATCCTTTGAAAATCACTTTAGATCATGAATTTTCACACTCTCAACTTAGTTGGACGACTGGTTTTACTCAAATCGGTGATTTAGTCCAATCCTAATTATCTTTTCTCGGATTTAGCAACTCCAAAATCAGTGCTCAATAACATTCACAACATCCAGAGAAAATTATTCTGGTAAGAAACCAAACAGGGATAATAATGGGCTCTGGTAAGGTGGGAAAACCTTTACAAACCCAAGCTCTATGGAGGATTAGGATTAAGGGACCCTTTCACTTTAAACAAGGTCATGGAGGGAAAGATTTGGTGGTGATGGATAAAACATTCAAAAGATCTATGGTCTAAATTCTGGAGACAAAAATATACACCTTGAATTGAGGAAGCTCAAATAATCAAATGGAATAAGTAGCATAGAGGTTCTCTCATATGGAATGCAACATGGCTAAATCACTCCCTTGTCCAGGAGCACGCATTCTAGGAAATCATAAATGGTGAGGATGCACTATTTGGCATGGACTCCTGGCAGCAACTATCACATATTTAGTAACAAGAAAAATTGCAGGAGGTCCTTCAAATCATGTGGCATAACCAAGTCAGCAAAGTTAAAGAATTTTGGAAAGCATCCTCCTCTCTCCCGCCTTGGTGAGAATGGCTTATTACTCATCAAGATCTCGGTCTTCCTCTAGAAATGGATATAAGGCCATGGTAGGACGAGGTGACCCTCAAGTGAATCCAGATTCGTTATTGACCATAAATTTTTCGTTAGGGTCACTCTTCTAGAGGAGTATTTTCAATAAGAAGAAGCCTATGCCCTCAAGGTTCACTTCCATCTCCTACCCAAGGACACCATACACCACAACATTTGGCAGGATAATATATAGACTAAGGTTATGACCTTTCTTTGGTTTCTACTGCACAATTGCATTCTCACCTGGGATAACCTCAAAAAATAGGGCTTCATAGGTCCATCGGTTCGCCCTCTTTGCCAACAACATAAGGAATCAATGGAGCACCTCCTAAATGAATTTCAATTCAATTGTACTCTTTGGAAACGAGTTTCTCTGGAAATGCGAACTTCTGACCATCAACAACATAGTATAATTGTCACAATTGATCAATGGAGACTCCTGGCCTTTAAAAATCCCATTCTAAATCGCATCTAGCAGTTGTTGCCTAGTTTTTTTGGTATGGTAAATCTAGAAGGAACAAAATCGTAGAATATTCCTCTTTGATAAATTACTAGCACCCAAAATCTAACTCATAATTTGTGGGAATGTGAACGAAATGGTCATAAATCAAAATGGTCAATGGAGGATAAAACTTGCGAGTCCAATGAAAAATCTATCCTTACTAATTGGGATCTAGGCCTAGATTCAGTTATTGTCTCAGATCCTACTCATCCTCCCTCTTGGTCAAGCCCCACCTCATGGAAAAGGCCACCTCCAGGATTTATCAAGCTCAATTTTGACAGGCCATCCAAAGGATATCCTAATCCTGTAGGCTTCGGTGTTGTCTTTCGGGATGAGCATTGGAATATTTGCAACACTATTGTTGGTATCTCGGGATATAATTCAAACAAATTTGCAGAACTGTAGGCCCTTCTCAACAGGGATATGATATTAGGGGCTAAATTTCGTTCATGGGATAATTTTCCATGGTTTTTCCCAAAACAATATTCGCTATTCTAAAAATGATCCGCCCAAATTCTATAGGATAAAATCATTTTACCTTAAAAATCGCCAAAATTTTATACAAATTATATAAAATCCTTAGAAATTTGATTTTTTTTATAAAAATATCGCCAAACATTTATAGTTGGGATATGAAGGATTACTAAGATTCGCCAAGGTTTCTACATTTTAAAATAAATTTCCATCCTTAAAATCATCCTTGCTCCTCAAAGACATTTAATCTGCCTTGATTCATGGCTTTCAGTGGGTTATAGTAGAGGGTGATTCTCAGATTATTATCACTTTTCTCTCCAAGCTATTGAATGGCTCCAATCCTGCAAAGAACTCTCTCAGCTAACGATTTCTTAGTAACATTGAATATTTGGAGTCTATGTTGTTACCCCACTTCGTCCTCATACCCTCACATATTAGGCGGAATGCCAACAATATTAGGGACACATTAACTAATGTTGGAGTATATTTCCATGAGCAGGATGTGGTATGTGTTGCAAATCAAAATCCTTCTCACCCCTTGCTTTTGGAATGCATCAAAATGGAAAGAATGGAGTCTAACCCCATGGATGGGGTGTTAAAATTCCTATAATTATGATGTGACTGGTGGTTCATGGTGCTACCACTTGGTTCTCTTATCTCTTCCTGAGGTTGGTGGGTGACGTCAAGGTAAACTTCTGGATTATGCTTTGTATCCAACGACCCTCCATGAAGAGTACAATGGTGATTGTATCATGAAAACAGAGTACAGGAAACTTAAGAGGCATTTACAATTTAGGGGTGTCAGTGGTTAATGAGAAGGACAAGAGTGAGTGTGCCCTTGCTATATATACTCTCACCAAGCCACCAAAGGGTATCATTCAAAGTGATGGTTGTATTTTTCTCTTTGTCTCCAGAGTAAATCCACCCAATTTGCTCTCAGACTTCTCAAATTTTCTCTGCTCTTTTGGCTTTTTTTCTCTCATCAACATGCCTCATGAGAGAGGGTGGGTACATAGAGGTAATCGTTTATTTCTTGGTCTTGGAGGTAGGAAATAACATTCTTATAAAATAGATAGTGATGAGGATGATGAGTCGAGTGATATAGGGAATCAGATGGAAGGAACAATCCAATACTTGAACCCAACAACATCAATGTGGGAGCTTTAAAACAACAAGGATGAAGCATATATCTGGAGTTGCAAGGTAGAATGGGAGGATTTAGCTCTGAGAGTGAATTTTGAGGGTGTTAACAAAACTCCGAAAGAAGGCTCTAATGAAGCCATTGTACATTTTACTTTAACCCCTCCTTTGGATACATGTGTTGGTTCCTTGCCCACGGGCATAGATGAGGATTGTCTTTCGCCAAAAGCTAGTCCCCAACACTTCAACATTGATGAAGAGAGAAACACTACCCAATTCTTAGAGGACCATTTAAGTCTCATTTTTTATCTGAGATGTGACATGGCTGACCAACAATTCAGGAAGGAGGAGATGAAAAAGAAAATTGACCTGTTGTTGGACTATTGTTCTCCTCCCTCGAAGCGTCAAAAGAACTAGGAGTTTTGTCACCAGCAAGTTATCATCCCAGAATGTTCATCTCTTAACTGATGCAGTTCCCCCTTAGACAAGCAACCCCTCTGATGTTCAAATGTTCTTCTTTCAAATAAAGGTTCCTTTTTTTCTTAGTAGTTTATGGTTTAAAAGACTTTTTTATTACATTGTCAAACTTTTGCAAATTCCCCCCCCCTAGTTTTGACTTATTATCAATATGGTCCTCGTGTTTGGGATGATTCCTTTATTGGAAGCCCAAGCAGTAGGATCTCTACAATGTACTTTGATTTTGGTTGATATAAGGTAACACACTCTAGCTTACAAAAAAATGACATTTTCTTACTATGACAACCTCTGATTGTCACAAAATATGTTTTTGTTTAACACATGAATTGGAGATAAGGGTGAGTTGTTTTTTCCATTAATATGATACGCATATAAATACATTGGTTATTACGTTTGGATCCATATTCCAAGAGGTCTCTTGGTACCCTGGTGACATTTTCTGTAACTTGACTATTCACATTCCATCAAGTTTTTTTTTTGTGTGATTAAAAAAGAGCCTTATATTAATATCAACCAAAAAATTGTACAAAGAAAAATGTCATCCACCTGTACCACCAAAAAGGGAAGCCAACACAGGTGGTCTACCAATGTTCAGGCCTTGCCATTTTCTCCTATGCTTTCACGCCAAAATTACAATTGACATGAAAATCACAGTGAAACTGCGTGAGCAAAAAGACTAACTGGATATCGCCGCTTTCGGCTTAGGCAAGACATAAGCTGAGCTATCATGGAAGAGACTATAAAAATATAGTAGAAAAAATAAAACAAGACTGTTGTAGCACACTAGACCAGCGAGGCTACAACTAGTATTGAAAAAAAAATTGAACTTGGTAACTTTAATCTGTGGCTGGGTCATGTTGACCATGGATGTTGTAAGCTAGGACCAATCATTGGCTGCATGTTGGGCACTTGGAATGCGTCAGTGCATCCGAGAGCACCTCTAAAAGTATGTCCATCCTTTGGTTGATAATTCACTGAGAGTGCTCATGGTCCGCCTACCTCTGTCTAATTACGAAGAGTATGTTGAGGTGCTCCTCCACAAGATGATTGTCGAAGTGTTGATCCTGGTCTTCTGTTTCTTTGTCCTCTGCGTTGTCGTCTTCTGGAGTTGTGTCTAAGGGAGGGATATCCTCCTCTACTTGACAGTTGTCATCCCCATAATATGGATCACCTGGTTTAATAATGGGAGGAGCTAAGAGGTTGGTGGGAAGAGGTGTGCGCACAAAAGGTGGCACCTCCTCTTTGACTTTGCAAAGTGGATGGAGGGTCGGGGGGTAATGGGCAATGGAGGTGTTATATCCTAGGTCTGCATCCCTTTCTTCTCCTCTTGTTTGACCCTGCCTTCATCATTTTTCTTTTTTTGGTAGGTTCAATATTTTTCCCATTACTAAGTATCTTGGTCCTTATTCATTTTTGAGTCGTTGCGCATGTCTGTCTCTGTTTCTCAAAGGATAAATATATGTTGGATTGGGATCGAATTAAGTTTCATCATATTTTCCCATTGATTAAGCTCACCAAAGGTCCACCAAGTATTTTTGCATACGCAGGTAACGCCCGTGGATAAACGCAGCCGCTCAGAACGATCATATTTGGGCCAGGGTTGCCGAAATAAACAAGGGAAAGTTTCAACGGTGGAGATCTATCAAGCAAATCAGATCGAGGGCTGTCATCCATTTGAGGGTGAAGAATCACGCAGAGTTTAACATCAAGAGTCATCAGAACTCCCGAACTGCCAAAGACCCAAAGAGAATCTGGGTCGTTCATCTACCATGACACGCGGTGACAGATCATCTACTTCAACGATTTTCACTTCGGGAGTTTTCCAAGCACAAACATTTGAAACTCCCGAAGAGACCAAGATTCGAAGTCCTAAAATGAATCAGGACCATACATCAATGGAGACACATGGAAGCAGATCATTCACTCTGGGAGTTTTCCTCTAGGAGATCTTCACGCTTCACATTTGAAACTCCCGAAGCCCGGATCTCCAAAGTGAATCTGGACCGTCCGTTGGCCACGACATGCGACAACAGATCATTCACTTCAAGGATTTTCCTCCGAGTGATTTTCAGGTTTCACGTTCGAAAGTCCCGGAGAACCAAAGACCCGAAGTCCCAAAGTAAATCTAGACCATCCATCAGACAGGACACGTGGCGACAGATCAATTACTTCGGCGATTCTCCTCCGAGAGGTTTGAAGCACTAACATTTGAAACTCCCAAAGCCCAAAGTGTCGAAGCACGTGGAAACCAATAGTTGATACACGTGGCACACTCATGAGGCAGGACAAGTGGCATTCATCTCAGGAAATTTGGCTGTGTCATTCACCCATTTCCACGTGGCACATGTCACCTTTCTTTCCAAGACACCTCAGCATCTGTGACATCATACGAAATTAGGTCGCTACGTCACTTCAACAATTTTTCTCCAGAATATTTTCATGCTTCACATTTGAAACTCCCAAAACTCGGACTTTCGAAATGAATCTAGACCATTCATCCATCATGACAAGTGGCGACTAATCATTCACTTTCAAAACTCCCAAAGCCCAAAATTCCGAAGTGAATATGGACCATTGATCCCAGGTCAACGACAATCGTCGATTCTTACAGTAGGTAAATATCACCCAGATCTCGGATCGTAATCAGATCGATGACTATAGTTCATTGCAGGGATGCAAATTGCCCGGATGTTAATTTTCTAGAGCGGTCTCGCAATTTAAACCACAGTTTCGTTGGAAGGGTATGTGGCAGATTCTGGTGAATTGCGAGCCCAAAGGCGGTCTGAATCAAACCCACCCTCAACAGCTTCCACAATCACATACTTGTATGACACCAGGTCACATCCACATCGCCTCCACTCATATCACTCATTACTCTCACTCCTCTCGCAACCCAACACTTGTCCTCCACTCACACCACCTGTATCCTTCATTATGCGTCGTCAGCTCCACACTCCAGATGCCTCCATCGTATTCACACCTCCTCTCACTTTGTGGCATCTTCACATGTCATCTACCACCGCGTCCTCTCATCCCATATTCCCATTGGACGCCTGCCTCCTCGACTTCTTGTTCATGACTAGTCATCACAGTAAAAGTGAGGGGAAGAGTCGAGTACAATCGACTCAAACTGTGCTTATCTTTTGAAAGATCACACACATATAGAGAGTTAGTATCTATCACGGGTCGACGCAGGTTAGTCCCAAACGCACTTCAGCAAGCTCTGCTCAGACAACCGGTTATCTCCAGTAGCCTCCAACAGCTTGCAGACATGCCATCTCTTGACAACAGAGCTCTGCTTTGTCACTCCTAGGCCCATTTTTGGCCATTCAGTTCTTTCATCATGCATCAGTTCTGTCTTAGAAACAATAGTAGTTTTATTTTGATTAAGTCCAACATTTTCCTAGATTAGATGCAAGAGTGGCCTTCTGTGTGAGATAAGAACCACTCTTTGATCC
>ML789268.1:386390-397325 GCA_009831015.1 Picea engelmannii
TGAAGCTGCAGTTGTTTATGAGATGCTCCATAGTTTTTTCTTGATGATAGCAGAGATGGAAGATCGAGGGGCCAATAAAACCTCGCCATTGAAGATTGTCCCAAGTTAGGATCTTGTTTTGAAGGAGGAGCCAAAGGAAAGTGTAGATCTTGGGCCATAATTTTGATTTCCATATTGTTGTCCATATATGGTCTTTGTGTAGGGCTTGGAACTTTTCCTGTAGGGTGTACCCTTCTTTGAGGGTGAAGTTTCCTTGGGGTGTGTGCCCCCATATGAGGACGTCTGGATCTATGCTTGTTATGATTCTTCTAGGTAGGATTTTCTACCTCCACCTCTACAGGTCACATTTAGTTGTTGCTTGAAGCTCTTGGTGGGTGGATTTCCAATTTCTCCATGGAGAGTTGCTTAGAGTGTTTGTCCACATGTCTGCCACTTTGCATGTGGCAAGATTTTGAATGTGATATTCATATGGGAGTAGGTGTTCTTATGAATGGAGGGGTGGTAGTTGCTACCAGGAGTATGTCCAGAAGAGGGCGCTTTGTCCATTGCGAATTTCCTAGAAGGCATGTTCCTGTATTAATTTTCAATTTTTCCAAGCCATGTTCCATATGTTGGAGCCTGGAGTGTTGTCTTGCATCTTGATCAGTTGATTTTTTTGTGTGTTTGGTGCATATTTATGTCTCCAAATATTTGCCCAAATTTCTGTTGGATTTTTGAGCCATCTCCACCATATTTTGTCTCCCATAGTGTTGTTTAGTTTGCCAGGGTCCCAGAGCCCTAGACCACCTGAAGATTTGGGCTTGCAAACTTTATCCTAGCTAACTAAGGCCCACTTCTTGTCCGATTTGTGTCCATGCCATAGGAAATTTGTTTTCAAGTTTCTTATCCTCTTTATGACTGATTGGGGGGTTGCCAGTGCTGAGAAAAGGTAGGTTGGAGTGGCTTGAAGGAATGAATCAAGGAGGGTAAGTCTGGTTGGTAGGTTGAGGGAGTGGAAAGTCCAATTGCTGATACAGTTGGATATATAAAGGAGGAGGGAGTACGAGGAAATGTTTATGGCTGTCGATTATGAGAGAGGGAGGACTAGGTACTGAGAGGGGAGGGAGTAGATAGGGATGTTAAGGAGTTGGGAAATGTGTTGTTGGATGGCAAAGGATGTGTTGAAGAAGAAGAGTTGTGACTTGTCCAGATTGAAGGTGGTACATGAGGCTTCACTGAAATCAATTAGGATGGAGCTTAATTTGTTTTCTTCTTGCGCTGTGGGGGTGTTCAAGAGCAAGGTGTCATCAAAAAATTGGTTGTGGGAGACCGCTGGTTGGATCCCATGAATGTGAAGACCTTGAAGGGAGTCGTTTTGAATAGAGTCTTTGATATAGTGGCCCATGCCTTCAACCATTATGACAAAGAGGAAAGGGGAGAGGGGTCCCCTTGCCTTATTCCTCGGGAAGGTGAAAAGGGTTGTGAAGGGGATCCGTTAACTAGGATGGAGAAGAAGGTGGAAGAGATGAGATTCATTATCCAAGCTATCCAGCTTTTGCAAAAGCCAAAGGCTATTAAGATAGACCTCATATATTCCCAGCTTAGTTTGTCAAAATCCTTTGAAAGATCAATTTTTAGAAGCATACCTGGAGTATGTGTGCTCTTGAGTGAATGTATGACTTCGTGGACAAGAATGATGATGTCCATGATTTTCCTTCCTTCCACATATCACGATTCCTCCTTGGAGATGATGAATACTAGGATTGGCTTGAGTCTTAAAGCGATGACCTTAGAGATGATTTTATAAATCACATTGCAAAGAGCTATGGGCCTGAAGTTTTTCGGATTTGTTACTCGTTCTCTTTGGGTATTAGGGTGAGGAAGGTGGAATTTAGTGCTGGGGGTACTTTGCCAAAGCTGCAGGATTCTTCGACTAGTTTCCACACTTCGTTCCTTACCATTGGCCAACACGAGTGGAAGAAGTCTATGGTGAAGTCGTCTGGGCCTGGAGCTTTGCCTGCGGAGAGGTCTTGGATGGCTTGATCCACCTCTGCTTGGTTTATTGGTGTCAAGAGAGATTCATTTTGTTCATGAGAGATTAGAGTGGGGATATTTTGGGTGATCTTCTCAATAGTAGAGGTACGGTCCACAGGGGGTTTTGAGAGGAGGTCTCTGTAGAATCATGTTAATTCCTACGTTATTTCCTGATGGGACAGTAGGGAATCTCCATGCATGTCTTCCATCTTTGTGATGCAATTGATGTGGCGTCTGTGGATCATGGATCAGTGGAAGAATTTGGTGTTTTTTTCTCCCTCTTTTAGCCATTGAACTCGAGATTTTTGTCTCCATAGAATTTCTTCTTGCTTGTATCTTTCTTCCAATTGTCGTTTGATCTCTTTCCCCTCTTGTTGCTAAGTGGGTGTGAGCCTTGCTTGGATGATTTGCGTTTGTATGGCTTCGAGTTTTTGTTCTAGTAGTTTCCTTTCCTGAAAGATGTTCCAGAATACTTCTTTATTCCATTTGCGCACCTGTTGCTTGAAATGTTTGAGATTTTGCTGAAAGCAGTGCATTTTTGTGCCCCTTTGAGTTTCCACGGTGCTCCACCAGCGGCAGGCTAGCTCCTGGAAGTCTGGATGCGAGAGCCAAAAATTTTTGAATTTGAAGGGTTTGAACTTGGGGGTGGCGATAGTGTTTATATAGAGCTGAACCAGCTAGTGGTTCAAGCCTGCCTTCGGGAGGATGTTGGATTCTACTAAAGGGCCTTCTAGAAGGAGAGTTTTTGAGATGAGGAAGCAGTCTAGCCTGCAATCAATTTGTTGATGTCCTGATTTTTGTTTGTTGAGGTGTAAGTTCCATTGCCATTCTCTATGTCTACCAGTCTGAGGTTTTCTATGATTTCCTGGAATTTTAAGTNCTTCCAGTGTGAGAATCATGTTGAAATCGCCACCTATTATCCATCGCTTGTGATTAGCTAGAGATCCTATGTAAGCCAAACTTTGAAGAAAGAGATCTTTGTCTTGGTTGTTATGCGGTCCATAGGCATTGGTGATCATTCCCTCCTTGTCTGAACCAATGGATCTATAGTGTGTTGTGATGGTGCTTGGAGTGGAGAATCCTTGGTCTAGGATTACTGTAGCAGGGTTCCAAAGGATGGTCAGGCCCCCTGAAGCTCCTTTCGAGTCCATTTATTAGGAGTCATAGTTGCGCCAACATCTTTTGAGGATTTTTTTTGCGGTTTGCCCCGCACATTTTGTCTCTTGTATCAGAAGTATATCAGGGTCTTCCATTTTGATGCAGTTTCAGAGAGTTTGTTGCTTGGATCTCCCATTTAGGCCTCTGATATTACATGTTAGGATATTCATAGTTAACAGTTTGAGGGGTGGGAGAAAGATCTCTTTGAGAGCTTATGAATCTGTCCCAAGTTAATCATATATTTTCCTGCCTCCTTGATCAGTTGTTGGGCCGATTTCCTACCCCATATCTTGTTTTCTTTTGGGTGTCTTCTTGGATCTGGGTTTGGGTCTATGCTGATCCCGAATCTAGATGTGGCCCCTGCTGATGAGTCCAGAAATACCTAGTGAACTTTCCTAAGTTGATCCTCTGGTAGGGTTTGGAGATCCTTCTTGTTGAGTGCTTCTTCTAGCCTGTCTAGGTCGATTTCAGCCAGGTCATGTTCATCCATTTCCATGATGGTATATTCTTCCCTTTCTGGTTCCTTTCCTGAGGCTTGATGGGTCTATGGATCTAATTGGCTTGCTGGGGTTTGATATCCTTGTGGTTGTTGATCTTCGTTGTGCTTGTTGTGGTCATTTCCCGCAGTTTTATGGGGGTTTTCCACCTCTTTTGCATTTGGAAGGTGATTAAGGGCTTCAAATGAGTTGGTGTTGGGGTTTTTTTCCCTGTTGTTGTTTCTGGGCTTCTTTTGCACTTGTCTTCTTCGATTTTGAACCTTGGTGAATCCTTCCTTTGATTTCTCTTCAACTTCTCTCTTGGTGGGAGCATTTAGAGGGAAATCTCTGAAAACGTGCCCGTGTTCATGGTATTTTCGACCTTTGAAAGGGATGTGTTTGTAGTCTATGGTTTGGGCCCGTTCCTCATCTTGGTACTCTAGAGTTACTATGCCTGACAGAGCTTTGGATATGTCCATGTAGATGCATATCCTTGAATAGGAGGTGTACTTTCGCTGCTTGGTGGCTTCAGACGATTTGACATGTTTGCCCAAGGTGTTACCATTGCCCATTAAAATTTCCTCTAACCAAAACTCTTGAGGTAGGGAATAGAGGTGAATCCATATCGGTGCGTAAGAAAAGTTTTCCTTTTCTGGGCAAAAGCAATCGGTCCAGAATCACAGGTATAGGCCAACAGAGTTGTAGAAGTACGGTCGGCCTTCAAAAATGCAGTCCTTTCCCTCCATGTTATAGAATATTATTGTGAAGAAGCCTTTGGAGCTTAGTTGTAGCTCATAATCTCCCTTGGGGTTCCATCACATCTTGATCCATTGATCTAGGTCCTTTTCTGAGGGTCAGAGGCCTAGGAATTTACCTATGAGGGCATGGTGTCTCATGAACTGAGTATGCTCCCCTATTCTAGTGGTTTTGATGACATATCTTGGCACGATCGAGACTTGAGGGATATATTTTCCAGGTATCCAGACCCGAGATTATTTTGGATGTGAATATTCTGCATCCATGTTCGATTCCTTGCCTCCATTGGTTTCTTCTTGAAGATATTGTTCACACATTTGCACTGGCAGCTCAAAGGACGTATGACACGCTCATGAGTTATTTGGGTCATTTACTGCGATGTTACGATAAGAGGGGGCTTTCACCCCCCCTTATTTTCCCATTCTTCTTAGGCGGTTAGAGTCAGAGATGGTCTGGGCAGGCAAGAATAGGGAGCATGAAAAAAACCCTAAATGTTGCAGAGCTCCATGAAGACCGCTTCTTCTTCCTGTACGAAATTTTAACTAAGTGGTGCACATTCCATCCTCTTTCCCCCTTCCTTTTTGTTATCAGGGCGGAAGGACTTAGCCATTATATCAAGGATTCCATAGAGGATGGATCCCTCCAAGGTCTCCCTTTGCACAACATCCAACCACCCATATCTCACACCCAATTCGTGGACAACACCATGATGATGGGATCTCCCACTACCGGAGAGATCCTCAAATTCATGACATCATGAAAGAATTTAGCAAAGCCTTGGGTACTCCTATGAATATTGAAAAGTCCCAAATAATTTTATTCAATACCCCTCAAGCCATCCAGACCCATATTTCCCAAATCTTAGGCTTCTCGCGAAGCTCCCTTCCATCCAAATATCTTGGCATCCCCCTCATAGAAAACACCCGTTCCAATGGCTCTTGGGAATCTCCTATCGTATCCTTGGAAAATAACTTTAGCTCATGGATTTTCACACTCTCAACTTAGTTGGATGACTGGTTTTACTCAAAACGGTGATTTAGTCCATTCCTAATTATCTTTTCTCGACTTTAGCAACTCCAAAATCAGTTCTCAATAACATTCACAACATCCAGAGAAACTTATTATGGCAAGGAACAAAACAGGGAAAATAATGGGCTCTGGTAAGGTGGGAAAACCTTTACAAACCCAAGCTCTCTCGTGGCTTAGGATTAAGGGACCCTTTCACTTTAAACAAGGTCATGGAGGGAAATATTTGGTGGTGATGGATAAAACATTCAAAATATCTATGGTCTAAATTTTGGAGACAAAAATATACTCCTTGAATTGAGGAAGCTCAACTAATCATAAGGAACAAGTAGCATAGAGGTTCTCTCATATGGAATGCAACATGTCTAAATCACTCCCTTGTCCAGGAGCACGCATTCTGGGAAATAAAAAATGGTGAGGATGCACTATTTGGCATGGACTCCTGGTAGCAACTATCACATATTTAGTAACAAGAAAACTTGCAGGAGGCCTTTCAAATCATGTGGCATAACCAAGTCAGCAAAGTTAAAGAATTTTGGAAAGAATCCTCCTCTCTCCCACCTTGGAGAGAATGGATTATTACTCATCAATATCTCGGTCTTCCCCTGGAAATGAATATAATGCCATGGTAGGATGAGGTGACCCTCAAGCGAATCCATATTCGTCATTGACCATAAATTTTTCATTGGGGTCACTCTTCTAGAGGAGTATTTTCGATAAAACGAATCTTATTCCCTCAAGGTTCACTTCCATATCCTACCCAAGGACACCATATGGCACAACATTTGGCAGGATAATATATAGCCTAAGGTTATGACCTTTCTTTGGCTTCTAGTGCACAATTGCATTCTCACCTGGGATAACCTCAAAAAACAGGGCTTCATAGGTCCATCGGTTTGCCCTCTTTGCCAACAACATGAGGAATCAATGGAGCACCTCCTGAACCAATGTCAATTCATTTGTACTCTTTGGGAACAAGTTTCTCTGGAAATGCGCACTTCTGACCATCAACAACATAGTATAATTGTCACAATTGATCAATGCAGACTCCTGACCTTTAAAAATTCCATTCTAAATCGCATCTAGCAGTTTTTGCCTAGTTTTTTTGGTATGGTAGATCTAGAAGGAACAAAACCATAGAATATTCCACTCTGATAAATTACTAGCACCCGAAATCTAGCTCATAATTTGTGGGAATGTAAACGAAATGGTCAATGGAGGATACAACTTGCGATTCCAATGAAAAAACTATCCTTACTAATTAGGATCTAGGCCTAGATTCAGTTATCATCTCAGATCCTACTCATCCTCCCTCTTGGTAGATCCCCACCTCATGGAAAAGGCCCCCTCCAGGATTCATCAAGCTCAATTTTGACGGGCCATCCAAAGGAAATCGTAATCATGTAGGCTTCGGTGTTGTCTTTCGGGATGAATGTTGGAATATTTGCAACATTATTGTTGGTAGCCTGGGATATAATTCAAACAAATTTGCAGAACTATAGGACCTCCTCAACAGGGATGATATTAGGGGCTAGATTTCGTTCATGGGCTAATTTTCCATGGTTTTTCCCAAAAAAATATTTGTTATTGTAAAAATGATCTGCCCAAATTCTATAGGATAAAATCATTTTACCTTAAAAATCGTCAAAACTTTATACAAACTATATAAAATCCTTAGAAATTTGAACTTTTTTATAAAAATATCGCCAAACATTTATAGTTGGCATATGAAGGATTAGTAAGATTCGCCAAGGTTTCTACATTTTAAAATAAATTTCCATCCTTAAAATCATCCCTGCTCCTCAAAGACATTCAAGTTGCCTTGATTGATGGCTTTCAGTGGGTTATAGTAGAGGGTGATTCTCAGATTATTATCACTTTTCTCTCCAAGCTATTGAATGGCTCCAATCCTGCAAAGAACTCTCTCAGCTAACGATTTCTTAGTAACACCGAATATTTGGAATCTATGTTGTTACCCCACTTTGTCCTCATCCAATCACATATTAGGCGGGATGCCAACAAGATTACCGAAAAATTAACTAATGTTGGAGTAGATTTCCATGAGAAGGACGTGGTATGTGTTGCAAATCAAAATCCTGCTTACCCCTTGCTTATGGAATGCATCGAAATGGAAAGAATGGAGTCTACCCCCATGGATGGAGTGTTAAAATTCCTATAATTATGATGTGATTGGTGGTTCATGGTGCTACCACTTGTTTCTCTTCTCTCTTCTTGAGGTTGGTGGGTGACGTCAAGGTAAACTTCTGGATTATGTTCTATATCCAACGACCCTCCATGAAGAGTACAATGGTGATTGTATCATGAAAACAGAGTACAAGAAACTTAAGAGGCATTTACAATTCAGGGGTGTCAGTGGTTAATGAGAAGGACAAGAGTGAGTGTGCCCTTGCTATATATATGCTTTCCAAGCCACCAGAGGGTATCATCCAAAGTGATGGTTGTATTTTTCTCTTTATCTCCAGAGTAAATCCACCCAATTTTCTCTGCTCTTTTGGCTTCTTTTCTCTCATGAACATGCCTCGTGAGAGAGGGTGGGTACATAGAGGTAGTGGTTTATTTCTTGGTATTGGAGGTAGGAACTAACATTCTTATACAACATATAGTGATGAGGATGATGAGTCGAGTGATATAAGGAATCGGATGGAAGGAACAATCCAATACTTGAACCCAACAACAATAATGCAGGAGCTTCAAAATGACAAGGATGAAGCATATATCTAGAGTTGCAAGGTGGAATGGGAGGATTTATCTATGAGAGTGAATTCTAAGGGTGTTAACAAAACTCCGAAAGAAGGATCTAATGAAGCCATTGTACATTTGAATTTAACCCCTCCTTTGGATATGTGTGTTGGTTCCTCACCCACGGGCGTAGGTGAGCATTCTCTTTCACCAAAATCTAGTCCCCAACACTTCAACATTGATGAAGAGAGAAACACTACCCAATTCTTCTAGGACCATTTAAGTCTTATTTTTTTATCTAAGATGTGACATGGCCGACCAACAATTCAGGAAGGAGGAGATGAAAAAGAAACTTGACCTGTTGTTGGACTGTTGTTCTCCTCCCTCGGAGCATCAAAATAACTAGGAGTTTCTCCACCAACAAGTTATCATCCCAGAATGGTCATCTCTTAACTGATGTAGTTCCCCCTTAGACAGACAACCCCCCTGATGTTCAAATGCTCGTCTTTCAAATAAAGGTTCCTTTTTGTCTTATTACTTTATGGTTTAAAAGTCTTTTTAATTACATTGTCAAACTTTTTCAAATCCCCCCCCCCCTTGGTCTGACTTATTATCAATATGGTCCTGGTGTTTGGGATGATTTCCTTTATTGGAAGCCCAAGCAGTAGGATCTCTACAATGTACTTTGATTTTGGTTGACATAAGGTAACACACTCTAGCTTGCAAAAAAAGGGCATTTTCTTACTATGACAACCTCTGATTGTCACAAAATATGTTTTTGTTTAACAAGTGAATTGGAGATAAGGGTGAGTTGTTTTTTCTATTAATATGATATGCATATGAATACATTGGTTATTACCTTTGGATCCATATTCCAAGAGGTATCTTGGTACCCTGGTGACATTTTCTATAACTTGACTATTCACATTCCATCAAGTTAGTAACCCCAACAGATTACATTTCCAACATTCCCCACCTTAATCTAAAGAGGGGAATGTGCGTCCAAGAAGAGAGATAAACTTTGGAAATGTCCAGCTGATATCTAAAAGTGGACCACTGCCAATGAATGAATGTGCTCTCTCTTGATTATTTGGTTTGGTTGTAATTGATGTAAACCCTTCAAGAAAGTATGGTAGCACAAAGGTATGGGTAAGGGACCCAAGTTTGTTTGAGGTATAAGGGCATGAATATCAATGAATTTACAAGTAAGACTATTCTAGATGGATAGTACATGTCATTCGGTTTCCGGTGGCATGTGTAACGACACATAACTCCTCACGGTTAGAGATTTATGGCCATGTGAAGTTGGATAACCCTCATGAGTCATCTAGAAGCCCCAAAAGGTCAAAGTAGTCAAAGTGGTTTCAAAGAAGAAATTATTTAAATAATAAAGTGAAGTGATGAGTGTACTATAAGTCAAAGTAGATACAAAACAAATTATTTAAATAATAAAGTTAATGGAGAAATTACTAAGTGGACAAGTGGTTAGAAGTGGGTTAGCCCTAAAATAAGGAAAGTGGTTTAAGATGGTTAGAAGGTAACCCCTTGAGGAAGATACATAAAAGTATTTAAATAAGAGGAAAGGGTCTCTCATTTTAATTACACTTGATCATATTAAATATCTACAAGTGACTAAGGTAACCAAAGGATATCTAAGGAAAATTTCAGAGGGAAGGTGAAGTAAAGAAGGCCGAAATTCAAGGGAGGATAAATTCTTTTGATGATGCTTTCTAAGGTATGTTATTTACAAGTCATCTCACCATTTTCACAATAATTTTTTTTCTAGAATGATCCAGACCGTGAAATATGGAGGCCGTTGAGGAAACACATCCAAGTAGATTTGATAAAAATTTCAGCATGTGGGTCATTGTATTTTTGGAGTTACACTCTGTGGAAAATATGGTTTGTGGCTAGTCCTGAAACTAGTCTAAAACAAGTGTTTTCGGTAAAAACGTCATAACTTCTTCATAACATATCCAAATTGTGTTAGACCAAATGTATTGGTTATAGTACAATATGTATTATTCTTTGTACCATTTTCAGATCCATACAACAAATATTCTATGTGGGGCCCGCTCTACAAGTTCTCTCTCTAGAATACGCCAGAATTCAACAAGGTATGCCATTTTTGATATAACTCATTTTCTAAGAGGTTCCAAGTAGTGAAACCTAGAGGAATTGCATAAAGACACTGAATAACATTGTGTACCATTTTCAGATCTTTATTCATTACAGGTACATAGTTATGATTATTGCAAGTTAGGGTTGCTCACTAATCCAAAATTAGTCATGTGAGACTAAAGTGAAGTTTGATGAAAATGCTAGTCTCTTGTTGTTAAAGTTATAGGTATGTGATCATATATATCAGGTCTATTACAGAGTTACAAATCAGATTTGGATGATGAAATTGATGAGGAATTTTGGTTGAGGCACATGTTGGGTACATGGTTGAGACAAGTAGTTGATGAGTTGGCACATGCATGAGGTGTATAGTCGATGATGTTGGTACATCTTGATGAGTCATAGTTGATGGGTAGTTTTTGCATGATTGGTACATACTTGGTACATGGTTGGAGACACTTTTTAGTAGTATTGTTGACACATGGCTTATGGATGATGTAGCATACTTGTCTTGGTATATTATTAGAAGCACATATTGATCTTGGTGATGATTATGAGTTGTTGTGTCATGCTTGGTTTATGCACATCTTGGTGATAGTGTGCATATGGTTGAGATTTGTCTTGGTGATTGATCTTGGTGTAATGATCCCAAGCCATTATGCAAGGATCATCATTGTTTTGGTGT
>ML789269.1:0-10562 GCA_009831015.1 Picea engelmannii
TCCATTGCATGCTTAAAGGGCCTCCTTCACCTCAATTATATATGAGAGAGTGAGAGGAGAACAATTCCCATGATGCATGTGGGATAAATTGGACTAAGTTTATAAAATTCCATAGGCATGTAAAACACTAGGACTTCCCGGGTAGTCACCCATCCCAGTACTACTCTAGCCCAGGCGCTCTAAACTGCGGAGTTCTAATGGGATCTGGTGCATTAGCGTTATGTTGTAGGCATGTACATAAGACCACTAGGAAATCATTGCATGATGTCTATAATTAGCAAATGAATATGACATTACATTCTATTCCCCATCAAAAGGGTGAATATCATGGTTTATTTAAACCACAGGCTCAAAATGGTGATTTCGTGGAAAAGGTGGATGGCCACCAAGATCCATTTGTGTAGATTTAAACCGTGTACAATATTTACTGCAAAATAGATTTTCAGTAAAAGAACAGAAAAAGATACAGTAGAAAATACAAACATTACACAGATATTTCCCCCCTGGAAACCCAAACCGGGAAAACCAACATATTCTATATTCATTCATTGTGTTACATTGTTTACAATACAATATACATATAGGAGCCAATGAAATCCAAAACCCTAACCCAATGACCTGGATTAGTCAACAACCCTAATTCCTTAACTGGAAATAGAAAACCATCGGCAAAGAAACCATGTGCCAAAAAACCACTTAAATATGTGACACGTTTCCTGAGGCAGAAAAATATGTGACACTACTACTCGTGCAAAGAATATAACACATACCCAACAATTTGGATCATTCCTCCCCCTTTAGGAAGAAATGGTTCCCATTGCGTCAAGTTCCCATGGGAGATGGGGAGACTTTTGCTAAATCTGAAGCATGGTGTGTTGCTTTCCTTGCTAAAGAAGTTGTCATGCTTAGCTTGTTGAAGGTTGTCATGAACATGTTGTTGGAGGGGTTGGATCTATTCAACCAATCTAGCTACATGATCTACTTGAGTGTGGGAGGACTCTGTCAGTGAAGATGCAGCATGAAGAGTATGAAGGGTTCTGTTATAACCTTGCTTGAGTGGGTCGTGTGGAGGCACCCCCATAGGCGCAACAAGAACATCTTGGAACTCTTCTACAATCTTGTCGATCTACTTCTGTTGGATAGAAAGGTCTTGGGTTGAGGCTGCAATGATTGTAGTGTCCTTTTTTCCACCTTCTGATCGGATTGTAAAGAGGCTAAACTTTGCAGTATGAGAGATTACTTTGTGGCATTTTTTGATGGGACAATAGTCGAAACTATCTATGGTATCCTATATAGCTGAACCCCCAGAGTAACAATGACGCTACGGGGTCAAGACTCATAAACAACATGACACTTCCACATATATAGTTGTCCTAATAGAATATCACAGACTTCTAGTGGGGCAACATTTCCCAATACATCATCCTTGAAGGGCTCGATGTCGTAGGATAGGTGACAATGCTGCATGACATGAAGATCTTGACCTTGGTAAGGCCACTCGATGTTGTATGGTTGCGAGTGTGGTGTTGTTGGAAAATCAAACTACTTGAAAACCTCTGCTGAGATGATGTTCTTTTGGCTTCCACTATCAACAATAAAATGCATTGGGGTCCCCTTCACCCACATCTGTGAATGGAAGAGTCACTCCCCCTCCTCAGGATCCTCTTATGGTTGGATTGTTGCAATTGCGATAGTAGCAGTGGGTTCTACATCAAAGATTTGTCTCATTTTATTATTTTCTAAATCATGGTCCAAGTTGGGGTTTGAATCTTTGTCTTTGAGCTCATCCACCAATGATTGTATTGAGTGACATTCATCAGTGTTGTGCCAAGGGTTGTTGTGGAACTCACACCACTTTCTAGTGTCTTTCTTAGACTTCTCGTTACCCTTCTTTTCCTGCATATAGGACTGGGCCCTGGTTCTCTTAAGGTTGGCCTTCCTTGCTCTGTCCTTCAGTATGTGAGTTAGATTTTCCTTTCCCATGCTTCTCCTACTTACTCTGCTGCTTGACTTTCTGCTCAATTTTGACTGCATATCAGTAAGAAACTCCCAGTGAAGAGATGTCCAAGAAATCCATATTTGTTTTGATGTACATGTGTAGACCACTACAGTACTTCAAAACTAGGTGTCGCTTGAAGTATTTTATACTCAACTTTGAGCATAAGATATGAAAGATGTTGGTGTACTCTGACACCATCTGGTCTCTTTTCTGACACATAGTTTTCCATCTCATGCATTGGTCATCATATTTTTTGACATGGTAGAACTCCTCCTTTAGGGCATATACAAAGGCCACCCAAGTGGGTTCTCTCCCAAACAATGTAGATTCATTTGCAGTGTATCTCTCCTAGTGTTGGGTATGTGTTATATTCTTTGCATGTGTGTGTGTGGGCACATCAGATATGACAACTGCGTCTAATGATCCCTCTAGTAGTGTTCTTTGTGTTGTGAGCATCGGGTGCTTTCCTAGTGGGGTCCCAAGGGGGGGCAAGTATGCCCCCCCTGGTTACGCGCAACGTTCGGCAACGGGCGGTAGCCCAGGGCAATGCCCTGAATTTTTTTTTTGGGCGGTTTTTGCTATTTTTAGCGGTTTTGTAAATTAATCCTGGATTAAGGGATTAGGGTTTTGGTATTTATGGAATACCTAAAAACATTGTATATACCAATATACAACAAGGAAATACACAGAGATAATGCGAAGACCACAAAAATATAGTGAAAACCAACTTCTATCAATGAACAAGAGAGAAAAACATTGTAGTGATCCAGGTGAATATTGGTGGCCACCCACCTGTTCCATATTCCAACTAGCTCATCTTGATAGTTTTCAATTCAACACGTTTCTCTGTAATGGGGACATCTCTTTGTCATTATGGATTCTGCACTTACGGGGCTGTCCTGAAGCTCTACACAACATCCATGTGGATATTGGTGGCCGCCCACCTATTCCAACTGGCTTATTTTGGAAGTTTTCATGTCAATACATCTTTCTGTACTTCTTGGGCCATTTTGGGGCTCTAAACAATGTTTTCTTGGTTTTCCACAATCAAATTGTAGATGGAGTTATATTTTGAAGGCATAATTCGTAGTTATCGAAAAGACATTTCCAACGGGCTATCACATGCCTAAGACAAAGGTTGTATGCAAAAGTTACGACCCCAGGAAGTTGAGGTACCAACTTACCCATCATGGCCCACATAACTTTTGGCACTTCATCTCCTAGGGTTAGGTTTTTGGATGTCTAGGGTTTTGGCATTCATTTTTATCATAAAAAAGGCCTTCATAGCCTCATTGTAATCATCTTCTTGCAAATGAGCATAGCCATCACATCTCTTCTCAGAGATAAAGCTGCCACCATTCTAGCGAGTCTTGCACTCTATATTTTTACAATCTCTCTACTTTTCTTTCATTAATAGAAATCATGTATTGTTGTATCTCTGTGTTTCTAGAAATTTCTATGAGTATTTCATTGTAATATCTCTTCTTTCATTTCGCTCCAAAAATAATCCAGATTAGTGGTATCATAGTAGGTTGCTCTTGATTGTTTTTTTGTGCATGTCCCCAACAAGGTCTAAGTATAGCAAGTTGGGTCTTGAGCTTGTCTCTCTTGAGGACAATCGCTCTCGCATGCCCAAGAAACCCTCTATGGTTGCATAAAAGAAAAACGGTGGAGTAGAAGATTCTATTAACCTGTTGCTTGAGCAAGCTCTTATGCGACATATGGATGAAATGATAGAGAATTTTGCACACATCCTTCAACGCCTGTCGATAGCAACATGAACATCTTCATCAAGCGACCATTTTGGAAGAAGCTCTCTCTTCAAGGTACAAGTTAATTTTGATATTCCCATATTTGAAGGTCATATAGATGCAGATGCCCTAGAAAATAAGTTAAATCTATTAGAAGGTTATTTTTCTGTTCAATTTTTTTTCGACAAGGAAAATATCACCTTCTCACTCCTCAAGGCTCTCCCCCATCTCAAACATTGGTGGGAAACTTACTGGGAGAAAATTTCCACAGAGGAATCTGGAATATATGGGGTTGAGCCCACTTGGGATTTTTTTGTGGATGCGGTCAAGGAACAATACTACCAGCCTGTTGATAACTATGAAGACCAATACATGAGATGGACCACACTGTGGCAAGAGAAGATCCAAACAGTGTCGGAGTTCACAAATACTTTCCATACCTTACCCACCAAGCTAGTTATCAAAGACTATGAGTGATATCTGGTTCTGAAATACCGTAGGGATCTACATAGGTACATCCAAACTGAAATGGATTTCCTAAACATTTCATCATTAGGAGTTACCTATTGATATGTTGTCAAAATCGAGCAGAAATTTAGGCACAAAAAAAAATGGGAATTCGAGTCTGCAAATCCGCAACAACCAAAGCATGGTAAAGACGACCCTAACCAATAGCCTCTAGACAACCAGTCCAAGATACAAGACAAGAAAGGTAAAGGAAATATGAAGAATGACACTGGGAAGTGGTGTGAATTCCACAAAATCCCCTAGCACAACATCGATGAATGTCGCACGAAAAAACCATTGGTGGTCGAGGTCAAATACAAGGAGTCGAACCCTAATTTTGAATCTGATCCAGAAAATATTGAAAACAAACATATCATCGATGCAGACCCCAATTCTACTATCGCGACCACAACAATTCAATCAAAAGAACCAGTAGATCCTAAAGAGGGGGAGCGCCTCTTCCATTCATAGATGTGGGTGAAGGGGACCCCGTTGCATTTCATTGTTGATAATGATAGCCATAAGAACCTCATCTCAACTGAGGTAGTCAAATAGTTGGGGTTGTCGACAACACCACACCCTCAACCATACAACATCGGGTGGCTTCACCAGGGATGGGATCTCTGTGTCAATGAGCAAAGTCACCTTTCCTATGGCATCCATCCCTTCAAGGATGAGGTATTGTATGATGTTTCCCCTCTTGATGTATGTGATGTTGTTTTGGGCCAACCATATATGTGGAAACATCATGATGTTTATAAGTTTCGACCTCGTAGTGTCATTATTACTCCGGGGGGTCAGCTCTACATGATACCATAGCTCTTAATAATGTTCCACAAAAAAAATGCCGCAAGGTAATCTCTCATACTGCAAAATTAATCCTCTTCATAGTGTGTTCAAAGGATGCACAAAATGCCACTACAACCTCTACATCCTCAACACCTTCTATCCACTAGAAGTAGATTGTTGAAGAGAAAGAAGATATTGTTTCTTCACCTATAATGGTGCCAACACAATGCCCCATCAATCCCACAGACAACAGGTTGGTGGAACATATTCAACCCCACCAACAACAGGTTCATGACATTCTTCCACAAACCAAGCAACACAACTTCTCCAACAAGGCACGCAAATCACCAAGCTTCAGATTTAGAAAATGATTTCTCCTCTTCCTCAGGAACTTAATTCAATGGATACCATTGCTCTCTAAGGGGGAGGATTGATCCAGGTTGATATTGGTGGCCACCCAACTGTTCCATATTCCAACTGGCTCATCTTGACAGTGTCCAGTTCAACATGTTTCTCTGTAATGGGGACATCTCTTTGTAATTGTGGGTTTTGCACTTATGGGTCTATCCCGAAGCCCTACACAACATCCAGGTGGATATTGGTGGCCGCCCACCTATTCCAACTAGCTTATTTTGGAAGTTTTCATGTCAGCACATCTTTTTGTACTTCTAGGGCCATTTGGGGGTCTAAATAGTGTTTTCTTCGTTTTCCACAGTCAAACTATAGACAGAGTCAAATTTTAACGACATAATGCATATTTCTCGAAAATACCTTTCCAACGGGCTATCACACACCTAAAATGAAGGTCATATGCAAAAGTTACGACCCAGAGAAGTTGAGGTACCAACTTACCCATCGAGACCCACATAACTTTTGGTGCTTCATCTTCTAGGGTTAGATTTTTAGATGTCTAGGGTTTTTACATTCATTTTTATCATTGTTGTATCTCTTTGTTTCTCACAATTTCTATGAGTATTTCATTGTAATATCTATGCTTTCATTTTGTTCTGAAAATAATCTGGATCATGTAGAACACAAACTGATAGAATGGGGCAGCCTATCTCTGAAAAGAAAGAGATGTTGGCTACGCTTCATTCACAACAAGATTTACATCACACTCCATTGCATGCTTAAAGGGCCTCCTTCACCTCAATTATATATGAGAGAGTGAGAGGAGAACAATTCCCATGATGCATGTGAGATAAATTGGACTAAGTTTATACAATGTCATAGGCATGTAAAACACTAGGACTTCTATTAGTATTTCATTGTAATATCTCTGCTTTCATTTTGTTCCAAAAATAATCCGGATCATGTAGAAAACAAACTGACAGAATGGGGCAGCCTATCTCTGAAAAGAAAGAGATGTTGACTATGCTTCATTCGCAACAAACTTTGCATCACACTCCATTGCATGCTTAAAGGGCCTCCTTCACCTCAATTATATATGAGAGAGTGAGAGGAGAACAATTCCCATGATGCACGTGGGATAAATTGGACTAAGTTTATAAAATTCCATAGGCGTGTAAAACACTAGGACTTCCCTGGTGGTCACCCATCCCAATACTACTCTATCCTGAGCGCACTTAACTATGCAGTTCTAATGGGATCTGGTGCATTAATGTTATGTTGTAGGCATGTACATAAGACCACTAGGAAATCATTACATGATGTATGTAATTAACAAATGAAGATGAAATTACATTTAATTTCACATCAAAAGGGTGAATATCATGGTTTATCAAAACCACATGCTCAAAATGGTGATTTGGTAGAAAAGGTGGATGGCCACCGAGATCCATCTGGATCATAACATTTTAAGGTATTTGAATTTTCTTTCAACACTAGATGACAACTAACTATCTATATTCATTTAATTATTTCACACAACCCAACTTAGAGTTATTGAATGCTTATTTACCATATATATNAAATTACCAAATCATTTATTTATTAATTAATAACCTATTTTAGTAATTAATGTATTTATACATGTGCTTGGTATGTATGCATACTAGTGCACACATGGGCTATAATAAAAAGGTGACACCCCTAATGCCCTAATGCACAGTTCCTAAATGTTAACCATCAATCATGCATAATAGTAAATTAAGTAAATGCACTACACATATTATTCATTAACAAAATCATAATAATTCAGTGCTCATATATCATTATACTTAAATTATTGAAATGTAATTAAACATGTGTTTTAAACATGGTAGGTACCAGGTAAATAAATAAAGAGTGACACCAATCAATCCCTATCAAGATCATCGGTTGACTAAGAATCGTCCCTCATTGTAAACACCTACTTCTATCTTCCATTGCTTCCTTTACTGCAATATGTTGGAGTGTTGGCTATATCGATATAACTCCAAATATAACTTGAAGATAGAAGCCTTGAATTTATCAACCTAACTTCCCCAACAAACAACTAGCAGTTGCCATCACATGTCTAGGGGAGCATGGCTAACATGACCCTCCTATGACTCTAGGTTTCAGAGGATACACGATGGAAAACACCTCCACCCTTTCGAATGGAACTAGGGTCAACACCTTAACATCGAACATATTGTGCAATTTTTGTTGTTGTTAGAGCTATGTGATTGGATAACAATGATGGGTAATTGTGCATCCTCTCAAAACTACACTTACCCACACATCATAGAAATCTTTAAAAATAATAAAATAATAAAATGATGCTTAATAACATACAACTTCCCTTCTGATGTCCATGGAATCAATGTTACCTTAGTGCTACAGTTATTTGGCTATCACCTAGCCTGTAGGTAAGCTTACCAAAAACACATCTCCATGCATAACAATATAACAATTTCACGTTATAAATATGTTAAGTATTAGCATTTATTGTAAGAAAAGTATGTTTATTACTCTATGCATCACATCAATTATACATTCACAATATATATTGAATTGGTATCTACATACCAAAACTTCACATTTTAATTTTCATGTTTAAAGAAAATCACATAATTGCCATCATTAAGAACATAACATAGTAAAACTCATATATTAACCACACGTAGGTAGGTCCAAATGTTCTCATAACAATAGTCTCTATTAGTCTAGCTGAGTCCAATACATATTGAGCTAGTAAATAACAAGATAAGCCATAATATAGTTGATCTATAAAATACCATGAATATTCCACTTGAACAGTTAGTCATAATAGATCTTGTAATATTTTGAAATCTTTATTATGTAGTTTTATTTACTTAGATCTCATATTTATTATCACTAGTTTATTGCTCAAATTTATGAAATAACTAAAATTCAAAATTGAAAGAAGAGTGATCTATGAAACCCTATCTGCCTTAGCCTGTGAATTCTAAAGAGTTTCACATTGCGTAATGGAGAGGGCTCCTCTCCCTCCTCCTTCGGCCTAAGATGAAGAGGTTTCTTTCCAAGCAATAGTGGCTTCCTTGGCCAAAAACATTTGAAATAAGATGAAGCACTCCCACTTTGTAAATAAATTTACAAGAATTCCTTTGGTATTCCTTCTGTCGAAAGATTTCAAAAGGAGTACAGTGGAATTCTCTGAAAGGGTGTTGGTTGGCTAGTTCACCAGGATGTGTCCATCCCCAAAATCAATGGAAATATGGGTGGAAAAGTCATGGAAACCCTTGATCAAAGGAGACATCAGTCTTCAATCTTGTGGGCGAGGATTTTTTGTTTTCCTTTCTCGGGAAAAAGATGACAAAGCTCTGATCTTTCGTAGTGGTTGTTACTTTTTTGGAACAAGAGGTCTTTATTTAAACAAATGGACCTTGGATTTTGATCATGATGACGATATTCCTTCTTTTGTTCCTATTTTGGTGAAACTTCTCTCTCTTCCCATTTATTTTTGGGGAGATGATTTTCCACAAGCAATAGGAAATGCGCTCGGGAAATATTTAGATAAATCAGAGCCAAAGGGTAGAAAGTTTTCTTGTGCAAAGATTTGTGTGGAGGTGGATCTAGAAAAAGGACTTCTAGAAGAGATAAATCTCACTCAAGATGGTTGGACACACTGCCAAAAGATGGACTATGAGAAGATCCCATTCAAGTGCAATATCTATCACGAGTATGGACATTTTTCAAAATATTACAAAAAAGCATCCCCGAATACAATGTCAGAACAAGAAAAATCATCACAAGAATGGCAAGCCCATAAAAAATAAACTGGGAAAGGGAAGGGAGGACAAACCCAAAAAAAAACCCCTTCATATCCATCGGTAGCTACAACTTCGGACAATCATTTTGAGGTTTTTCATCAAACTGAAGATCATCAAGAAGAAGGGGAGATCCCAACACAAGAAGAGCCAAAGGATAAAGTTCAAGAAGATCCAACAATAGATTTGACCCTTCCCCCTGAACTGATAATGGACCCTTGGGGGGATGTCACATGCAATTCTCATCCAATAGAGGAAATATCAATGTATCGGACTAGAAATCCATCCAATCCTCATGGAAGAAAAAGTGGAACCTTTAAGCCCAGATCTTCACAAGGAGTGGTAACAAGAAATAAGGAAGCACAAAAAACTTCGGAAGAAAGCGATAGTGTGGAATTTACCAATCCTGATCAAAATCAAGGACGGCCTTCCCGAAATGAAGCTCACATTGCACAGACATAAAGGAATAAAATATCGATCTCCCAACCTACTCTTCCAGAAACCTTCAAGAATGCATAGGGAAAATACTCACAAGGAACTGTGCGATGACAAGAAAGGGGCAAGACTCATCCATACACTATTAAACACTGCTATAAATGGACAGAATTTCCAACACCCTATTGTTGTAACCCCGACATTTTATGTCGCTCAACCGTCACTTATGAGGGCTCAACAGGCGTCGAAAAATCTCCCATGGTTTTTCTGACGTTGGACTATCGTCAGTATTCTGACTCCCCTAATGTCTGACGACCGACGACCTTTAAAAATTTAATTTCAAAGGACAACTAGAAAACTACCGACGACGTCTGTTGGTCTACCAATGAATATTCTGACGCTATCCCACCGACGTGACCGATGAGCGTGTTGTAGTTATGACGCTTTGCTGGGAGCGTTTCCCATCGGAAGTCCGACCTATAGTAATTGGAAGACCGACGGATCTGAATATTTGAAAAAAAAATTTGTTAAAAAGAGGCGAGGCATTATTTTTCTCAAGTTCATAAAAGGCATTGAAGGTTTCTTCAACAATGACCAGCCCATGCCAGTTGCCAAATTCTACAAGATCCTGGAGAAAATCATCGGTTGGCTCAAGCTTCAGCAAAGGCAGAGATGGATTGGTTGTTGCAATTGGAAATGGGGCAAAGAAATGGCATGGAATTTATCAACATTAGTCCCTCATGGCCGCATAAATGTATTGTTCATGTTCATACCAAACCAAAATTTATTCACTTGTAGCACCTATGGGATTCACAAAATGGGTTTAGTAACTCTAATCATCTAGTCATACCATTTGTTGAAAGTGGCCTCATTGAATGCAAAATTCTTAGTGTCCTTCCAACTCTT
>ML789269.1:26064-41418 GCA_009831015.1 Picea engelmannii
AATCATTGTCAACATTATGTGCTCCCTCTTTATTGACATCCAAGGAGGAATGTTATTGTTGATAACAAAAATTGGCCACACTGAGTAAATAGACCTGAGCTCCCCAAATGGATTAACACCGTCAGTGGCCAATGAAAGCCTAACATTACGAGATTCATCTTTAAAAATTGGCCATTTTTCCTCAATTTCCTTAAATGCATAACCATCTGCAAGCATTCGAAGAACACCATCTCCACTTCTATTATGTGCATGGTAATCCATAAACCGTGCTATGCTTTCGCACTAGAACAGTTGTTGCAAACGTAGAATTATGGGAATATGACGAAGAACCTTACGAGGCACCTTTTTTGTTAGTTGATCAGTTTGATATCTACTGGTCTGACAATGTGGGCATTATGTTTTCGACGCAGGTTGTCCATAGTATATAATATTATCATTGGGACATGCATCTATAGCTTGATACTCCATTCCAATTTCTTTCATAATGGCATTTAAATCTCGGTATGTGCGAGGTAAAATATTTGACGATGGTAACAAAAATTCACCTAACAATCTACGACATAAAAAATAAGTAATTAGTGTAAAGAATGTTATAATTTGTAAATATTTAATTCTTATTTCAAACATTAATTAAAACTAAACACAAGCAAAAAAAAAACACCCTTTATGTATACATGATGATGAACCATATTACATACCTTAGGATCTGTGTCATACAACTGTTTGACAAACCATTCAAAACCTTTAAGTTCACCAACAATAATGTAGCTAAAAGAAGATTTTATTTTGAACCTTCATAAAGTGGTTTTTCTACCTTCTCTAGTAGAGGTACGTCAAGATCACCAATGTCCTCATCATCATCCTCGTCTGGTCGAGCGAACAAGTCTTGGATCGATTCATTTGTCCCATCGTCTTCAACTATATTGTTATTATTGTCATCTTCTTCCATAGGATCATTAACTTGATCTTCAATATTCGGCACTCCAAATTCCTCGACACCTTGTAGTACAACATCATTTCTGCTAGTACTTGGCGCGTTCGGACGCTTAGCGGGCCATCCTGACTTTATAATTACAAATAGTCATGCAAAAACAGTGTACTGCATAAGAAATATTTAAACAATATAAAATTTTATAAATGCAATCAATATAAAGATATAATAATGAATATATAGTTTACCAAGGGACGATATTCATTTGGTCCACATTCAATGTGCCCATGGGTTCTGCAATGTCTTACAGTTGTTTGTATTAAAATTCTTCTGACTTTTGTGCTCCCGCATTTAGCGCAAGGGCAATAACATCTCTCATCACCTTGTCCATAATATCCCCACATTCTTCACCACAACCAAAATATTGAGACGATTATGTCATAAAGTTTAGTGATGATGTGCTAGATCTATTCAATTCTTGAAATGCAATAGACCAAACCATACAATATATTTTACCACATAAGCTTAAAATCTTCACCATAACCAAGTAACACAATCAAACGACATAATAGAACTAGGGAAAGAGATCAAGTCACATATAAGCATGGAAAAATTAGAATGTTCACAGACGACATAAAATCTACATAAACGTATAAGGTTATAAAATATTAAAGGAGACAAAAGAAAAAAAATATTTAACTAACCTTCAAAGTCTAAAATCCTCTTGCACGCCTTGAACAATGATCACAAAACTAAGCTCTGTAGATCAAAGATCATTTCGATCTATTAATCAAAAAGCAAACCTTCATATAAAAATGAAGATTAGCAGAGCTATAACACATAAAAGATGTCATAACTATAACAAATTAGTTGAAATTCGGTTCGAATTAACTAATTTATAGATTCGTCATCGTCGGAATTTCGACGACTATAACCCTAAATTAAGGTTGACCATTTCAAAGTCAATGACCATTATGTTGACCTAAAAACGGCTATATTAAAGTGTCGGAACTGGGTGTCGTACTTCCGATGACCTTAGAACACGTCAGAAATCCGACGTTATTGGGACTAATTTAAAAAAAAAACAGTAAAATTTCATTTTTTTTTAAATTTTTTCGACAAAAAAATTGATTTTATCACAATCGTCGTAATAGTTCGTCGATTTTTTAGCTTATATGTAATAGTGAAATAATGAAATTTTTCTCTTGGAACTGCAGGGGGATTGGGAATTATTCATAGGTCCAAGCTCCGGGAGATGTAATCAGGCATGAAAAGTCGACCATCCTCCTCATCCAAGAGACAAAATTAGGAGAAAATGAAGTTCTTAATTTAGCAATAAATTTTTGGAGAAATAGCACAGGTTTAGTTCAGAGTTCACATGGTGCTTCTAGGGGCTTGGGAACCTTTTGGGATAATTCCCATTTCTTCCTTCGAAATTATTACAAAATGAAGCATATAGTAGTCACGGGATTAGAGCATTGAGCTTCAGGATTTTTATTCAATATCATCAATGTTTATGGGCCTATTTGTATGGAGAAAAGAAGGAATTTTGGGAAGAGTTTCTTCAACTAAAACAAGAAGGATTTCATCACAATTGCATAGTGGCTAGAGATTTCAACATGATCCTTTATTCTTTTGAGAAAAAAGGAGGAACGAATGGAAGATCTCTTGTTTGAATGGGATATTTTCGATGTGGACCCTATGTAGGGCTTGTATACATGGTCCAATCAAAGAGTTGATGATCAATATATATCCAAGCGGTTGGATCATTTTCGCATCAACAACGAATGGATTTTGAAAGTACTTGATACATTCTCTTGTATTTTAGCTTTCAGAGAATCAGATCATAAACATGTGAATCTATCCATGGAAGACTTAGAGGACTTGGGTCCCCTCCCTTTTCTATTTAATCCCCTCGAGCTCTACAAGGAAGGTGTTATTGATCTCGTCAATAAAGATTGACTTACCCCTTTTACAGGCTCTCCAAGATTCATATGGGAATCCAAAATGAAGAAGGTTAAATTTGTTCTTAGGGAATGGGAAAAGAAAAACTCCAAGCCTTTAGATAAAAAAAAGCAATATGTGCAACAACAGTTGGTTGCAATTTCTTTAATAATGGAAAAAGAGGAGGTCACCACTACACACTTGGAAAAATAGAAAGAGGAAACAACTTGACTCTTTCAGCTAAATTGAGAGGATGAGGAACATTCGAGGTTAAAATCCGGCAATGTGTGGTTAAAAGTTGGGGATCAGAACACTAGCTTCTTTCATAAGAAAGCTAAGGCCCATGAGCTATGAAATAGAGTAAAATCCCTAAACTCTTCCAATGGGACTCAAATCTCCTCGATTCAAGAATAAAAAATGGAAGCGTATGAGCACTTCAAGAATATTTAGACTGAAAGTGCACATATGGATTATGTAAAGGTTGAAATATTCTTTTCCCCGGTCTTAGAGGTAATTAAAACTTTGGAAAATCATACCTTAATGGCTCCCATTCAGGAAAAGGAAATTATAGAAGTTATCTGGTCTCTCGGACCCACAAAGCTCCAGGACTGGATGGATTCTCCATACACTTTTTTCGAGAATTTTTTCACTTAATAAAAAGAGACACATGCTTAATGCTCAATTCAACCAAGTTTAAAGAAAAAATAGGTGGTGGAATTTTTTTATCCTTCCTAGCTCTTATCCCCAAAGAGACAAATCCCTCATTTTTTTCCAGATTCATGCCAATCTCTTTGTGGAACTCTGCGTACAAGATTCTCACCAAAATTATTGCTATCATGATCAAAAAGATCCTTCCCATATTCATCTTAGAGAATCAAGAAGGATTCCTTCAGAAGAGACGAATATTGGACAATATCATCTTAGTACATGAAGCTCTACATTCATGTAGTGAAAGCGTTGATCGGGGGCTCATGATCAAATTGGACATGGCTAATGCAATTCATTGGGCAAGGCATTCATTTTTATTTTCAATGCTTGAACAAGTTAGTTTTTCTTCACATTTTATAAGGTGGATTAAATCTTTTATTGGAGTGCCTTGGATAGCCCCTCTAGTAAATGGCAGACCTATAACCTTATTCCAAGCCTTGCGAGGGCTAATACAGGGCTTCCCTCTCTCCCCTCTATTTTATATTATCATGGCAGAAAGTCTCAGTCAAAATATTGAAAAATAAAGGGTTAAAGGAAGATTGACTGGTATCTTCATTACAAGAACCGTCAAATCTATCAATCATTCCCAATTTGCAGATGACACTTTGATTCTGGGCTTTTCTTAAAACATTATTGCCAGAATATTCAATTCATTGCTAGACCTGTATTTAATTCTTTCAGAGGTGAACATAAATAAGAAAAAAATCCAAATTTATTCCTGGAACTGCTCAGAAGAAGTAATTCAAGGCATTGCTGCAATCTTAGAATTTTTGTACATGGTCTCCTGGAGCTCCTTCAAATACTTGGGAATGCCTATCTCCCTAGGATCCAACAAGCTGGCAGTGTGGGATTCGATCCTACAAAATTTCAAAAAGAAAATTCAGGCATGGGGGCGCATTGGCTCAAACTAGTGGGGCACATTGTTTTAATTAAGTCAATACTATCCTCTCTACCCATTTACTTATGTGTTGGCTTGTTAGCACTTACAAGTGTCATGAATCAAACAAGTATAATGATTTGCAAATTTCTTTGGCAAGTTGGAAGACATAATGAGAAAATATTTCACTTAATTAACTGGGGTACTGTAATATTACCAAAGGAAACATGGGGCCTAGCCATAAAAGATCAAAGGCTAATGAACCTTGCACTTGGAGAAAAAATAGTCTGGCGACTACTCTTAGATTTGACTGAGTGGTGGAAATAAGCTTTCCTTAGGAAATATTTTAGGTGATCCAAGGCACATAGAGCCAAATATCCTAACTGGGATAGAACTGGTTCAAAAGTATGGAGATTGTGTAAAGAAGATGCCCATGTTGTCTTATATCATCTTGGTTGGAAGCCGGAAAATGGACAAAGAATTCAACTCTGGAAGGACAATTTGGTGGGAGATACCCCTTTAGGTCAGATAGAGGGTCTATAGGATCTAATGATTTGGATGGAAGAAAAGGGATGTGAGATTATCTGACATTGTCTCTTGGGACCTCTCATGGAAATGGAAGGGATCGAAAGTTGATTCTCTTCCTTCTCCTCTCATTGGTTCATGGGAGGAGTTGCAGTGCCTCCTTAAAGGGAAAGATCCAGTTAAAAAAATCCTTAAGGAAAACATATTTTGGACCCCCAATGAGGTGGTCAGATATTCATTCAAATATGGATACCAAGTTCTCCTCAATGCAACACCTCACACAACCTAGAATCTGTAGAAACATATTTGGAATCAAGACAGTCTTCTAAAGGTAAATGATTTTTGTTGGGTTTTAGCTCATGATAAACTGCTAACAACTAAAAACCTCAGGAAAAGAAATATACAAGGACCTTCGTGGTGCGTCCTGTGTCATCAAGATGAAGAAAATCAAGCTCGTCTTTTTAGAGAATGTCAATTTTCAAAGTAGGTCTAGACGCACACCTTTAGTGAAGTTGGGCTCGTCGTTGATCTTCCTTGCTCTTGGATCAATATATTTGTGCAACGGAAGAAAAAATATCTGAGTTAGTTGCGCTCAAACTCTATAGTTTCTCGGGTATGGATACCCTTGCCAAAGTTTTTATGCTGGGGGATTTGGATGGCTCAGAATAATATCATTTTTAATGATGAAAAAAAATCCTGGGAAAGTAGCTATGTGAGCCCTTTCTTTGCTTTCATAATTTTTTACAACTCAGGGAATTAAATATCAAGAATTTGTAGAACTCATCGAACAAGAAAGTATGTGGTTCAAAGCAATAAAGCTTTACATTCATACTGGCAGTTTCATAATCAAACCCCCTCAATCTATTGAAATTAGAATCAGGATGGATAGTCAAAATTTTGAAGTGTTTCTCAAAGCAAGACAAGGATTTGTTCTCTTCTTCAACAAAGCGTCAAAAGAAAACCTCCAGGTTGCAAGATCGGGAGGGGATTTTCTTCATCCTGAGAGTCAAATAGAAACATATTTTTCCTAGGGCTTGGGGCAAGCAACGAATAACCAAGGAGAGTATTGGGTAGTATGGATGGGACTGTGTTTGGATCGCTCTCTGAATCATACAAGATTAACAATTTGTGGTAATTCCTAGATTGTAATTTCTCAGGTTTGTAAGCAACAATAAACACCAGATGGAGTCTCTTTCACTATTTAATGATGTATACTCAATCTCTTAGAACAATTTGAATAGGTGGATATGTTTCATGTGCTCAGAATTTAAAACTCCAAAGTCGACGCACAAGCCAAACGAGGAGTGTTGCTTCACATAGGACAAGTGGAATTGGATGGTCAGGCAACTGAAATAGTTTTTCCTCCATGACAAGGTGTCTTTTTATAAGTTAAGTAATGTACTTTACAGTAGTATGCATTTTAGGAATCTACTAGAGGTGGTATAGCTACAAGGAGAATAATGGCATAAGAATGCACCTGCAACTTTTCTTTGTTGAAAATTTTGTTATGAAAAATGTACTCGTGATGATGAAAGAGATATATTATGTAATCTTTGGCGTTGGACCTGATTCCAGTATTTTTTAATACATTTTCATAAATTCGTTCTATCTTGTGCTTCCCCTAAATATTTTCTGATTAGAGGAAAACATATTCTTCCATCTTTTGCATCTTTTTTGGTACTACTATCACTTGGTCTTCCAACCTGTCCCAACTCAATAGTGTATTGCATGGACTTCCATATAACTACTCATAAGGAGGCATCTTGATAGAGCTATGGTAACTATTATTGTAAGAAAATTCCACCAAAGGAAAATAATTTTCCCAATGGTTTTGTTGATCCATGATGTATATCCTAATCACATCTTCCATCACCCAATTAACTCTCTCTATTTTCCCATTCGTTTCAGTATGATAAGAAATGCTTAAGTTCAAATGAGTCCTAAGTCATGACTACAAACTTATCTAAAACCTAAACATAAATTAAGAGTCTCTATCTAAGATGATATTCTTGGGAAAACCATGAAGATGAATAATTCCACCAAAGGTAAATAATTTTCCCAATAGATTTGTTGATCCATGACATACAACCTAATCATGCCTTCCTTCACTCAATTAACTATCTCTATTTTCCCATTCGTTTTAGAATGATAAGCGGTGTTTAAGTTCAACTAAATCCTAAGTGATGACAACAAACTTATCCAAAACCTAGACGTAAATTGAGAGTCTCTAACTAAGATGATTTTCTTTGGAAACCCATGTAGGTTCCCTCGTCCGAAACCTATAATTCCTTCCATTGAGGTTTATGAAATTCATTGGCTACATAATGTCATAATACTAATACATGGAAAAAACTATGAGTTTTATGTAAGTGGGATGGTAGTACAAGATGGTATGTAACTGGCCCAACTCTTTTCAAAATTTTAAGTGGCCCTATAAATCAAGGCATGAACTTCGTTCACTTCCAAAACAAAATGGTACTATTACTTGGGCTGATACAAGTAAAAAACCTTATCTCTGACTTTATAACTTCAATCAGTCTGATGGGTATCAACATAACTCTTTTGTCTATCTCGTGCTTCATTTAACTATTGCCTAATTAGGGGAATCACTTATTCTTCCATCTCTTGTATCATTTTTGGTCCTACTATCACTTGGTCCTCCAACCCATCCCAACTTAATAGTACATTACGTGGCCTTCCATATAGCCACTCATAAGGAGGCATACTAATAGAGCTATGGTAAGTATTATTATAAGAAAATTCCAACAAAAGTAAATAATTTTCCCAATGGCTCTATTGATCCATAACGTACATACTAATAATGTCTTCCATCACCTAATTAACTCTCTCTATTTCCCATTTGTTTTGAGATGATAAGAAATGATTAAGTTCAACTGAGTCCTAAGTGTTGACTACAAATTTGTCCAAAACATAGACATAAATTGAGAGTCTATATCTAATATGATCTTCTTGGGAAACCCACAATGATGAATAATCTCATTTATAAATATTTGTTCCACATCAAAAATGTCATAAGTTTCCTTGATTAGAATAAAATGAGTGGTTTTGGTTAGTTTATCAACCAAAACTATAATAAAATTATGCCTTTGTGATGTGAGATGCCATCCCACCACAAAATCCATGGAAGTGACTTCCCATTTGGACTTAGAAATGTAATGTAGTTATAAGAGTCTTATCGGGTGGTGATCAACCTTTACTTGTTGATGTTTCAGGAATTGAGTGATGAATTGGATTACATCATGCTTCATGTTTTCCCAAAATAAGATCTTCTTCATATTTGCATAAATCTTCTTCACACTAGGGGGCACAGAGTAAAGTGATCTATGGAATTCCTTGAGGATAATGCTTCAAATATTTCCTTCTTTGCAGATGGACATTCTCTCCTAAAATCATAGTAATCTAGCTACCTCAAGGACATACCCATCAAATTTAGCCTCTAGATGTTTCCCATTTTGAAGTAGTGATCTAACCTTCAATTACTAACTATATCCATGAAGTTGTTTTAAGACTCACTCCCTCCAATCAACCTTTTATAGATCCAAGGAGAATATTCTCAATCTCTTGTTTAGGGCATCATGTACTAGTTTCTTCTTTACCTTGATGTATGAAATCCAAAAATCATACTCTTTTAGGAAATCATTCCATCACCTTTGCCTGCAATTTAGATCCCCTTGTGTGAAGATGTATTGTTGTGACCAATTTTAAGAAAAATACTTCTCCATACTAGATAATGCCTCCAAATTTTTAGAGCCAATATAACCATTTCCATCTCTATATCATGCATGGAATAATTTTCTTCGTGACAATTCAATTTCCATGATGCATAAGCTATGTCTTATTTCATTAACGTAGCACCCAACCCTTCCTTCGAGGCATCTGTGCAAAACAAAAATTCCTTATCCATAATGAATACTCATTTGATCGGTGCACTAGTTAGCAATCTCTTAAGCTCGGGAAATGTTGTGTCGCATTCACTAACCCATTCATACTTAATTCCCTTGCATTGCAAGCTAGTTATGGATTTTGCAATATTTGAGAATCCCTTCAAAAACCTTCAATAGTAACCAATTAACCCCATGAAACTATGCACCTGATGGGATTTTTTTGATACTAGCCAATTCATTATGGCCTTGACCTTCTGAGGGTCCACAAAGATTTGCTCTCTTAAAATAATATGACCTAGGTAGTGAATCTACTTCTGAGAAAAATAACACTTTGACAACTTTCCTTATAATTTATGTTCTCTTAAACATGACATTACTATCTACAAGTGCTCCTGATGCTCCCTTTCATTTTTATAATAGATGAGGATATCATCTAAGAATACGTACATAAAGTGGTATGAGTATTTTTATAATATACTATTCATAAGGCACATGAGCACTACTAGTGTATTGGTCAAACTAAATGGTACCACTATAAACTCATAATGTTGGGAAACCATGTTTAGAAGGTGGTTGTAGGATTTTCACCTTTCTTAATGCTTAGTTGGTGATAACTTGATTGCAGATCATTTTTTAAGAAAACAATTACTCCTTTCATTTGATCGAAGATATCATCTATTCAAGGTATTAGGTACCTATTCTTCATTGTGGCTCTGTTCAAATATTTGTAATATATGCACAGTCATAAGGAACCATCCTTCTTATTGAAAAATATTATTGGTGCACCCCATGTTGAAATATTGGGCCTAATAATCCCTAGGTCTAGCAGTTCTTTCAGCTACATATGCAGTTCACAATGTTCTAGAGTTGTTATCCTATAAGGTGTCTTAAAGATTGGTTCCACACCAAGTTTTATCTCAATAATAAAAAAAACCATCTCTGTTTCAAGGGTAAACCCTATCATTTCTTTAGGAAAACATCCCTAAATTATGATAAAACTAGGTATTGATCTAAAGAGAATCCATTTTCTTCATTTACTACCTTGACTGTGTATAGTGAACATCCTTTCCTTAGACAATGCTTTTTTTCATCGTCGAGATGAAACATACAAACACCTTCCTCTTAATACCATGGATCTAAATTGTCCTTCCTTCATCTTCTAAACAAAACACTATTTTCCTAAAGTAGTCTAAGAAAGATCGATGAGCTTCCAACAAATCCATATCAATAATGAGGTCATATGTCCTAAGGGAAATGACATACACGTTTAAACTAGTATTACACACCCATGGATCTACAAACACTCCTCGACATTAGGTCCTATTACTTTCTTTACCCTAGAATATATTTTGACTAGTTTAAAATCATCATGCTTGTAGGCTACCAACCCAGATTTATTTAATGAAAATGAGAAATGAAACTATTTGTTGCACTAGGGTCATAGAAGATTTTAAGTTTAACATTGTTTATTTTAATTGAATATTCCATCACATTGGATTGATCCTCAACTTGGAAAATATTAACCACTACATATATACATTGGTTATTGGCTACATCTATGACCAAAGATTTTCCCTCTCGGTGCACAATACTTGATTGTGACCCTCGACAATCATGCTATAAATGAGGACCTCCACACTCCCAACAAGCAATGTGGAATGGGGTTTGAATTCTACTCTATTGAGATATTTGAAATGTGTTCCTTAGTCTTGGAACCCCTTTCCCTACTAAAATTTCCTTGTGAACACCTTGGATTCTCATGCATCCTTTATGATACCAAATATACTTCACTTCCCACCATTGTAACACTTGCTACAAACCTCTCTAGGTGAAACTATGATTCCATATGGAGGTAGCCTATAATTTTCTCTCCTATAGAAGGTTTGAGGGGCCTTCCCTACAAATCTTGATTATTGTGGAGATGGAAATATCATACACCCTCTATGATCCTCTACAGAATCAAGAAGTTCTCTAGTATAATGTGCATACTAAATTGCATTATAAATATAAATCAGATTCCACATCTGAACATGAGCCCTAATCTTACATATTAATTCATACACAAAGTGCTCTTCCCAACTTGATCGGACATGACAGGGGTAGTCATAGAGGTCATTGCTCGTTACCACCTTTTCATACTTAGAGGAAGGGCACATTAATTTATGTTGATGGTGAAATGAAATAGTCGAGACAGATTAACCTCAGGGATTGGTTGCTTCAATCCTAGGCTACTACAAATAACCCCTTTGGTGCTCTTTAAGGCCTAAACAATAATGAGGAAGAGATGCACACTATCTCTAGTTTGGAATGAAAGTGACCTCATGGAATGTTCATGTCTTAAGTGACTCTATAAGGAAACATATTGTTTGCTAGTTGTTGACTTCAATTGGTAGGACACATTCCTTTTCTTATAAGAAGTCAAAATCATGGTCTTTTTACTACATATGACCCAGACCATCATATGGTTAGGAGCTAAAGATATATTTTCTAATAATGCTAAAGGAAATGTTAGTGTTATTGTACTAGTCTCCCCTCAATTAGATGATGTAATTTTTGATTGGGGGTCTGACCCCTCACAATGGTTGTTATGGGTGTTGTTTAATCTCGATGATTGACTCTTAAGATTGGCGAACATCTATGCCTCCAAATATTTGACAAAGCATTGAACATCATTTTGGTGTTGGCTAGTTGATGAGATTCTTAATGCCCCATGGCTCATTTGTGGGGATCTTAATATGGTCAAGTCTCAAGGATATAAATAAGGGGTGTTGCTTCTCAAGGAGATAAAGAAGGGGTGTTTCTTCTCAAGGAGATAAAGAAGGGGCATTGCTTTCCTATAAGCAGGGATGATGATTAACTTTATTATAAACATCATCAATAAAGAGAAGTGAAAAAGTGGATTTGTCATTTGTGTTAAGGGAAAAATCAAGAAACTTTAGGGAAGAAGGGGAAATAAAATAGAAAGGAAGACAACTTCTAGATTAATTAAGATTTTTCTTTTAATTAGTGATTTAATATTATAGGTTAATCAGGGTGTCAAACAAGTAGTTAACAAAAAATTAACAAAGGTAGTAAAATTAATGTGGGATAAATTCCCAAATCTCCTTTGGTATGTTAGTTAAACTCATAACTTTGAAATCAAAGAGACGAGAAAAAGAAAAATATCATACATATAAGCTTCATTGTAAAGGATGAAGCTTCTTGGATTGAATATGAGTAATACAACTCTAATAGAGAGTTCCACCTCCTAAAGGAATATTCAGACATATTTGAATCCCCCTACAAAGTAATAATAACACTAGATCTACCACCAGGGGATGCATGTGAGGGGGTGGGGGGGGTACTGTATGGGCCCAGAGGACATAGAGTTATTGATTACTACTGGAACCTAAGAATCACCACTAACAACATGACATAAGCGTATGCAATGCACCAAGGCATCCAATTAGTCAAGCAATGGCAAATCTCAAGTTTTAATATAATTGGTGATTCAGAAAACCTCATCTGAATTTTCAGTCAAAATTCCACGCCAAAGGACATACGAATAAAAAAAATTGTGGATCACATCAGACTCTCTCTCAAAACCCTCTAGGTGAATTTCTATCAAGTGGTTAGGAAACATAATTAAACTGTAGATTAAATGGCCAATATGGCAATTAGAAAAGCCCAAGATTTCATGTGGGATAGTGGCATCGAGTCCCTTATCCCCCCCCCATAATGTGTATTCCCTCTAAGTCTAAGCCCTTCCCCAGTGGCATTAGGAATACTCTATGGCTTTCTCAACACCCCATGAATGTCAATTCAATAAGAACGCATGGAAAAGGACAGTGCCACCTTATCATGCATGCACAACACCTTGAGTTTATTAAGCACATGAGCGTCGCGGTCGTTAATTAATTGAGAATATCTCAACTCGGTGCGAAGTCTGGTATCCGGTACCATCCCCTGTACCATCAAAAGTGTGTAGAAATGGATCTAGACCCTATAGCCATAGCCTCAACTCATGGAAATGAATGGTCAGAGCAGTGGGAGATGGTAATTTGAGTTGCACTCATAAGCCTGAGCATGGAACAAGCGATCAGACACGAGCGAAATTGGCTCTTCCATCTCCAGGTACATTCTGGTTTCAATGTTGGATATTATCGGCATAGTATACCAGGCATTGTCATGATGAGCAACAAAGGTGGAAAAAATGATAAATTGGGAAATAATCACGTCACATTAATCCATTCTTTGTCGATATGGTTTGGTAAAACACCTCAAAGAAAAATCACGGTCTTCAAAGTCTCCTTTGTTCTTAGAACATAGCTTCCTCATGGGACAACCTCTGTCCCCAACCATTTTTGAAGGTCTTCAATCCCTCCTTCCTTCCTCTCATCCCTTTCAATTTGTGAGAATGTGAAGGCAGCACTGGTGTGCAAAGTGGAATCTCAAGCATCAGCACAGGGAAAGGTCTGTGAAATGGACTTCAACAATTCATAAAATTAGCAGATGATGTTTATTTTACTATGTGCACTCAATTCAATTGTTTTGTCCTCTTTAGACACAATGTTCCATCATCGAACCTTAATTGGGAACCTCCATGATGAAGTTGACACCCTCAGAAGTTATAATGAAGACTTATAGTGGAGACTGGAGCAGAGTGAGAGAGACAGAGATCAACAACCATCCACAATCAATGTTAGCATTGCTTCTGTAGCTTTAGTGGATCCAATCCCAGACCTCAACGACCCGTTGGATGAAGAACAAAGCAACTATACTTCTAGTCTTAAGAATGGAACTCGTAGCAGTCACAATATCTAGATATTAATACATGTTTTTCCTTTGTACATGTATCTGTGGTATATATTACCGTTTATATACAATTCATATTTGCAGTAGTGTTAGATTTTGGAACAAGCATAAGACAATCCTAGAGTCTTGCTGGGAATCAAGCTTAGTTCATCCTTTTTTGAAAAGATATGTAATCATGAACTTCTCTTTTGTATCTCAGTGGTCTTGACCAAACCTTTATAATAGAAAAAATTACCAGTTTCTGTAAAAACAAATCACTAGATCTACCACATAAATGATACATTAGTGTAAATAATAAATGGTGATCCAAAGTACTCTCGCAAGGGTTTGTTAACTCCTTTTCCCTAATCATGTTAGAACCTTTCTAGAGATTGTGGGGTTGAATTATTCAAGGTATGAAAGAAGTAAGCCTTTTGAGATATCCGGGGTTGAAATAACAAGTCTCCAAGGTTGGAGCCAAACTAATATTAAGAGATCTATATTGAGGTGTTAGAGAAGACAAATACAAACAATTAAAGAACGAGGTAAATGAAACCAACATCTATATTAAGATGTTGGATACAACAAGTACAAACAAACAATGTTGAGATGTTGGAGAAGACAAATACAAACAACCCAAAAATGTAGTAAGTAAAAGCTAAATCAAGATTTAACCCCAATTTAAATATATACCTACAAAATAAGACTTTAAAAACAAAAGACAAAAAGAAAAGCATTTTAAGACAGAAGAGAAGAAATAGATATTAGCAACAACCACTTTATAAAAGTGGTTGATATACATCGATCAACACCATTAATTTGAAAGAGTGAAATGGCGTCGATCAACGTATATCAACCATTTTATAAAGTGGTTGTTGATAGTTAACAACCGACATGCTTTGGAGATGACCATTAATAAATTAAAACATAATTAATATAGTAATGTATTAATTATTACATTTATGTAATAATATATAATAATAATAATGTACTAATGTAATACATTAGTATATATAAATTAATGGTTTATTAATATATTAATGTAATTTCTTACATTAATGTAATGCATAATAAGAATGTATAAATTATTATATACATTAATAAATTCTCAAAGTAAAATTACATTATTAATATATTTTAACTCAAATACATTAAAGTATTAATAAAATAATAATAAAGTAATATATTAATAAAATATGTATTAATGTTTATATTTTTATATAAATACATTTAAGTATTAATAATATAATAATAAATTATTAATAATATATTAATAAAGTAATATTACATTAATAATGTGGGTGGAGGAACAATTGCACAGTTCTTAAAAAGCTTTGAGAGAAAGCGATTAGGGTTTTGGAGCGCTGGAAGGTTGATTCAGTTCAGCCGTCCATGGCAAGCCAGGACGGAGGGGAGCCGCCGCCCCCTCCCTCCCCCTCCACGGCCTTTAACAAACTAATCACAGCCTGCTCGAAGAAGGCCACCTCCGGAGATCCTTCGAGCTTTGTAATACGACTTGAGGACATTCCAGTAATCACTCTTCCTCCGGAACAACCAATGAAAATAGCTATCTCTCTGTCAGAGCGTGGTCTGGTAGGCCAATTCATGGGGCTTTGGCCCTCCACAAGAACAACTGATAACTGGATACAAAGAAACTGGAGGCCGCTAATAAAGAACAGTGTGACCTGTTA
>ML789269.1:57178-93215 GCA_009831015.1 Picea engelmannii
GAGACAGAGGATATAACGAATTTCAAGCTCTTGGAGACTCAGAGATTTTAATTAAAAATTTAAACACGGATAATTTGTTCACCAACGCAAGCCTTAACAAAACTCTAAACAGATTAAAGAGAATCCTGCTCGACTTTGACTCCTACAAATTCTACCACATCCTCAGAAACTTGAACAACGAAGAAGATCTATTGGCGAACAAAGGTTGCACTCTCGGGAAAGGGAAGCTTCTCCTAAATGAAGAAAATATAATTCATCCTTGTAATTCATGAGTAACCTGAAATCGGAATTAGTAAAAGAATCAGAAACAGAAGCTTTGTAATGATGGCTGCCATGGTGCAAGCCCTTTCTTTTCCTCAATAAAAAGAAAAGGGCAACAGCTTGCAAAAGAATGTAGAAGGCAGCAAAGCCTGAGAAAGACAGCTGGAACAGAAGCTGAAACACAGTGCTGAAACTCAGATGTTGGAACACAGATGCTGAAACACAGATGCTAGAACACAGAAGCTGAAACACAGTGCTGAAAGTGTTGGATCTTATGCTGAAACACGGTGTTGCAGCAGCTGAAATTAAGAGTTGTTTCTTATGCTGAAACACAGTGCTGGAACAGTTGCTGAATCACAGTTTGTTACATATGCTGAAACACAGTTTTGTCACTTATGCAGAAACACAGTTCTGTTAAAGATGCTGAAACACAGTGTTGGAATAGATGCTGAATCTCAGTGTTGGAAATTATGCTGAAACAACGATGGTTCTTATGCTGAAACAACGATGGTTCTTATGCTGAAACAGTGATGCAACACACTTTGTAACTGAAATTGTGGCTCTGCCACCCCTCTAATAAAAATTATAACCGTTTTCGTTAAAAAAATAAATATATTAATCAATTAATATATTAATGATCTATTAATTAATGTATTAATAAATAAATGCATGTATTAAAGTATTAATTAATTAATATATTAATAATTAATACATTGAAAAAGTATTAACAATTAATACATTAATAAAATAATAATATATTAATAAAGTAATATATTAAAAATGAATTATATGTAATAAAATATTATTAAATTTTTTTATATGTAATAAAATATTATTAATTAATATATTAATAATCATTTAATACACAAAAATGTATCTTTAATAATAAAAAATATTGAGAAGATATTTTAATAAATACATATTTTTATATAGTATTTTAATAAAAAGATATACATAATATTGTGTTTTTTTTTATACAATATATCAATTAAATGTATTAATGCATTGATATGATAATACATGTTATAAACCCATTTAACCGCACAAAGATGTCATTCCGTAGGATTAGAGCTTCTTTGGAGAGAGTAAAAACCACTCCTCCCAACCACCAAAGGTACATTCAATGGAAACATTGATGTGATCATATTAATTGTCTATTAATTAATGTATTAATACCACTCCTCCCAACCACCAAAGGTACATTCAATGGAAACATTGATGTGATCATATTAATTGTCTATTAATTAATGTATTAATACGTTAATGTGTTAAAGTATCAATGTATTAGTCATGGTGGTGACATGGACCAAAGTTTATTATGGCTCATCATAGTTGACCTTCACCATGGTTTATTATGGTTGACCATGAGAATGATTTACTATGGTTTATGGTTAATACTTTGGGATACCTTGGTTCACTTTGGTTTACTATGGTTGACCTTGATTGACTATTGTTGATCCGGGTTGATTATTGTGGACCATACCATTGCATAAAAATGTATTTTTATGTAGATTACTAATAAAAATATTTAAAATTATTTTTAATATACACATAATAAGAATTGTGTTTTTTATAAAATATATCAATTAAATGAATTAATAGAGTGATGTACTAAAATGTTAATGTATTCATGTATTTGATGTGATAATACATTAATTTGTGAAAGTACTAATGTATTAATTAATTAATATATTAATGTAAAGTTTAAATTAACGTTATTACATTAATTTATTAAAATATTAGTTAATTAATTAATACATTAATGGCCTATTAATTAATGTATTAATACATAAATACAATAATGTGTTAAAGTATCAATGCATTAATTAACTAATACAGTAATACATTATTAATTAATACATTGCTAAAGTATTAATACTTTGGGGGACCTAGGTTGACTTTAGTTTACTATGGTTGACCTTGATTGACCATGACCGTGGTTGACAATGGTTACTATGTTTGATAGTTATTGTCCATAGATGAACATGGTTGGCCATGACCATGGTAGATCATGACTATGGATGGCATTTAGCATGTTTGACCTTATCTATGACTATCGTTGACCATTACCTTAACTATGATTCACTATTGTGGACCATGATGAAGAGTATGGTTTACTATGGTGTACCATAACCATAGTTGAATATGGTTAACCATGATTGAACTTGACGTAGAATAAAGTACAGTATGGTTAATCATATTTGACCTTCACCATGGTTGACTATCGTTGACTATTGTTGACCATGCCATTGCATGATCTTCGTAGACCTTATGAAGATGATTATGATGGGCCATGTTTATTATGTAAAATGTAATGATCCCAAGCCAAAATTTTCGCTTGGAACCACTAACTACCACTTATTTGTCTGATGTGTAGGTGGCTATTGAAGTTTTCCAATTATTTAAATGATGTTTATACCAGATTCATCCAATACACGCAAGATCACAATATAATCAAGATATGGAAAACACAAGCACAGATCCAACCTTTATTATAGAAGCATGAATCAGATACAATAGAAAGAGCAGATCTGGAATAATCCTCAGATGGCTCCAATAGATAACAAGTATGAGCTGCTACAAAATTCTCCCACTGATACAAAATAAGCCTCCAAAGGATGAATACGAAATGAAGATCAATACAAGCAGATATGAATGCCAATCCCTCCAGCTGAAGAATGCCACACTCCAACAGAAGGCTGAAACCCTCAATAAATCGGCCCAACTGAAAGAAGACTCCAAATGAGTCCAAACTCGGCCAGATGATAGATCAAGGTGATAGGATCACCCTCCTGAAGTCTCAAGCTGAACGTCTAAGGAAAACTCCTCCAAACTCTGAATCTTCTACTGAAGTTGCGCCCTCCTGGATGCCTGGAACCCTAGGTGATTCAGACCTGATGAGAAAATCCTTCAAATGCCCTAAAACTCCTCAGGAATGTAGATCGTGCTATGAAAACCCTGTAGGAGAAGTTTCAGACTCAGATTCCAAGTGAATCTCTCTAGATCTGAGATTTACTGAATCATAGGACACCCCCTTTGCCTCCAAGACGTCCCAATCTGAAGCTAAATATCTGATGGTGATAACTCTCCAGAAAAACCCTCAAAATGATGGTTGTTCCCTTGCAAATAAAACCCAAGTGTCGGAATGGCCACAGGCTCTCCTGATAAGCTAGATCAAACCCTTCTCTAGGTGATGGTGTACCCTTGTTGGAAACACAAGAATAGTACGGCCCTGCTATCTTCTGAATCTCTAGATGGAAATATGTTGAGAGTAGAATGGTGTGGAGGAGTCTTTCATTCCCAAGACCAAGCTGTGGAACAAGGTGAGTGGGTATTTCACCACTAAGTTGCTCACAAGGGTTTGTACAGCAAAACCCCCAAACTGAATGCTTAAGAGCAATAACAAGCAATATACCAAATCCAGAATGAATAATAGGTGCACCCCAAACTTCTATTTATACCTTTTCTTCTATTCCTCTGTTGAGTTAAATTAACTCCCAGGGTTAACTTCTATTCTTCTATTGAGTTATATTTTATTCCTTTTAACCTTTTCTCTTCAAGTCAACTTAAGAATATAACCTTAGTCTAGTTGACTTCCCCCCTCAGTGTGAGACTATGGCCTAGTGGGGATGCCCAGGCCACTGACTCTCCTCATTACCTCTTAATCAAGAGGTGGGGGAAATTACAGTCTCCCCTGCTTGAAATTGCTTGTCCTCAAGCAATTCCAAACCTATTTCTCTTACCACATGCTCCTTTTACCATGTGGCATCCTCAATGGGTAAATCCTTCCATCTGATCAGGTACTCCTTGATGCTTCGGTTTCTGAGCCTCTTTTCTCGAACCTCTAATATCTCCTTCGGAATCAAAACAAGTTGTCCCTCCTCATCCATGGGAGGTAATACCTCAATGGGTTTGATGTGTTGGCCGAGGGCTTTCTTAAGGCAGGAGACGTGGAATACATTATGTATTTTGTTGCCCTGTGGAAGTTCCAGCTCATAAGCTACGACCCCTATCTTCCTGTTGATTCTGTAGGGCCCAAATAAACATGGTTGTAGTTTATTTGTTTTGCTCCTTTTTATGGAAGCCTGCCTGTATGGTTGGAGTCTTAAGTAAACCAGGTCACCAACCTCAAAGGTACGATCAAATCTGTGCTTGTCCGCTTGGACCTTTTGTTGGTTCTGTGCTTTCTGGAGATGATCATTCAACTCCCCGAGAATGTTTTGGCTCTGTTGTATCCAATCCTGTACCATAGGTGCCCTGCTGTCACCGAAAGTGATCTCCCCAAAAGATAAATAATCGTAGCCATACAAGGCCCTGAATGATGGCATGCCTATGGACGTATGTTGGGTGGTGTTGTAGCAGTACTCTCCTAGGTGCAACCATCTAGCCCATGCTTTCTACTATCTTGCCACATAATTTCTGAGATAGCCTTCCACCCACTTGTTGACTATCTTTGTCTGTCCATCCGTCTGAGGGTGATAGCTGGAGCTAGGGGTCAAATCCGTACCAACCAACCTGAATAATTCCTGCCAGAATGTGCTCATGAACCTGCTATCCCTGTTGCTGACAATGGTCTTGGGTAGGCCGTGCAACCTGAAAATCTCTCTAAAGAACAGTTCAGCCACTTGTGCAGCACTGAAGTCAATAGTTATGGCGAAGAAGTGTGTGAACTTTGCCAACCTGTCCACTACTACAGAAAATGCAGTCCTTCCCTTGTGTCTTTGGCAACCTGGTGATGAAATCCATGGATATGCTCTGGAATGGGTAATGGTTGTAGTAGTCCTGCTGGGTGTGTGTGCTCATCTTTGTTCTCTTGACATGTAGTGCACTCCTTGACGTGCTTAATCACATCCTCCTTGAGACCCTTCCAAGAGAACCTTTCTCTCACCTGCCTGTATGTCTTGCTGATCCCCTGATGTCCTGCCATTGGTGAGTCATGGTACGCCTGCAATATCTTAGCCTTGAAGGTCGATCCAGGAACCAAAAATATTCGGTCCTTATAGTAGATGAGGTCATTTATAACTTTGAAATTATCATCTTGTACTTGCCCATCCAATAGCTGGCATGCAAACTAATCCTTTGCATACTCCATCTCCAGATGGTCTTTCCAGTCAACTGCTACCCCTGTCATGGCAAAGATGGATGGTCTCTTGGATAACGCATCAACCACCACATTGTTCTTCCCTTTGAAAAATTCAATGTCAAAATCGTAGGCCTGTATTCTTCTTACCCATTTCTACTACCTCTCATTCAAATCCTTCTGCTCCAGTAGATATTTGAGGCTGTTATGATCTTGCTTGACCACAAACCGGGCACCAACCAAGTATTGTCAGAATTAGGCTAGTGCATGCATGATAGCCAACATTTCTTTGTCATAAATGTTGTAGAGTAGCTTGAGACCCCGGAGTTTCTGATTTTCATAGGCAAGAGGGTGTCTCTTCTGCATCAATACAACCCCTATTCCTTCCCCGGAGGCATCACACTCCAAGGTAAAAGGAAGGCTGAAATCTGGAAGGGCTAAGACTGGGCACGTACTCATCACTTCCTTCATCTTATCCATCATTATTTGAGCCTCCTCGTCCCACTTGAAGGCTCCTTTCTTAGTCAAATCAGTCAAAGGTGCACACAATTGAGAAAATCCTTTGACAAACTTCCTGTAATACGTGCACATGCCCAGAAATCCTCTCAATTTTGTGAGTGTCTTAGGAGTAGGCCATTCCATGATGGCTTGTATTTTCTCCTGATGTACCTGTACCCCTTTTGCCCCTATAATGTGTCCTAAATAGAGGACCTATGTCATTCCAAACTCACATTTAGACTCCTTAGCATACAGTGATTGTTCCTCCATGATTGACAAAATCTGATCCACATGCCTTAGATGCTCCTCCCACGTCTTGATGTAGATAAGCAAGTCATCAAAAAATACCAACAGGTACTTCCTCAGCTACTTGTTGAACACATGGTTCATACATGATTGGAACGTAGCAGGGGCGTTGGTTAAGCCAAAGGGTATCACCAAAAACTCATAATGGTCATAATGACATCTAAAAGCTTTTTTTGAGATGTTTTCCTCCCTCATCTTGATCTGATGATAACCAGAATGAAGATCAATCTTAGTGAAGTAGATGGCCCCATGCAATTCATCCAACAGTTCATCAATCCTTGGTATCGGATTCTTGTTTTTGATGGTCTTTTTATTCAAGGCCCTAAAGTCAATGCACATCCTCATAGTGCCATCTTTCTTCTTCACCAACACTACTGAAGAAGAAAAAAGGGCTACTGCTGGGCCTGATGTGCCCCATGTCCAGAAGTTGCTTGATGGCCTTCTTTATCCCATCTTTGTACTTCTTGGGATGTCTCTATGGTGTGGTAATAACTGGTTTGGCCCCTCCCTCTAGATCAATAATGTGCTCAAACCCCCTATCTGGTGGTACCCCTGGAGGAATAGGCCCAAACACCTTGTGGTGTCTGTCAAGGATTTCTTTGATATTTGGGGTGTAGTGAACCTTGCCCTGCTCATCCATACGTGTTACAATCCTGCATGCCACTACATATACCATCTCCTCTCTCCGAAATATGGCCTCCATCCTCTTGGCTGTGACTACATTTGCAGCATTCCCTGTCATACCCCGGAGCACTACCTTTCATCCACCCTCCTCTGTGAATGAAATTTCCATGGTTTTGTAGTTGGTAATGATAGGTCCCAATGTGTTGAGCCACTGAACTCCTAGGATGATGTTGGTATTCGGAAGGTCGATGACATAGATGTCCTGTATCAGCTCATGCCTACCCAAGGTAAGCTTCATGCCCATAATGTATCTGTCACAGGGCATAGTGCTTGCTCTTGCAACCTCCACTTTTGAATCCTTTAAATTCTACTGTGGGTATGTGCTTCCTCTTCAGTAATGTTGCATCAATTAAGTTGTGGGAAGCCCCTCCATCAATCAAAATCGAAACACTCTGTCCCTGCAAGATCCCCCTCATTCAGAAGGTGTTATACTTGGGCACTCCACTGATAGATGCCAGGGTGGCCATATTGTTATGTCCTATGATCTGTTCCTCCTCTATTGCCTCCATGTTCTGTATCTGTCCAACCTTATCTTCCTCCTCGTTGTCTGAAGTGACCTCAATGTAGTGCACCTGACCCCGACCCATGCACTTGTGTGCTGGGTTCCATGGTTCTTTCCAAGTGAAGAAAAGTTGCTTCCGCCTCAACTTCCTCCTGGTGTTCTCATCCACTCTGCCACGACCCCTGTCAAGATCCCTTGGGTCACGTCCTCCCTGGTTCATTGGAGGTCTTTGGTCTCTTCCTCCACTGTTAAGAGGTGGTTTGGGTATGAATTTTGGTTTAGCAGCTGGTCCCAAATCCCTCGTCTTCCAGATAGCCTCCTATAGGTTGGTAGGCTTGAAAGCCTTTACCCTTCAAGGGTTCCATCAACCCCTCAGTGAAGAGCATCATGAGTCTGGTTGGCGAAATGTCTTGCACCATTACTGCCAACCTCTGAAATTCCTCAATATACATCTCAGCCGTGCTAGTTTGTTTAAGCTGTGTGAGCTCCCAGAAGTGTAGCTCAGGATCCCCTTGATCAAACCTATCCATGAGTCTCTGAGTAAATTCTGGGTAGGATACTATTTGATTGTGGCCTAATGTGGTGAGTCCATGATACCACCAATCATGAGCCTTGCCCTCCAAGTACATAGTGGCAAACCCGATGGCTTCCATCTCTCTCATGAGGTTAAGCTGCAGGTAGGTATCCAGCTTTTGTACCCAAGCTTGTGCTGTCATCTTGGTCGTACCATCAAAATATGGAATCTCTATCTTCCCTGCCTTTCATTCAAACTCAAAATTTCCCCTGTGGTTCGACCTAGGTTTATTTCTGAACCTGAGTTGGCAATACTGATCTAGGGTCATCTGTCTTTGGATCCTCATATCCAAACTGTAGTACTCCTTGGTACACCTCGTCATTTGTTCAACAAAGTCCTCCACTTGTTCCTGTTGCCCTTGCTCATCTATGAATGTGGGCATGTATGGCCTAGGGTTAACCCAGCTACCCAAATGGCAGCCTAGCTGTTCATTTGTGAACGTGGGCATGTATGGCCTAGGATTGACCCTGCTACCCATCTGACCATGGGACGTGCCTCTTCCCAAACTTCCTTCGGATCTGGGGGCTTTCTTCGGGTTATATTTGATCTCCTCATGGACTCCATCGGATCCACTAGCCTCCTTATTCCCATACGTAACAGGGTCCCTCCCTTGATGGGTCACTTGCATCAGTAGTTCAATTATCCGGGATTGGTTCTGGTTCATCTTCTGCAGGTTCTCGTCAACCTTCTTCAAATTTTTAGAAATTTCGACCTGTCCCCTTCTGCTGGTTTCCTGGTACTCATCTAAGTGTTGGACCAACTTGCTTTCTGTGCAGTTTATGGTTTGCTGGAACTTATCAAATTCGGTTGCTAAGAAGTCCAAGCCTTGAGGCTCACAGTCATCCCCTATCTAGTGGTACCCCTGGAGGAATAGGCCCAAACACCTTATGGTGTCTGTCAAGGATTTCTTTGATATTTCGGGTGTAGTGAACATTTCCCTGCTCATCCATACGTGTTACAATCCTACATGCCGTTGCATATACTATCTCCTCTCTCCGAAAGATGGCCTCCATCCTCTTGGCTGTGACTACATTTGCAGCATTCCCTGTCATACCCCAGAGCACTACCTTTCATCCACCCTCCTCTGTGAATGAAATTTCCATGGTTTTGTAGTTGGTAGTGATAGGTCCCAATGTGTTGAGCCACTGAACTCCTAGGATGATGTTGGTATTCAGAAGGTCCATGACATAGACGTCCTGTATCAGCTCATGCCTACCCAAGGTAAGCTTCATGCCCAGAATGTATTTGTCACAGGGCATAGTGCTTCCTCCTGCAACCTCCACTTTGAATCCTTTAAATTCTACTATGGGTATGTGCCTCCTCTTCAGTAATGCTGCATCAATTAAGTTGTGGGAATCCCCTCCATCAATCAAAATCGAAACTCTCTGTCCCTGCAAGATCCCCCTCATTCAGAAGGTGTTATACTTGGGCACTCCACTGATAGATGCCAGGGTGGCCATATTATCATGTCCTATGATCTGTTCCTCCTCTACTGCTTCCATGTTCTGTATCTGGCCGACCTTATCTTCCTCCTCGTTGTTTGAAGTGACCTCAATGTAGTGCACCTGACCCCGACCCATGAATTTGTGTGTTGGGTTCCATGGTTCTTTGCAAGTGAAGCAAAGTTGCTTCCGCCTCAACTCCCTCCTGGTGTTCTCATCCACTCTGCCATGACCCCTATCAAGATCCCTTGGGTCACATCCTCCCTGGTTCATTGGAGGTCTTTGGTCTCTTCCTCCACTGTTAAGAGGTGGTTTGGGTATGAATTTTGGTTTAGCAGCTGGTCCCAAATCCCTCATCTTCTAGATATCTTCCTGTAGGTTGGTAGGCTTGAAATCCTTTACCCTACCCTTCAAGGGTTCCATCAACCCCTCAGTGAAGAGCATCATGAGTCTGGTTGGTGAAATGTCTTGCACCATTACTGCCAACCTCTAAAATTCCTCAATATACATCTCAGTCGTGCCAATTTGTTTAAGATGTGTGAGCTCCCATAAGTGTAGCTCAGGATCCCCTTGATCAAACCTATCCATGAGTCTCTGAGTAAATTCTGGGTAGGATACTATTTGATTGTGGCCTAATGTGGTGAGTCCATGATACCACCAATCATGAGCCTTGCCCTCCAAGTACATAGTGGCAAACTCGATGGCTTCCATCTCTCTCATGAGGTTAAGCTGTAGGTAGGTATCCAGCTTTTGTACCCAAGCTTGTGCTGTCATCTTGGCCGTACCATCAAAATATGGAATCTCTATCTTCCCTGCCTTTCGTTCAAACTCAAAATTGGCCCTGTGGTTCGACCTAGGTTTATTTCTGAACCTAAGTTGGCAATATTGATCTAGGGTCATCTGTCTTTGGATCCTCATATCCAAACTGTAGTACTCCTTGGTACACCTCGTCATTTGTTCAAAAAATTCCTCCACTTGTTCCTGTTGCCCTTGCTCATCTGTGAATGTGGGCATGTATGGCCTAGGGTTAACCCAACTACCCAATTGCAGCCTAGCTGTTCATTTGTGAACATGGGCATGTATGGACTAGGATTGACCCTACTACCCATCTGACCATGGGACGTGCCTCTTCCCAAACTTCCTTTAGATCTGGGGGCTTTCTCCGGGTTATATTTGATCTCCTCATGGAATCCATCGGATCCACCAGCCACCTTATTCCCATACGTAACAGGGTCCCTCCCTTGATGGGTCACTTGCATCAGCATTTCAGTTATCCGGGATTGGTTCTGGTTCATCTTCTGCAGGTTCTCGTCAACCTTCTTCAAATTTTCAGAAATTTCAGCCTGTCCCCTTCTGCTGGTTTCCTGGTACTCATCTAAGTGTTGGAACAACTTTCTTTCTGTGCGGTTTATGGTTTGCTGGAACTTATCAAATTCGACTGCTAAGAAGTCCAATCCTTGAGGCTCATGGTCATCCCTTGACCCTTCCATTTCGGCCTCTGTTTCACTGTTGGGTTTCTTCCTCCGACCCATAAAGATTCCACTGTACCTTTGCATGTGCCAATCCCTCCACAGGTTTGGAGGATCGAAACTCTGATGCCACTGTAATGATCCCAAGCCAAATTTTTTGCTTGGAACCACTAACTACCACTAATTTTTCTGATGTGTAGTTGGTTATTGAATTTTTCCAATTATTTAAATGATGTTTATACCAAATTCATCCAATACACGCAAGATCACAATATAATCAAGATATGGAAAACACAAGCATAGATCTGACCTTTATTATAGAAGCATGAATCAGATACAATAGAAAGAGCATATCTAGAATAATCCTCAGATGGCTCCAATAGATAACAAGTATGAGCTGCTACAAAATGCTCCTGCTGATACAAAACAAGCCTCCAAAGGATGAATAAGAAGTGAAGATCAATACAAGTAGATCTGAATGCCAATCCCTCTAGCTAAAGAATGACACGCTCCAATAGAAGGCTGAAACCCTCAATAAATCGGCCCAACTGAAAGAAGAATCCAAACGAGTCCAAAATCGGCCAGATGATAGATCAGGGTGATAGGATCACCCTCCTGAAGTCTCGAGCTGAACGTCCAAGGAAAACTCCTCCAAAATCTGAATCTTCTACTGAAGTTGTGCCCTCCTAGATGCCTGGAACCCTAGGTGATTCGACCCTTATGAGAAAAGCCTTCAAATGCCCTGAAACTCCCCAGGAATGTAGATTGAGCTATGAAAACCCTATAGAATAATTTTCAGACTCAAATTCCAAGTGAAGCTCTCTAGATCTGAGATTTACTGAATCATAGGACGCCCCCTTTGCCTCCAAGACATCCCAATTTGAAGCTAAATATCTGATGGTGATAACTCTCCAGAAAAACCCTCAAAATGATGGTTGTGCCCCTGCAAATAAAACCCAAGTGTCGGAATGGCCACAGGCTCTCCTGATAAGCTGGATTAAACCCTTCTCTAGGTGATGGTGCGCCCTTGCTGGAAACACAAGAACAGTACGGTCCTGCTATCTTCTGAAGCGCTAGATGGAAATATGTTGAGAGTAGAATGGTGTGGAGGAGTCTTTCATCCCCGAGACCAAGCTGTGGAACAAGGTGAGTGGGTATTTCACCATTGAGTTGCTCACAAGGGTTTATATAGCAAAACCCCCAAATTGAATGCTTAAGAGCAATAACAAGCAATATACCAAATCCAGAATGAATAATAGGTGCACCCCAGCCTTCTATTTATACTTTTTCTTCTATTCCTCTGTTGAGTTAGATTAAATCCTAGGGTTAGCTTCTATTCTTTTATTGAGTTATCTTTTATTCCTTTTAACCTTTTCTCTTCAAGTCAACTTAAGAATATAACCTTAGTCTAGTTGACTTTCCCCCTCAGTGTGAGACTATGGCCTAGTGGGGATGCCCATGCCACTGAGTCTCCTCATTACCTCTTAATCAAGAGGTGGGGGACAATACATAAAACCATGGTTTGTTATGGCACTATTGCATTGCAATGTTGATCATGTTTTGTTCGTCACATTGTGACATGAAGTTTTGTTCATGACATTGTGACATCAGTTCTTGTTCATGGCATTGCAACATCTGGTTATGTTCATCACATTGTGACATTATGAAATGTTCGTCTCATTGTGACATCATGAAATTTTTGTCTCATTGCGACATCAAATTATGTTCGTCACATTGTGACGGTGAGAAATGTTCGTCTCATTGTGACATCAAGTTATGTTCGTCACATTGCAATGTCAAAAAATGTTCTTCTCGTTGCAATGTTGGTCTATGTTTCTCACATTGCCACACTGGGTTGTGTACATCACATTGCGACAATGGGTTATGTTCGTCAGATTGGGACGTTTGGAAATGTTTGTGACATTGTGACATAAAGATATGTGCATCACATAGCAACATGAGGATATGTTCGTCACATTGTGATGACAGGGATATTTTCATCACATTGCGACATTACTATTCACATAGCCAATTTATGTTTTTCAGACTGCAATGTTGGGATATGATAGTGATAATGCAACATAGGGCTATGTTCTTCATATATGAACGTTGGAAAATGTTCGACACATTGCGATGTAGGGAAATGTTCATGAAATATTGCAATGTTGATCAAGATTTGTTCATGACATTGTGACATGAGGTTTTTTTCGTCACATTGCGACATTAGGCTTTGTTCGTCACATTGCCACATTTGGTTATGTTCGTCACTTTGTGACATTAGGAAATGTTAATCACATTGCGACATTGGGAAATGTTAATCACATTGCGACATTGGGAAATGTTTGTTTCATTGCGACATTAGGTTATGGTCATCACATTACGACGTCCATAAATGTTTGTCTCATTGCAATGTTTGTCAATGTTTCTCACATTGCCACATTGGGTTGTGTACATCACATTGCGACAATGGGTTGTGTTTTTCCAGATTGGGATGTTTGGAAATGTTTGTCACATTTTGACGTCAAGATATGTGCAACACATTGCAACATGAGGATATATTTGTGACATTGCGACGACATGGCTATGTTCGTCACATGCAACATCCGTTTATGTTCGTCATATTGTGATGTTACTAGTCACATAGCATGTTTATGTTTGTACATTGTGACATTGGGATATGATGGTGACAATGTGACCTTGAGTTATGTTCGTCACTTACCGACGTTGGGAAATGTTCAACACATCACAATATAGGTAAATGTTTGTCACAACGTGACAAAGGGAAATGTTCATCACATAGTAAGGGATATCCATGGGTATCACATTGAAATGTTCATATAAGGATATGTTGGGTTTAGTCACATTGTAACATTACACCACATAGCCTGTTTATTTATGGTTATCTCAAATAGAGAAATTCCTTATGAGTTATGTTTGAGTGAGATGTTCGAGAATCTTGATGTTTCATTATGATATTTAATTAGGTTGGATTATAATGAGTTGGTACGTTCCTCAATGTTTATGTCGCATTGTGACATAGATGAAGGGTTGAGATATGTTGCAAGAATTATATCAACATAACCATGGATAACACCAAATTAAGAAAATAGGGTATAATTGTCATATTGCAATATCAAGACATGTCCACAACATTGTGACATTGGATTATGTAGGATTGCATCTCTTTGTGATGTTGGTGAAAGGTTTTGTTCACATGCCATGTCAAGATATGTTCACGATGTTGTGATGTCGGTTAATGTTGATCACATTGCAACGTTGGGTTTCATTAGATTGCAATATCAGGTTATGTTTATCACAATACAACTTTGACACATTGTGAAATGGATGTTTTGGCCAAGTTATTTGAGAAAACATCTAATGAACTTGTTCATTTGTAACAAAGATACAAATTTTGAATTAACATAATATATTACATGGAAGGAAACTTCCTTACAATATGATGTAAATTGAAACTTTATCATAGTTTATTGGATTAGAGGTAAATGAAAACTTTATTATAGTTTAATTGAATCTGAAGTAGATTAAAATTTTAATTCAATATCGAAACAATCGAAGTTTAATTATTCTATATTTAAATATATTAAAATTATATATATATATATATATATATATATATATATATATATATATATATATATATATATATATTTAAAAAATTATTTTATTTTACACATTATAAAATTTATATGATGAATAATTAGTATATTCAATATTAATATTATAAAAATAAAAATATCTTAATTATATTAGTAATAAAAATAAAATAAAATTTAATGATTAATTTTAATGTTTTAAACAAGTAACACCATTTAATATCCATCTTAACATTAAGTTAAGAGGGATGAAATCTCTAAAAATATTATATCACTAACATGTAACTCTAGGTTAAGAGAGATCAAATTCTTAAAGACATTATTCATAAATTATAACTAATATAAAAATTATATACTGCAAAATAAAAATAAACTTGCATATAAATATAACTATATAGAAATATTATTATTTAAATATATAAAAATGAAAAATATTATTACTCTAATATATAAATTTGATAATATGTAAAATAAAAATAAATTTGCATATTGTCCTGATCCTAATTCATATAGAAGATATTGATTTTGAATGTTGAAGCATTGCATATGATATTTAAAATATCATCAATAACAATAAATTTAACATAAAATTGAAACATAACATAAAATTGAACTACATGTATCCAAACCATAATAACTTAGAGATAGACATTCCTTAGCTTTTAAGGTCGAACCATTAGGGGCTAAATCCGAAACCCTGCGCATTATGATAATGCGTGAGGATGAATCTAAAACCCAAAGCATTATGAAAAATTATAAACAATAATTAAAACTACAACATGCAAACCTTAATTAGAACTACATTAAAACAAAAAATGAAATTAGAACTACATTAAAACAAAAAATGAACTATGGAAGATTAGGGCTAGGGCGGAGGTGCACACTTAAGGTTAGAGTTTAGGGCTAGGGTAGAGAAGATATATGTATGCATAAAACAACTACCCGTATGGTAAACGAAGCACCCAACCACACACACGACAATAATATTTTGAAACATGTGAAATCCGAAACGCTTGCGCATCTCTCTCAATTGAAACGGTGGCCATGGAAAGCTTCAAATCCGACAGATTCCAATAATATTTTGAAACCTGTGAAATACGAAACCCTTGCACATCTCTCTCAGTTGAATCGACAGGCATGGGAAGCTTCCGTAATCGTGGGAATTTTTACTAATTATGTAAACATGGCAATGAGCTAGCAAGCGCAGTAAGTCGCTCCACTTACTCAAGCATCCAAGTGACATCTACTAAGGGAAGTGGTCAAGTAAGAGTAAAAAATAGAACAATTATTGTTCACTAACAATAACAATAAGTGTCAAGTTATTATAAAAATTGAAAATTATGAAAATTAAATCTTATGCATTGATTTGAGTGTAAGACGAAGAATATACCAACATCTTAAATTATTGGTCATAATATTAAAATTTGTAATTAAAAAATAATTAAACTATCATTCCGCACGCCTATCAGCCTAAAGATAACAACCTCAATAAAAAAGTGAACCACAAAAATCTTTTAAATCAAAATGTAAATTTCCCAAAAACAAAGCATCTCGAGTGTAATATAAAAGTGCAGAACGTGTTTATGATTGGGATTACACTCGCTGGATAGTTATAGTTTAACTGAATTCAATAGTTTGGGACTTGTGTGACCAATGCAATCTAGCAAGCGTTGAATCTCGTTCACTCTAAGGCTCATCCAGAATTTAGGCGACGATCTATGAGGCCTATCATAGTTGGACGTGCAAAGGAAGTCAAATACATAAGCTGCGAGAGTTCAAGTGGAGAACATGTGGATGAGAAATAAATAAATAAATTATTTTAATGTCTACAAGGCTAACAATATCCTGTGGGACAGAGCGCCTCACACACTGATTTATGCATTTCATCCTTTTTTCTGTTCAACTTGATGATGAGTGCTTCTAATTTCTCCACGGTCTCTTCACTGAATAGATTATTCCAAGAGCTAGCTATCAAGATATTTACATAGTTGTTCCCACTGTCTTTAAAGGCTTCACACTCTAAAATGAAATGTTTTTTTGTTTCCATTTTTCCGGAGGTGCAAAACATACACACCTTTTCTTCCCAAGCTTCCTTTGGTCTTTTCTAGTGCTTGGTTTCACAATGGAGTTGATGAGAATTGGTTCTTAATTGAGCAATAAGCATTTTGGCTCTCCAAGATATATTGGTCCCTATGTGCGCTTTTTGATGATGATTGTAAGTGGGGTTAAACTAGTTAATATAATACTTTTTTTTCATCTTAACCATTTATTCCAAATTCGCTTTTGGAACCTATCAATAACCAAAGCCTTTATCTCTTTATTGTTTGTAGAGCTTCAAGCGAATATCCCATTTACTAAGCCATTTACTATTTTTCCGCATCCACGTCTTCTTTCTTTTGCACAATATGTCATTGAAGACGACCTTAGGACAATGGTCATCTACCATTTTCTCAATTTTTTTTAGATATCTTAAGAGTCGCACCATAGCAATTGCTTCAATAGGAGTAGCCCCCATTTCACTCAACAATATATCATAAGGGACGGAACTTTTAATTTTAAACTTGTTTGTAATCAAGCGCTTTTTAATCTTCTCAATTTGCTTCCACTATAAGTCAGATGCACTATTGGCCCACACTTCACAACCATAGAGAACCATCGGGATCACTAAAATCCCAAAGAGAGTTTTTGTAGTCTTCCAATCCCATAGCTCTGTCTCTCTGCACCTATTTTGGAAAGCATAGAATGCTTTCCAACCTCCCAAAGTTCTTTTCTTTGTACAATCTTCTCAACTTAGATTTTTGTTGAAGTCAATTCCAAAGTATTTATAATCTGTCACTTCTTCAAGAGTACTGCCTTCAAAGTAAAACTTATTTTGGTTATGTTCCTTCAAAATAGAGCTTATTTTGGTTATGTTTTCGTTTGCTAGAAAAAACTACCACTTTGGTTATGGACACTTCTAAGACCGCCAGTTCAATGGGTCGTTTTCCAAGTAAACATTTTTTTTGTTTAGCACGTGGACTGCATCTTCTCCTTTTCATGTCGACACACGTGTCAAGTGGTATAGTTGTGCACATTGGAACGAGCAACTTTATACGTATCAAGTTATGGTCCATGTTGTTTAGTTGTGTGCCGGTGAAAGGAACAAGCTTGAAGCTTACACCTTTAGCTTCTCTTATTATTTTGAATGCGTGTCAAGTAATAGACCAGGTACAATGGAGCATACAAGATAGCTGAGCCCCCTCCCCACACACAGATAGTCTTCACCGACTATGCACGCGGTTGAAAGGGACAGCCTGTCTTTAGTGGTATACTGATTCTCTTTGGCCTCTACGTAAAGAAGTTAGTCAAATTCAAAAGATCTCATGACGTTATAGTAACGGACATGGATAAAAATACGGAGTATTTAAATTGATGGTAATTTATGTCGTTTAAATTATAATTTTGAGCATTTGTGTCGTTTAAATTATGATTTATTTAAGATTGTTATGTTGTTTAAATTATAATTTTGAGTAATTGTGTGTTTAAATTATAATTGATTTAAGGTTGTAATTTTTAATGATATTGGTTAAACTTTTATTTTTTGAATTTTTGGTGGGGGACCATGTAAATTTGGATAAAATTGTTATTTTATGTTGTTTAAATTGCATTTCTGAATAAATAAATTACCAAAAAAACAACAAAAAATAAAACTTTTAAAATACTACATTTAGAATTATCAAAATTATAGTTTTACCTTAATCTACAAAGTGTAAGATTACAATTTCCAAATGATTGAAACTAGCACATCCGCTAACTCGAGGCTGGTGAACCTAGAAAGGTTTCCATCATACAAACAATTATTTCTTAATATGATTAGGTAAATGTTAAAAAGTAAGCAGGTTAACGGATGCATTTATAAATGCAAGGAAGTTATCAACAATAAATATGACGCATTGATTTTGGAGGACGACTAAGAATATGCCAGCATCTTCAATGCATAGTCATCAGATTATAATTTAAAATTAAAAGATGATTAATTGTGCCCATCTTCAATACATATACACCTTTCTACGCAATTACAGTTTAACATCAATCAAAAAATTCCAACAATATTTTTATGGTAAGAAAAACTGTCTAAATAACAAAGAGATATGAGCATTTTGTTAGTCATGTAAAATTGCAATTTTCGAATATTAAAATTACAATTTTGCATCCATCATAAAAATCACGCTAAGTTGGGAATGACAAATTCAGAATGTCTTACGACGACTATTTTGTTAATCAAATTCAGATAATCTTAAAAATCACCTTAAATTGGGAATTACAAATTCAGAATGTCTGACGGCGACTATTTTGTTAATTACGCCGAAAGGCGTATACCTATTGACAATGAGCACAATTAATCAGCTTTTAATCTAAAATTGTAATCTGATGGTTAACAATTGAAGATGCTGGCATATTCTTAGTCGTCCTCCCAAATCAATGAATGTGATTTACTCTTCATAACTTCCTTGTATTTCTGAATGCATCCGTTACCGTGTTTACTTTTTAACATTTACCTAATCATATTAAGAAATTACTGTAGCACTATATGATTGCCACGTTTAAATGATTAACCTTTCAAATTACCATTTAAATTTCCTGCGTTTCATTTTCTGACAGCCTGTGCGTTTCATTTTCTGTCTTTCCTCATCATTTTCACCACGGATTGCCACGGATTTCAGCTGTGCGCCCTTTCGGCGTTCTCAGCCGCCAACTCGCGGCTGTGCTAGTTAAATTTAGACTAGCACAACCACAACCACAAATTCTGCATCCATCATAAAAATCAAGCTAAGTTGGGAATGCCAAATTCAGAATGTCTTACGACGACTATTTTGTTAATCAAATTCAGATAATCTTAAAAATCACGCTAAGTTGGGAATTACAAATTCAGAATGTCTGACGGCGACTATTTTGTTAATTAAATTTAGATTAGCACAACCACAAATTCGTGAACGTCGAAAGGTTTTGGCTTGTCCAGAAAATAAAATACAACGTTAAAATAAACTTGTCTCGGGATAAATTGGATCTAGCAATATTAAATAAAGACGGCTTGCAAAACCTGAACCTTCGGGAAGGAGAAACGGCCCAGAGGTGGACGGAAGGAGTCGGAAGGAGTTGGTTGAAAGGAGGCAGTGTGTCCAGAACGTGGCTGGTGAAGGCCAAAGGTTTAGGTTGGCCTAGAAAATGAAACCCTAATCACTTATATGTGGCAATCAGCTAGCCACCATAGTAAATTTTAAATATGATTAAGTAAACGTAAAAAAATAAACATGTAAACTGATGTCTTTATAATACTGAGAAAGTTAGTGGTTGAAATCACAACCATTGATTTATTGGGACTACTAAGAATATTCCATCAATATTTAATCTTGTCCATACAAAACTGATTAAGCACTAAAAACCTATTAAATATGCTCATGGTCAATAGGTGTACGCCTTTCGACTTAATAAGCTTAAGGCAAGTTATAACAATAGTTTAAACGTTTTATTCTTTACTTTTTTTATTTAATTTTACTTAAAATTTGGTGAGAAATGGTTGGATCTGCAAATTTAAGTTGCTAAGTTTATATAATAAAAGTGTCAAAAGAGTTTTTCAACCATATTCCCATCAGAAGATGATATGAAACATAATAAGTAACTTTGCCTGGCAACGTCTTTCAACATTCTCCCAGCCTTATATTCCTATTTTTGAATAAAATACTAACTTTATGAAAATTCATGGTTTATCTTATCTGAGACTACCTATAAAATTCTGACTGATAGAGTTCGGCTTTGTATAAACATACTCAAGAGGCTATTTATACATTCAAAAATGTAATTCAAACAACCAAAAAATAACATTTTTATCCAAATTTACATGACCTGATTCTACTTAAAAATCCGTTTTAACCAACGCAGCTGAAGTTATAATAATACGCCTACAAGAAAACGGCGTGTTTTCTCTCAAAGAGGGATCGTTTTCACCGACTCTTTACGAGATTGAGAGGTACAGCCCGTCTTTAGGAGCGTGCAGCTTGACTTTTAACTCTTGCGCGTTGGTAAGGAAATCGAATCGAAAACTTCCCATTTTCTGAATTGTCTCGGCCGTTTCTGTATTCTTGACATTTGGCCATGGCAATACTTGGATTCTCATTACCCAAAAACTACCTGGAAACTGAACTCGAAATTAAAAGTCCGCCTGTTCGTCCTGCATTTACAGCTTTTGACGCTTCTTCCTCAGCCGCCGCGGCCTGGACCCCTACCGCTGCATCTGGTATTGACACTTCCTCCTCCGTCTCCGCGGCGTCCACCTCCGGGGCATCTCCTGCATCCTCTTTCTCCCAAAATAACCTTGAAACTGAAATCGAAATTGAAAGTCCGTCTGTTCGTCCTGCATTTACAGCTACTGACGCTTCCTCCCCAGCCGCCGCGGCCTGCACCCCCACCGCTGCATATGGTATTGACACTTCCTCCTCCGTCGCCGCGGCGTCCACCTCCGGGGCATTTCCTGCATGCTCTTTCCCCCAAAACTACCTTCAAACTGAAATCGAAATTGAAGGCCCAGCTGTTCGTCCTGCATTTACAGCTATTGACGCTTCCTCCCCAGCCGCCGCGGCGTCCACCTCCGGGGCCGCTGATCCGAACTGCAGATATTGCCACAACTATGCCGTGTTCTTAAACCACCATGGGGAAGACGTTAAGAATACCTTTGGTAGCTATGTCTACCATCGTCTTCGATTAGAGGGAATCCAAGTCTTTTTGGACCGGCCTGAATTGCAGAAGGGAAAATATTTTCCTGATCAAATAAGAGATGTCATTAAAAACTGCTGCGTTCACGTGGCAATATTTTCTCCTAGATATACGGAATCAGAGTGGTGCTTGAATGAGCTCGTCGACATGTTGAACACGAAGGCCGACATTATTCCAGTATTTTACAAAGTCGAGCCTTGTGAGCTTGCGCAGACGAGGAACGCAGATGGAGTATATGCGCGAGGGCTGCGGAAACTGGAAAGGGAAACGACACATGATCCTCAAACTCATGAAGAAAAGCAGCGATTCAACTCCGCTACCATTGCAAATTGGGGCAAAGTCCTGCATAGAGCATCAGAAATAAGCGGTTTCAAACTGGACGAATATAATGGGTAAAAAATCAAACCCTTTCGGTATGGTAGTACTTTACGTTGAATAGATATACATAGACTTGTGTTTCTCACTAGTTCTATTTTATCTCTTGTGAACAAACAGCGACGAGGGGGTCCTGGTAGAGAAGGTTGTTGAAGCTGTGTTGAAAAGGATAAAAGAAACAGGCTTGTATGTCGCTAAAAATCCAACTGGTTTGGATGTAAAGGTGAAAGATTTTGAAGATACAGTCTTATTGCTGCAGCAGCAGCAGAAGCAGAGTGGAAAACCTCAGGTCGTCGGGATCGTGGGGATGTGTGGAATAGGCAAGTCAACCCTTGCGAAACAACTATTCAATAGGAAGAGTTCTTATTACAGTAGATCCTTCTTTTTACCCGCTATATCAGAAAATGCAAGTAAAAGCTCATTATCTTCTTGCCAGAAGGAACTTTTGAATGGCTTGATTCAACCTGATTTTCATATAGAGAGCATTGATAAAGGCATAGAGATGCTTAAAAGGCAACTCTCTTCTTCTAATGCCTTTATAGTCTTAGATGGTGTAGATCATGCAAGTCACTTGGATGCATTTTTGCCTGTTCTAAGTGTCCTCAGGTCAGACAGCTTAATATTGATTACATCTAGAGACAAAAATGTTCTCACAGATTCAGGAGTTCAAAACAAATCAATTTATAAGCTAACTGGCCTTGATGCACACTGTTCTATACAACTCTTCTGTTCCCATGCCTTCGGTCACTCCCATCCACTTCCAGAATTTGAATCTCTGGTAAAAAAGTTCTCAGAAGCCTGTGAGGGATCGCCTTTATCTTTGAAACTGTCTGGGGAGCTCGTTTGTGGAAAAGATGCCCGGTCTGACTGGGAGGGTCAGTTTGATAGACTTCCACAAATACTTCTCCGTGACATGCGAGACAGACTTAAAAGTAGTTACGGTGGACTCGAATTAGATGAAAAAGAGGCTTTCCTAGACATTGCATATTTTTTTACAGGGGAAAGGAGGGATATGGCAATAAGAATATGGGAGGGATTAGGGTTGAGAGGTTCTCTGGTGTTTCAAAATCTAGTGAACAAATCTCTTGTCGAGGTGGACAGCGAATGTAGAATAAAAATGTACAATCATGTGAGAGACATGGGAAGAGAGGAGTCTTCAAGCCCTTCAGGATTTCGGCTTCGTCTTCGCCGCCCGACAGAGATCATGGATAATCTGCCCCATCAATCATATGTAAGTGTTCACATAATTCAAACCTTAATAAATGTTCCATAGAAAACCGTATAAATTTCTTAATTCGTCATTTTTTTCTAAAATAAACAGGGAAAAACCGGAGTGTCAGTGCGCGGAATCAGGATGCCTATGGATGATAAAACGGATAGTGACGACGACATCTCAGAAATGTCTTGCTACACAAGGTGGAGTCGGGAGCTGTTCTGCAACCGCATGGTGAAGAGTTGCAACAATTCACGTTCTCGCGGTACTGGTCCGAGGAAGGTGCAGCTTCTCGATACTGAAGGTCATCTGTTGGAGCGCATTTTGAGGACAGTGCACTCAACAGATCTTATCTGGCTTCGCTGGTTGAAATGCCCCTACTATTCTTTGCCTTCCTGGCTTCCAATGGAAAATTTAAGGGTTTTACATTTGTCCGGGGTCTTGAAAGCTCTGTGGCAATGCAAATCTGGGGTAATTAAAGTTTGTGTGTTTATTCTCTCCTGATTTTGCAACGAATTTGAAGGGTTTTGTAGAATAGTATCGTCAAATCTTTCTTATTGTTGAAACCCGTGAACATTTTGCAGGTACCTTTGCAGTTGCGAGAGTTAGTTATTGATTCTCCCCTTTTAAAGTCACTGCCAGCATCGTTCGGGAATTTAAAGAAGCTAGAACACCTCGATCTGTCTAACTCCTACCATTTGCAGAATCTTCCAAATTCCTTCGGTGATTTAGAAAACCTCAAACACCTCAATCTATCTCACTCCCACTCTTTGCAGAAGCTTCCAGATTCCTTTGGTAATTTGAGAAACCTCGAACACCTCGATCTCTCGTACTCTCACTCTTTGCAGGAGCTTCCGGATTCCATCGGTAATTTAACGCAGCTTAAACATCTCAATCTGTCTTACTGTTCCTCTTTGCAGAAGCTTCCAAATTCTTTCACTAATTTAAGTCCGTTTGAATTTTTGATTTGAGGTGTTGCCCTAATTTGATTGTGCCGATGAACACTTTTTACAGTTCTCGGCGTCCGTTTGAATTTTTGATTTGGGGGTGTTGCCCTGATTGTGCCGATGGACACTTTTTATAGTTCTTGGCACTGTTTATAGTTCAGTATGGGAGATGTGTAATATGAGTTATAAATAAAATATTTTGATATTTATTTTAAATAAAAGAATTTTATATCAGAAAAATATAGGAGAGATAAATTGAAAGTGGAAAAGGTCTTATTTGTTTGACAATTGTTCTTTATTTCCAGAATAAGGGAGATGTGTAATTTCTTCAATGTTCAATATGGAGTTGACATGAACATTTTCCTGGATATTTGCCTGAAATCAGACAAAAAATTGTTAGATCAACAGATTTGAGTGATTATTTCTGTATAATCAGAGTGCTCCAGGGTTTTTTAGCATGCTAAATCCATTTCTGCATTCAGAAACGGATTTAAACAACAAAAGATAATGATTTAGTGCAGATTTATATCCTCACCAAAAAAACTTAGCTATTTCAATGTGAGTCACAAATAAAATATGTCTATGTCCACCTATTTTAATATTGTCTATATCTATATCTATATATCTATATATATAATAATTGAAAGTAAAAATAAATTGTATTGTGTTAAAAGACATTTTCTATAGTTGAATAGTTTTGTACTCTAAAAATGTTTGCATATCTAGGAATTTGATGCCTATAGACCCATAATAGACATGGAGTTAAGATGGATTTATGTTGATGGTTAAAACATTTGGATGGTGGGTTGAGAATGAGGGAGATATGCAATTCCTTTAGTTCTCAAAATGGAGTCATTTACAAGCGGTATATATCCATTTTAATTCTGAATCTATCATACACCCATAAGCATCAAATCCTTGAAGATGCAAATTTTTCCTGAGTTTTATACTCTAAAAAATGTTTACATCTCTAGTGACTTTGATATCTATCCATACACAATAGATCCAAAGTTAAGATAAATCTATCTTGATTATACCAAGAAAAACACTTCTAAATATCAAGCATCATTCATAAATCTTTCTTTCCTAGTATACACAACAGATTATAATTTATGGTTTCACGCTGCCTTTCAAAGTTTCATCTTTTTTCTGGCATCCAATGATTTGCAAAGTTAAGTCTTGAAGGATTAATTTAGAAGGTTAAGAGTAGGTTAAATTTGTATCTCAACTCTGTAAAACAAAGAGGTATCATTTTCCAAGATGAAGAGTAAGTTGAGTAAGTTAATTATGTATCTTAACTTTGTATTCTGTTTTTGGTTATCAAATTATACGAATTGTCCAAAAATTTCAGATTTATATCATGATTTATTGCACCATTTTTTATTTATTTAATTCTGAGTGGATTTAGGTCTTCTAAGATAAAGTTGTAGCAAATTTCCAAAGAGATAAAAAGAAGCTCTTTTCTCGAATACTTTTATATTTGCATTTAAAGATTTTTTACATTTTTCGTAAAGCTTTATAATTTTTCTTATTCAAATTTTATGAATTAAACATATATTCATGAGTCTAATTCTTGATGGGCCATTTTTAATAATTTTCCATTAATCTTTGCGTTGCATTTGATAATACATCTATCCTTGGAAGCATCGAGTTCCAGCGATAAATAGAGAGGGAGCTTCCGTCACTTAACATTGGGTATTGTATATCTTCCGCGGCTGAATTGAAAGTTCTCCTGTCCCACACTGAGAAAAACTGCAGTAATTCCATCCTCAGCGTTTCAGCTGCAAGTTCTGTGTAGGTATGTGTTATAGTTTTGATTAGTTGTATTTTAATCTGATAACTCCGTTAGTTATATTAATGCTCTGATAACATTGAAGGCTCGAGATTGAGTTAATGAGTATGCAACATTCAACGAGAAAATTTTATATGTGTATTGCAGAGATCTCTTTATAGGTATTTAAGATGATGGTGGCTTCAATCAATCCCAATCTCTGCAGTTTCTGAGGCACGGGAGAATGCTACCTCTGCTGGGCGCTTCCTTCACCTGTGGGGCGTATCTTTCATCCACTGGGCGCACTTTCCAGGGCGCATTGCTTAAAACAAGAAACAAGGGACTGTTGTGTGGGAGTGAGTCACAGTGCCGAATTTATCAGTTGAGGCTGAGCTGCTGCTATCTGGGCGCAACAATTATTAAGGAACCCTGCAACAATTATTAAGGAAACCTGTGTATACAGTCCTGAGTATATTCTTGTTGTTTATTGGGAGTGATTCATGCTGCAGAACTTAATTGAGGATGTGGAGTGCTGTTACAGGTGTATGTGGGCTGAGTTGACCTCTTTTCATCTTGCTTTTGAGGTAAATGAAGTGCTGGGCGAATTTGTGCATCAACTGGTGCTTTTTCTCCTGGAGCTGTCCCATATGATCTACAGGAGTCCATACTGATTGCTGTTTGGGTTTTGGGTTCCAACCCAGGTTCAAACTTATGTATTTCGCTACATATTTATATAATATCTTATCTGCCTGTTGCTTATTTGGGCTGAGAGAAATTGCTGTTGCTTGTATTAAAATTAAGTATGTTAAATTAGATAGAAAGAGTAATTTTTTAATTATATTAAGTAAATGTTAAAAAGTAAACAATGGAAGTTTTTAAAAATGTTAGAAAGTTATGAACATAAGACCTAGTTTATTGATTTGGAAGGACATCTAAGAATATATTAGCATCTTCAATTGATAACCATAACATTAAAATTTATGGTTAAAAGATCATTAAATGTACCCATTATTAATAGGTCTACACCTTACCTTTCTGAATAATTAACATAACAAAAATCAGTAAAGACACTATGGTAAATTTGTCCAAATCTACAAACTTGTAATTGTTTAGTGAATTTGTCAAAGTCTATAAATTTGTAATTATTTGGTAAATTTGTCCAAGTCTGACCACAAAGTTACAAGTCATTCTGCTTTCTTTAATAGTTGTCTCTCTTTTTTTGAAATGGCTTGATGTCGGTGATGGTGATTATGTAGGGCAGGGGACATAACTGCCATGCATACCGATCGACTCTATAGATAGGGGACATTCTTACTGTATTTCATTTGTGAGGTCAATATTGATTACCAAGATTTTGTTCCTAGGCCAGAAAAAGTTCTTGGGATATGCCATTGTTTGTATTCTTATTCGGTGACAAATGAGTGAGTTATTTTTTGTCATCAAATGTTTGTTAGTATGTGACAAACTTTCAGGTATACTATTGCCATTGTTTGTAATCTTCTTAGGTGACAAACCACGGAAATTTTCCCTCTATTCCACTGGCTTTTTGTTGGAGCGTCCACGATCTAAATCCTTTACACTCAAACACCATTTAAACAAACAAACAAAAATGAGTTTTATGTCATAATGTATATATGATTAAATGGTCTTCATCATTGTATCGGGTATTATAAAATGGATCTCACTCAAATAAAGAGTTCTCTTTTGAAATGAATATCTGATATGCTCTTCATATGTGGGGGTATTCTAAAGTGGTCGTCACGATTGCAAGAAAGCCAATTTAGTTGAGCTATGAAAACACTTATATATCAATTTCTTCTACCAAAACCCATGTTCCAAACCCATGTTGCAAGTATAAAGCCACTCTGCCATGCAAACACATATATATATTGATGAATCTATTTATCATGATACATATATGTTGGAGAAATAACGGAAAAATTAGAATGTTGTTAGGAAGATGTTATTGAGTTGTTACTTGCTTGCATAAGTTTGGTATGGGAGTGGTTTCAGATCCTATTTTATAGAAATTTGTTCTGAAGTCAGTTTGTTATTCTACAACTATATATGTAATGGATTTCTAATCAATAAGAAATAGAATATGTGAGCATAATCTCACTTGTGTGAGCCCTTGTTTTCTCACCATATCGCTATGTTATTCTCCAATTTTAAGTTGGTATCAGAGCCTAGGTAGCAGATAGGCATTGCATTATTTCCTATCTTGTGAATAGAGAGCAGTCTGTTGGAGAAGAAAACTTGCATGCCTGTGTTGAAGAAGAATCGTTGTTGTGAAAGGAGAATTGTTGTGTGGTACGCCGAAGTCGTGGAAGAAAGGAGAATCACGTGGAGTATTCGAAGAGGTAGACCTGCATGCGTGGAGCAACGATCCTGTTGTTGTTGTTCCCGTAGTTGAGCGCGAAGTGTTACAACCATTGTGGAAAGAGTGTATGCGTGGAGGAGATTGTTTTGTGCAGGAGATTAGTGTTTTCCATTGTTTGGCACTGCCAAGAAGAAGACCATCGTTTAGCTGCTGCTAAAAGACAGTCTGCTGGCCTGGAAGAGAGTCGTCTTTTGTAAGAGCCATTTGTTGTTGTTGAAGGTTAAGTAGTCGCCGTGTAATTGTTTGTTGTAAGAGTTGCTACTGCTTCCTGTGTGAAGGAGCCACTGTTTGCTCTCGTGTGGAGGGCGTTGGCTGTGTCAAGATCTGTGCGTTGGAGGAGAAGCATCGTCAGATTTTCATGACCTGCAATTACTTTCTACCTGGAAATTACTGTGTCTTTCCCTTTGTGGGCTCTATGTTTTAGTTCTGTCAGAAAGTAGGAATTGTTTGATGTTGTTTTGATTGTTGCCTATTATCGTCGTTTTGATTTCGGCTGCTGTAGAAGTTGGAGGAGTCTGTAGAAGTTGGAGGAGTCCTCAGTGTGGAGGAGTACAGCCGAAAGTTTTCGTAGTAAAGGAAGTCGGTATTAATAAATAGGGAGTCGTTGTATAGCTGCATGGAAAAAAAATTTGCCAAGATGAAATCGTTGTCTTGAAGATAGTGCAGCCAACAAGAAAGTCACACTTTAACAACTTCTTGCTTGGAAGAGTGTGCACATCTGTGCGCCGATGAAGGAGTCCACTGTCAATCGGTGACCTGGAAAAGAACCACTCTGTTTATGATTGGCGTCATGGCTATTCAAGAGAGTCATGCACTGCCGACAACTCTCAATCCAGAAGTTGTTCTCTGTGATAGAGAAGCAACTGTTTTGTTAGAGAGGGCAGACGTATGAGTGATCACTGTAACAGAGCCGCCAGTAAATTAAGACCATTGTTTGGTGTGAACTTGCAGGAGCTCGTGTGGAGGAGTTTTCTTTCATTGCATAGCAGAGCAGAGGCATTGCAAAGGTTGCAGTAATTTATCGTGGTTGATCCTAAGTGCTGCAAGCCCAGAATCGCTGGCAAAGTGAGCGTGAGAAAATCGCTGCTCGAGACTGTGATCGCGTGGTTGCATCACAGAAGTGAGAGCACTGCATAGAAGGGCCACTGCATGCCTTGCTGTTGCGCTTGGATGCATAGAAAAGCTACAAGGAAGAGGAAAAGAACCACTCTCAGAAAATATATTGTTGTCCATTGTTGTTGTATATTGTTTGACGTATTGTTTGTCTGAAGAGAAGGAGCCTGTGATATATTGCTATGATGCGTGCGACTCAAAGAGCTGTGAGGAGTAGCAAATATCGACTATACGTGCTGGTTTGTTATTCTATTTTCGTCAAGAAAAAGTGCGTTGTCAAACCTATGATGTGGTGGAGCCATCTTCATGAAGGGAAAACTCGTAGAAGGAGAATGCATAGTCGCTTGCTACTCTCATGGGTAAGCAAAGGAAAATTAGACAACTTCAGAGAGAGCTCGGATCAGAATGCAGTGTTGGACCAGATCAATGAAGAATTTGATGAAATATATGAAATAGTGTTGGCCCTTGGTTATGAAAGTAAGCGAAGATCAAGGCAAAAAAGGCAGAATGTGAACTGCGCGGAAGACAAAGTGACTGTTACTGGGTTGAAGTGAGAAAAAGAGCAGAAAAGACGGAGCGAAGTAAAAGGAAGCAAATCGTCGAACGAGGAGATCGAGGACGACATATCAGTAAGAAATAAGGATCGTGAGCAACTCAGCAAGCGGAAAAAGCCACCGTTGGATGCTTTGGATCACCGCGTGAGAAGGAAGGAAAGCCAGGCTGGCGAAGCCCTGAAAACGCGGATCAAGTTGACCTAGGGTTTTAGACACCTAGGGTTTTGATATCTAGGGTTTGTGACACCTAGGGTTTTGATATCTAGGGTTTGTGACACCTAGGTTTCAACCTAAGGATGTCGGTAAGCTATTGTAATGTATAAATAGAGGTCTAAAGGACCTGGGTTGAGTTGTTGTTGTTGATGTTATGATTATCGTTGTTGTCTTTGTCATTGTGTGATTGAGTGAGTAATATAGAGTGAGAGAGAAGTGTTCAGTACGAGAGCCTTTTGTATTGTAAGATCTTTAGCTGGGTGCGGAGATCAACCCTGCAGTTGAGTGTCCAGGGAGGAAAGATATAGCGAGGAGAAGAGAGAAGATATGCCAGCTAAGAGCAGATACAAGAACTGTATGTTTCATCTTAATACATTATAAAGCACAGTTCTGTGGACGTATCCCTAGAGAGAGGGTGAACCACGTATATCTTGTGTCGTATGTGTGATTGGTGTTCTGTTCTTTGTTATTGGTATACTGTTATTGCATTACTGTGTTAGATTTGATAGATATATCTTGCGCAATAGATCCTAGGAAGATAAAGAATAATAGATTGTTGTGTGTCGATTACTTTGAATCCACTTTACATTCCTTCTGGTTGTAGACATCTTTGTCCTGCAACCCCCTCATAGCTGCTTCGGGTGAGACTACATCTGTCTCGCGGGTGTTGCCGAAAGGGCCAGTAGCTAGGGCTTGTTGGTGCGCTCTTGGAGCTGAACCTTGGGTCTGCCCCTATGCCAACAAATTGTTCTGTTGTCGGGACATGAATCTTCTTGAGGGAATGTCAAGGTGGTTCCCATCAAAGACAGAGATTCAAAAGTGGATAGAGGATCAAGAAAAGGACTTCGCTGATGCCCAGAACAAGAACCCTAATCTTAGTATAGAGGATTGGTTGGAGAGATATATCTTTATTGATATACACAAAATTTTCTTTGGAGGAATCCATCAAGAGCTATATGAGTGGTTAGCTAGGTTAGCAGATACCCAGTTTGAGATCAGATCTAGACCTCCTGTGGTTTGGACATCAACGCTGACCAAGAAGGTCAAGAGAGTTGATAGCGTCGTATCACGAGTAATATATCACTGGTTTGATAACACCGTTGGAGGCTACATCACCGAGTTTGTTGTTGACGGAGTAGAGTCATATAGCCAAGCCGAGAGATATTTCTTCAAGGGACCCAGGGGAAATTTTTTACATTTTCTGAAGCTGAGGATCAAGATGTTATTGCATGAGAAGAACATCTTGAAGATACAGTAGATTGGTCAAATTTGAAAAAGCTAATGTTCAGGAATTCAGACAGCGATAGCGACACAGAGGCTGGACATACGCGTAGTGGGAAAGTGTTCAGAGAAGTTCATCTTGCGAACCTGTTTAAGAAAAACTATGGGGACGAGGGTTTCTACAATGAAGAAGAGGCAGATATGACGGACGAAGAGAATTCAGAACCTGCTGGAACAAAGGAAGGGAAAGCTGAAGAACCTCGTCGAGAAGAGCCAGAAACTTCAGGAACTACGCAGATTGTTGAAGTAAGTACTATTATCCCTCATGTTGATTCAGTAACATTAAGCAACTAGAGTAATCCAAGCCACCAGAGCGTTCAAAGCACTTTCACTGGTAGTCCACCACATACTCAGTCAATAACACTAGGAAGATTTATGGCAAATGAGATGAGGCTCCCTATTTTTAGGGGAGATGGGTCGGAAGACCCTGATCAACACTGGTTCCTATGTGAAGCCGTATGGAATATTAAAAATGTCACCAATGAAGTTGTTAAAAGAACCCAGTTTAATACTACCCTAAGGGATCACGCACTGAGTTGGTACATGAAGCTTGTCCAAGGACTTGCATAGCCTAAGCCATTGAATGAGATCAAGAATGTGTTGATTGCAGAATTCAAGAAACCCATGTCGGAGTCACAATGTATTACAATGATGAAAGAGATCAAGCAGAAGGTAGCCGAACCCGTTTGGGAATTCGATCAAAGATTCAAGACCTTAACATGCCAATTGACTTTTCGGATCCTAGATGAGCAGAACAAAGAATAGTTCATTGCTTCCCTCTTACCACACATAAGAGTTTCTCTGATGCAACAGAAAATTTCTTCGCAGGCTGAGGCGTTGGAGATTGCCATAAAGCTAGAATCAACCCCTATGGGAGAATCCAGCTCAGGTATGAGTCAAATCTTGAGTCAGCTAACTAGTTTGTCTCTGCAGGTCGAAGATATGAAAAAAGACAAGGGAAAAGATAAAAGAGAAGACATCTGGTGTGTCAGATGCAGATCAGGAGGCCATGACAAGGAACATTGTACCCTATTCGATGAATACTTCGCCTCTGGAGCTCTGAGCCCTTTGAAAAAAGTCACCTTACCCTGGTGCGAGGTATGCAGAAATAGACATCGTCCTGGTGAGTGCTATTACATGCAAAAATATGTTCAGACACCCACAAATTTGTATTGCACGTTCTGTAAGTCCGTAGGAAATGATGATAGGGATTGTAGGGCTTATGATCTCATGCATGAAAGGTCAAGAAACATATACAAAATTCAAGGCGAAGTACAACAAGAAGGAAACACTACGCAATATAACTCCCCTGGGAGAGGAAACTTCAATCCTCGCGGTGGATTCAGAGGAAGAGGACAAGGAGGAGGTATGGGTCGAGGCCGAGGACAAATAATATGTTATAACTGCACGTAGCTAGGACACCTAGCAAGGGACTATCAGAACCCTTGTACCACTTGTAGATATTGCAACTCCTTCGAGCATGTTACCGAGGAATGTCCAACATTGCTGGCTAAGCTTCAAGAAAGATGAGGACCTTAGTAGAACCCGCAAGTGCAACTGATATATGATGAACCTCACGGATAAGACCCTAGAGTCATTGTTATCACCAAAGGAGGCATTGTTACAGGAGAAGACAGACTGACCCAAGGAAAGACTACAGAAAACTCAAGAGTCGGGAAAGCTACAAAGAAGACCCAAACTTTTGATGCAAAGAAAGAAAGACAAGTATTTGAGGAGGCAAGAAAAGAGTTCAAAGAAGACCAAGGCTCTTCATCAAGGACATGGCCAAAAGTAAGAGAATATGGAATGCTTTTGGCATTCAATCAGTATGCTTCGCCAAAAGAAGGAAAAGAGGTAAGCAAGCTCATGGAATTTTTATATACTTGTATTAAGTTGATTCAGGATGAGAGTGTTGTACAAGTGCTACAAAATTTAATCAGACAATATGAGATAGGAAGAATAGACCCCTTACTGAATAAAGCAGTACATCAACTATCCAAGAAAAGAAGGATGAATAAGGAGTTACACTTGAATGCTTAGATCGGAGAATATCATATAGACTATGTGGTGCTCGACTTAGGGTCGGAAGTCAATGTCATGACGAAGAAAACCTAGGCACTAATGGGAAAACCGAAGTTGATCTACTCCCCTATCAGACTTAGGATGGCTAATCAACAAGCAGTAAGCCCCTTTGGCATATTGGAACATGTCCCTGTGGACATCAATGGAGTAAGGACGTTTGCATATTTTGAGGTAATTGAGATAGTTGATGATAGTTTCCCTTACCTTGCGATGTTAGGAATTGATTGGGCTTTCAATAATTCCACTATGGTTGATTTAAAGAAAATATGTATGACATTTGAAAGAGATGGCCTTAAGGTCATTGCACCTTTAGATCCAGATGAAGGTCAGCGATACACAAAACCTATCAGAGAAGAAGACCGTGCATATGAACTGGAAAACATATACAAATTAACAACCAGACAACAGGATTACATTAATCCTACGGCCGATGGAAACCTAAGTTGGCGAAGTGACAACGCATGTTCTTCATATTTAGAAGAAGCACTAGAGAACTGGCATAACAAAATGTATGAAGTATCTACAAGGAGATGTGCTAGATTAACTAGAGAAGTTCGCTAGATCGGCACAACAGTAAGTAACTTGCCCACTTTTGATGGTCTGAATCCATTAGAAGCCTTCTTAGCGGACTTTGAAGCAAGTTTACCAACACAACAGTGATTGTTGGCAATGGATGAGGCCCTGAAAACCACACCAGAAAGATGGTGGGGGACACACAAAAACCACATTTTAGAATGGGTACAATGTTGTACCCTGATGACCGCGTGGTTCTCAAGTAGAAGGCTGGGAAGTTAGGTACACGGGTCGAAGATGTCCAAAGGACGATGTGCGAAGTTGCGAAGGAGCCTGGAGTAACATTCCTCAATAGAAATGGGTGCACAAATTCATTAAAACGTTGGACACAACCCCTATCAACTGGTACCTTCAAGAAGAGCTGCACTTCATCACTACAGATTGGGAAGGTATGACTCAATATCCTTCAGTAGATCAAGCATTATAGACTGTAAGACAAAAAGTGTTTGAGGAGGCACCTAGCCTCCCTTTGGAGCAAGAAGAGGACAAATGGACTACGCCTCTCCAGAAACTGCAAGGCTGTTACAACATCAACGCTAATGAAGATGATGATCCTAGGAAGGTGAACATCGCAGAAACAGAAGGCCAAAGAGATGTGGAAGGACCAGGAGTTGAGCTACCATTTATTGGACAACCGATCAAGATAAAAAAGATCAATATTGGGACAGAGCAGACACCGAAGCTTGCAAATGTTGGAGATTATTGGGATGTTGCTACTATTGACAAAATCACAGAGTTATTGCATGAATATTAGGACTTGTTTCCAACCAATTTCACTGATATGAAGGGAATTAAAGGGCCTATGGGAGAGATGAGGATCCCTTTGAAGCCATATGCAAGACCAGTTAAACAGAGACCCTACATATTGAACTCTAAGTATAAGGAGAAAGTGAAAATTGAGCTCGACAGAATGTTGGAAGCAGGGATTATAGAACCTATCGAAGAATCATAATGGATTAGCCCTATGATGGTGCAAGACAAAAAGATAGGAGAGACCATGATCTATGTAGATCTCAGAAAGCTAAATGATGCCTATTTACATGACCTCTTCCCAACACCATTCACCGACGAAGTGTTGGATAATGTGGGAGGCCAAGAGGTATATTCTTTTATAGATGGATTCTCGGGATGCCATCAGATCCGGATTGCCAAGGAAGATCGCCATAAGACCACGTTTGCAACAGAATGGGGATCCTACCATTATACAGTGATGTCGTTTGGTATTGAAGAATGCCCCAACCATCTTTTCTAGGGTGGTGGTCAAAGCATTCAAGGAGTTTCTGCATAAATTTCTAGAAGCATATTTTGATGATTGGACTGTTTTTAGTTTATTGAAAAATCACATTGAATGTTTAAGGCTAATGTTGGACAAATGCAAGCAGTGTCAAATTTCCTTGAATCTGAATAAATGCATCTTCTTCTCACCATTTGGAGTGTTGTTAGGTCATATTATATGAAAGCAGGGATTTCTAGTCGATCCATCTAAAATTGTCATTATAGTTGATCTACCCCCTCCTACTTCAGTCAAACAACTACGCACTACGCTGAGACACACAGGATACTACAGGAAGTTCATTAAAGGATATGCCCAGATTACAGCACCCATGGAGAAACTTTTGAAGAAAGACTATCAATTTCATTGGACAGAACAGTGCCAGCAGAGCCTCGACACACTGAAACAGAAAATGGTTACTGCGCCTATTCTGGTCTTCCCATATTGGAGCAAGGAGTTTCATGTGCATGTCGATGCATCTTCTATTGCCTTAGGAGAAGTGTTAGCACAACTTGGGGAAGGAGATATTTACCATCCATTAGCTTTTTCCAGGAGGATGCTATCAACTGCTGAGATCAATTACACCACTACTGAGCGAGAGGGGTTAGCCATGGTGTATGCGTTGCAGAAATTTCACCACTAATTGTTGGGAGGACACTTTAAAATGTTTATTGATCACTCCGCACTGAAATACCTAGTCAACAAGCCAGTGTTGGGGGGGAGAATATGCACATGGATTCTGTTATTTCAGGAATATGACTTTGAGATCATAGTAAAGCCAGGAAGAATGAACAAAGGTTCTGACCACTTGTCAAGGTTGGAACATGGTGAAGAGTCGACCAGTTTGGAGGTGATCCGGATTATTTTCGGCACGAAATGAGAGTGGAGATATAATAAAGAAATGCACAGAGATGTCGAGTATATCCAGTAATATAACATAAATATATCAGATATGAAACCATAAACACAGAGATACAGTAATACACGATTTCTATTAATGAAAGAAATGTACAGAGACTGTAAAAATACAGAGTGAAAGACTCGCTAGAATGGTGGCAGCTTATCTCTGAGAAGAGATGTGA
>ML789269.1:97365-127720 GCA_009831015.1 Picea engelmannii
ATCTGTCTTTTACCAGTATTTTCAGAATCAGATTCTGAATCAGGGTTCGACTCCTTGTCTTTGATCTCGGCCACCAATGACTGTTTTGAGCGACATTCATCAGTGTTGTGCCAGGGGATTTTGTGGAAATCGCACCATTTTCCAGTGACCTTCTTTTTCTTCCCGTGACCCTTCTTTTCCTGTGGCTTGGATTGGTTTTCGGGAGACTGTTTGTTAGGGCTATCTTTGTCATACTTTGGTTGTTGTGGGTTTGTAGACCTGAACTTCCGTTTGTTCTGATGCTTAAATTTCTGCTCGATTTTAACAGCATATCGATAGGCAGCACTGAGTGATGAGATGTCTAGAAAATCCATTTCAGTTTGGATGTATCTGTGTAGAGCCCCACGGTATTTCAGAACCAAATGTCATTCAGAGTCTTTGATACCCAGCTTGGTGCGCAAGTTATGGAAGGTATTGGTGAACTCTGGAACTGCTTGGCCCTTCTCTTGCCACAGTGTGGTCCATCTCATGTATTGGTCCTCATAGTTGCCAACATGGTAGTATTGTTCCTTTACCGCATCCACAAAAAAATCCCAAGTGGGCTCGGCCCCATATATTCCAGACTCCTCTGTGGAACTCTTCTCCCAGTAAGTTTCCCACAAATGTTTGACATGGGGGAGAGCTTTAAGGAGTGCGAAGCTGATTTTTTCCTTGTTTGACAATCAAATGGGACAATGGAAGCATTCAACAAGATCTTGGAGATAGCGCTGACGAAGATTTGCAGTGCGAACATGGATGACTGGGATTTAAGAGTACCAACAGTAGTATGGGCCTATAGAACCACTTGCAAGAAGCTAACCATGCAGACCCCTTTTAAGTTGGTGTATGGTCTTGAAAAGGTTGTCCCAATGGAATACTTGGTACCAAGCCTAAGAATTGTTGCCTTCACATATATGGATGACATTGGCACTGTTCGAGAAAGGCTTGCACAATTGGTTGAACTAGAAGAAGACAGATTTATTGCAGGATTCCATCAGCAAGTACAGAAGAAGAGAGATAAGGCCTATCATGACATGCACATCAAGAAGAAGGCATTTAAAAAAGGTGATCTAGTATTGGTATATGACAGTAAGTTCATAAAACATCCTGGGAAGTTCAGAACGCATTGGCTCTGGCCATATGAGATTGCCTATGTTACAGAAGGAGGAGCTACACAATTGAAGACTTTGAAGGGAGAATGGAAGGAAGGATTAGTGAATGGGAGCCGGTTGAAATTGTATTATGACAACCAGCTACCCCGCAGCTCTAAGTAAAAGCATAAGGAAAAGGGTCTAGGTACCAGGTGCAGTTGAAACTGGGTACTAGACACAGAAAAGACAGTCTGCATAAGGAAGGAGAGGAGGCATAGAGCATAAAATAGAGGTTGCACTGCGTAATCTGAAGTTGAAGTAAAATGAAAAGGTTAGATATGAAGTGCCTTGGGACGAGTCATAGGTGAGTGTTGGGGACCTGTTGGCCCTTGGTTATGAAAGTAAGCGAAGATCAAGGCAGAAAAGGAAGAATGTGAACTGTGCGAAGGACACAGTGACTGTTACTAGGTTGAAGTGAGCAAAAGAACAGAAAAGATGGAGCGAAGTAAAAGGAAGAAAATCGTTGAACGAGGAGATCGAGGACGAAAGATCAACAAGAACTAAGGATCATGGACAACTCAACAAGTAGAAAAAGCCACCATTGGATTCTTTGGAGCACTGCGTGAGAAGGAAGGAAAGACAGGCTAGCGAAGCCCTGAAAATGTGAGTCAAGTTGACCTAGGGTTTTGATATCTAGGGTTTGTGACACCTAGGTTTCAACCTAAGGATGTTAGTGAGGTATTGTAATGTATAAATAGAGGTCTAAAGGACCTGGGTTGGGTTTTTGTTGATATTATGATTATTGTTGTTGTCTTTGTCATTGTGTGATTGAGTGAGTAATATCGAGTGAGAGAGAAGTGTTGAGTACGAGAGCCCTCTGTATTATAAGATCTTCAGTTGGGTGCGAAGATCAACCCTGCAGTTCGGTGCGCAGGGAGGGAAGAGATGGCAAGGAGAAGAGAGAAGATCTGTTAGCTAAGAGCACAGACAAGAACTGTATGTTTCATCTTAATACATTATAAAGCACAGTTTTGTGGGCGTAGCCCTAGAGAGAGGATGAACCACATATATCTTGTGTCGTATGTGTGATTGGTGTTCTGTTATTTGTTATTGGTATACTGTTATTGCATTATTGTGTTAGATCTGATAGATATATCTTGCGCAGTAGATCCTAGGAAGATAAAGAATAATAGATTGTTGTGTGTCAATCACTTTGAATCCACTTTACATTCCTTCTGGTTGTAGTCATCTCTGTGCTGACACCCCCTCATAGCTGTTTTGCGTGAGACTGCATCTGCCTCGCAGGTGTTGCTGAAAGGGCCAGTAGATAGGGATTGTTGGTGCGCTCTTGGAGATGAACCTTGGGTCTACCCCTGTGCCAACAAATAGTGATGCCAAATTTTCCATTCTTCTCAAGTATAAATTATGAACCTTGGGAAACTGAAATGAAAAAATTACTATGGTTAGTAAATTTATTACAGTATGATCATGAAGGTTGTATCAATTTCTATGATAAGAGAAGAGGTGTAATAGCATTACTACTTATTATATCAACACTGGATGAAAAAATCTTGTCTAACATTTTGCGTGAATTTGGTAAAGTATATAGTGCAAAAATATTTTGGAATATTCTTGAAATGAAGTACAATATGAATTCAAGTGAGAAAGTTGAAGTTGATGAAAAGTAAAATCTAAAAATACCCTTTTGAAAAGAACAACTTAAGGATTTTGAATCTTATTTTTTCTAAATTTTTCACTGTGTATTTTTAGAGATACGGATATTTCATTTCATAGACTCATAATGTCACCTGGAAATATTATGCAATGATTTTTTTTTTAAATTAAATAAAATTAGATAAAAATAATGAAAATGAAAACAAATTATATCCATTGAAAGTAGATTCAATTTTGCAAATGTTGGTATCAATTTCAAAACTAAATTATGAGTATTTGCAGGAGTCTGCAACCTCCAAAGTTTAGGTAAGCTAGAGGGAATTCTCAGGTTCCTGCAAGCAATCTTATTCGCTAGTTTTCAGTTGAAAGAATGTTTTTCCGGCTGACACATGTAATTCTATGGGAATCCGTTAAAAGTAAACGATTTCCTATATTTTCGACCGAAAAAACCTTTTTTCGGCTTAAAGGTGGGTGAGAGAATTTTTTCGACCAGAAACAATGAAGAGACACGTCATATTGTTTCACTTCGTGCCAAATCTTATAAATACGCTTTCGGACGAACACATTTAACACAATTCACTCGCTAGTTTCATGGTTTTCTAGAGCACCTAAACAAAGTTTTGAATCATCTTTTTCATTTTTTTGAACAAGGTAATTGATGTTTTGATTCATGGTTTTCTAGAGAACCCAAACAAAGTTTCGAATCATCTTTTTCATTTTTTTGAACAAGGTAATTGATATTTTGAATGCAAAAAAAGAAGTTTAGTTTTTTTAAGTTCAAGTTTTTATTGGAATAACAATTTATATATTGAAAGCTAAATGTTGAGCGTTTTTTGAAGGTGAAGCCTTTCTTGAACATAAAGTTATTGATATTATTTTTTAATAATTTTTGTGACAATGAAGTTTTCTTGAGACTATTCTGAAATGTTCATTTTTAAAAATTTTTTTACAGATAACTATACTTATGGGAAACAACAATTTGTGCAAGAGAAAATTTGTTCACACTCGAGATGAAACTCACCATAACGAACAAAGGAAAGAGCATTATTGGATAAATAAATGAGAACGTGCAAATATTGAAGAAAGAAACGACGATGATGTAAATAGAGATTTTCAACAAGAAGAAGTCCAACCAAGTATGCATGCACATATTGTCTATATTAAAAGTATATAATTCAAATTTAAAATATTTTTTAATATAATTGATTGTAATTACGATTTGATGTTTTTCAAGAAACATAAATAGATTTCTCTCATAACGTCGATGAAAACGTTGAAACCAAAATTGAAGTAGAAGTCGAATCACCTATAGGTATGTACATAAATTTAGATAATACAAGATGAACACTTGTATATAGTTTAATGAATTTATGTTCGGGTTTTGTTTTCTAATATAAACTTTAAATTAAAATATGCAGGAGAATCTATCAATATTGATGATGAAATATTAGAAAATGTTGATATTGACAAATTTGGGAAGAAAGAAGCTAAGCATTATATAAGATATCAAACTAAAAATATTTATAATATTTTTTTCAAAGATGAATCAGTAACAATACAAGCTCAACTTTTACTCTGTCTAATAAAGTAAAAAAAATTTAAATAAGCTACATCATTATTGGATATTCAAAAGTCGACAAAATATACAAAGGTGAAACAAAATGTCTTTTGACAATATAACTAGTGTATTAAAAGCTTTTGGAAAATCTCGAAAAAAATATGTCAGTGTTGTACGTAGAGTGATACAAACAACAATTGTTTCATCTAGCAATATTAAATATCATTTGACACGACACATGGAAAAAACGATGAGAATGTCAAGAAAAACATTGTACAAACATAGAAAATTTTGATTGCAAATAGATGCAAATGATGAACTTTCTCATTGGACAGTGATTTCTAGAAAACCTTACAAAGATAGACTTGCAAAAAATGTTAAAGAATTGGTCCGTAATTGTTGGTTGACAGAATCTCGTGTTTCACCACATACAAGGGAAGTGTTGCGACGAGGAATAGCACCAAAACAACATGAAGAACATACAAAACATATATTTCCAATGACACAAACAAAATTGTTCAATAAGTTCAAAGAAGACCACAGAGAAGTTAAAATTTTCATCAATACATTTGTGCAACAAAAGCCATGGTTTGTTATACCCATCATTGTTCGTGACACTTGTTGTTATCATTATCATGTGGAATTTGAGTTATATTATGACACTTTTATTGTTTTTGGTAAAACTTTATGGCCAAGTTCACCTCCTTCTCCACATTCCATGCTTTTATATCTGAAATTCTATGTGAAAGAGAAGGTGATGAATTATTTTACCAAAAAAAATGTGTTGGTGGAAAGAAATGTGATCGTTGTGGAATTCTAAGTTTGTTTCACTCAAAGTATCCTATTGATATGAATGATCAGTAATTTTCTAATATAATAGTCAATTGGAAGAGATATGAATATATCAACAACACGGCTCCACATTCTTCAAATGTTATTTCCAAAATGATTGATTTGAAAGTAGATAAAATCTGTGTGATAGATTTTTTGAAGAAGTTTGAGGAATAAATTTATAAATACACCAAGCATTCACATAGAGCTCGATGGCAAGACCTACAATTCAACCAATCCTATGAAGTGTTTCCACCAGGGACAATTTTGTCTATAGTTGATTTTGCAAATAATTACACATTCGCTGCACAAAAAGAAATACAGAGTAAATATTATCATTCTGATCAAGTCACTATATTTGTCCACATTCTATATAGACATGCTCGATGGAGTCTTGATAACATAGAAATCACCAATGACAATCGACATGTTATTAAAGAATATCACTTTTATATAAGTGATGATCGAGCACATGACACACATTATGTACAACATTGTTTTGATAAATTTTATGATTCATTGAAAGAACATGGTATCTAATTAGATTGACATTGGATATGGTTAGATGGGTGTGAAGTTTAGTTCAAATTTTCACGATCATTCTATTGGTTGTGTCATCTTCATAAAAAATCAAACATTACACATTGTTGGTTTTTTTTTTAGACTGATCATGGAAAAGGAAAGCGTGTCGGTGCAAGGGCATGTGTAAAACGAGCACTTCAAAGGTATCAGATGAACCCTCATGCCGATTGATTTGAATCAATTGATCAAGTTGTTGAATGGTGAAAAATGATGCTAATCCATGAAAATAATCCGTCAAGGGATGTGCGCAGGTGTGTCTATATATACATGTTACACATGTACACATGATATTTTTATTCATGTGTTCAAATTTATATGATCTTCAATCATTTTCTTGAGAGATTTCAAGTTGACAAGTTTTTGTCTTGTGCATGGTTTTTTGGTATGATGGAATCCAAGATGTAAATAGATCAGTCCCATATGAAGCCGATACAATACATGGGACATGGAAAACGCATTCAGTTAAAACAAAACGCTATCAAAATGTGTTTGCATTTGATAGAAGGAATAAGTCTTGTTTTTGTTCAGTTTGCATAGAGGACACATAATCCATAGAGATTTGTGAAAATGAAAATGCAGAATATGTTAAAGCTTGGAGACATACCAAACTTAATATATAAGGGAAAATGCCACTTGCAAGCTCAAAGGAGATGGAATCAAATGAAACTATAGTGTCATTTGATGGCGATAAAGTTTCTGATCTTGTTAGAGAAGGTAATTTTTATGTTTAAATTTTTTCAAATAACTTGTAGATGTACTTGTGTGATAATCTAACACGAACTACTTATTGTCCAACATATCAAATTATTTGCAGGAGATGTCTTTGTCATGGTTGCACCTATAGACAACATTGACAACGTGAAATAGTATTTGATGCGATGCACAGAACACAAGATGAGGTTATTAGAAGATTTTAATGATAACGATTTTATATGTGAAAGATGATCCATCGTATTGAAAGGATATTTTTTTTCAAGAAACCCATCAAACTGATACTCATGTTCACTTTCAAGACTACCAATAAGATGTCATAAGTTTTCAATATAGTCATTTGGGATGTGCAGTGCACATAAAGTTAATAGAAGTTCAATCAAGAAAAAAAAACAAAAGTTAGAAAATGGAAAATGTCCAAAGCCGATCATGAACGAATAATTGAAGATGTCATACCATTACAATTTATTTAAACAAGTGACATGTACATTCCCAAATTTTATATTTTTCATTGAAAGTACACATATTTATGAATATCTAGGATTCTAGAATCATTTTCAGTTTAGTTTACTTTCATGGTCCATTCAAAAGTTGTATTTTTTATGAATTATAAAGTTTACCAAGCCTTATTTACAATTTCAGGGAAGAACCTATAGATTGTATCTCGGGAACCTAAAATGACCTATTGTTTGGATGATGATACTTTAATCCTACAAATTATCCAGATTGTATACACAAATACTTTAATGCATGTAACCAATTTACTACATATAGGATTTGCATTCATTATTTGCAATGATTGTTCAATGTTTTTTCATATGAAGAGTATAACTTCATATCAAAACTAGGACCCATTTCCATGTCATTATAAGGGACTATTGATGGCTTGGAAATATTTTAAAGACTTAAAAAGTATGTTTAACATCCTAATTAAAGAATTCAAGGTAATACATATAATTAACATCCTAATTAAAAATTGTAAAGACGTCTTTAAAAGTATCAATTTTAATTATGAAATTGTGAATTTTGATTCCAAAAGTGTTGATATTATATTCAATTGTTAAATTTGTTCATTTGTATTTCAATATCTTGAAGCAAATTGAAAACAAAATTGAAATTATGAGCTACTTGAAAAATGTGAATGATGAACCTAACACTACTTATATTCTACACATTAAATATAGTTTTGATGAAGTTTGATTGAAAAAAAATTAAGTTGAAAAAGAATTTGATTTTGTGACCTGATAACAAAAAATAAAAAATAGCAGGTCATCTATTAAGGCTTGGTTTGTTGCATTTAGTTTTTCATTTTTTTAATTGAATTTGGAGTATATTCAAAATTCAAGGTAGTGTATGATTAACATCCTAATTAAAAATTAATAGCACTAGTGAATACTTCCATTAATGGTAGGGGTCATATTAATGGCACTAGTGAATACTTCCAATGTGTAGAGGATTGATAATCCATCAATCTTTTTTCTGCCATTTTCGATACATAAACAATTTATATCAATATAAATTTTAATGAAAATCACTTACTTATATTAAAGTATATTTTAATTTTACATATTAAAATAGGTTCTAGATCATGTTTTTATTTCAAAGTACATTTTTTTATTTCACATTTTTTTGAATAAATATATTGAAATCTCGAAAAGAAACCAAAGACGAACATAACCAGTTTAGTGTTGCACTGTCATTTCACTGTGAATTTTCAATAAAGAAACCAAGAACTGTCTTGAATTCTCTGTCCAAAGGGAGGGGGTTCTAAATCATAGCAATAAAAGGAGTTAACCAAGGATGAACATAACTAGTTTAGTTCTATACTATCATTTCATTGTGAATTTTCAATTTTGAGTTCATAGTTTTTACTAAATTTTGGATTGATAGAAGTCTACGCCCTATCAAAATAAAGGAAGGGCCTAGATTTATGTGATGATCAATATGATTAAATTTACAATTTGCATTGTTAAATTCAATTGATTATCACTTGAATGGAATGGAATAAAACCCATATCACCAAATGAAAACTGACTTTTACCTCGGTAGTCTAATACTATTGTTTCATCACCATCGACTCAGACTTTCTTTTTATGTTTTCACTCTCATAAGAAGCTCTCATATATTTTTAATATACAATATTGTTTGTTGTTTTTTCCATTCTAATATTATTAATAGGAGGCAATTGAGAAGTTTGAAACCTAACTTGAGCAACCCTCTAGTCCTCAACCCTCATCTGAGTGTCATTTGGGATTAGGGGATCCAAAGTGGGAAACTATAATTTGATGACTTGTTTGACTATTTTCAACCATATTTCCAAATCAAACAAAATTTAAATTATAAGTTAGAAACTATAATGTGATAACTACCCAGATCTCCCATCACTACAAAATCAGCTCCACTGTATACAAAATCATCTCTACTTCACATGGTACAAATCAAACAAAATTTATATTATAAGTTAGAAACTATAATTTGATAACTACCCAAATCTCTCATCACTACACAATCAGCTCCACTGTATACAAAATCATCTCTACTTCACATAGTACAATGATGTTTATAAATAAAATCAACACAGTATCATAAAACATAAATTAACCTTTTTTTTGTAAATAAAGTAGGATCCTTATATTAATAACTACTTATGTCTATACAATGCCACCTATTAGCCACTTGTACTGCCACAAAAGGGAAACCAGAACAGGTGGATTTCAACAAAATCTTAGAGTTTGACGCATCACAATTAAACAAAATAGTATGAACAAAACAATGATGAGAATCTGGTCACCATGACCATCTAGCTTTCATCGTGAGGCAAAGATTATTCCCATCTTTAGAGAGGTGACAAAACCAAAAGGAGAGGGAAAAAAAAAACTAGAGGTGTTATTCCCTGTGCGAGCTCAGACTGCCATGGATGTTGTAGGCAGGGACAAACTTATGGCCGCAAGTTGGGAAACGATTCCACACTGGAGCATCCGCCAAAGCATCGAACATGATATCCATTCTCTGGTCAAGGATGCATTGAATGTGCAATTGGTCATCCTGCTTCTGTTACATTTCAAAAATGATTTGGAGGTGCTCCTCCAAGAGTCGGTTTGGGAAGAGGAGAGGTGGATCCGCCTTCATTTCCTCACCTGCGCTCGTCGAATGGTCCTCCACCTGCCTGCTGGGGGGAGTTTCTTCCTCACATCTTCTCTTTTGGAAACATATGAATTCATTTTTTGTAGCTGTATGTAATAATGGTTTTTGATAATAACAATGTGCTAGACTTCTTTTTAGGACTCGACCTAATATATAGGGAGAGGAAGTGAGCGCTTTCTTTAAAGACTAAAAAATGCAGTTGAATGTGCCAAACACCTGATCTTGTGGATGGATTGTTTTTTTGGGGGGGGCAAGAGGATAATTGAGCAAAGGAGTGATCTCTTCGGAGGGGGCAACTCCTCTCCGACCGAGCAGCTACCAGGGATCAAAGGAGGTATGTGAGGGGGTGACAAGGGAAGCTAAGGCAACCCCTCACTATTATGCCTTTCACCATCATAAAAATCATAAAAATTGAAATTATAAGCTTACCATAAATAAAAAATTATCCTTTCACCATCATAAAAATTGAAATTATAAGCTATTGATTATTTATTAATGAATAAACAATATATTTCACCATCATAAACAATATAAGAGAAATCAAAGATAAAACAATAAACAATATATTCCACCATCATAAACAATATAAGAGAAATCAAAGATGAAAGAATAAATTGATATTTTGAGTTCCAAAAATATCAAATATTTTTTTTTCCTTGGAAAAAAAGCGTAATTTTATTACTTTAGAAACAAAATTACATTCTGCATATACACCTTAAAAAATGGTGTATTATGTTTACATTGTAGCCTTTTAGCTGTCACTATTTGTTGCATCTCAAGAATTCTTATGTATGCTTCTTTTTCCTGTATAGTATCTGAATCTGGTTCTTCTTTTATATACATTGTTTTGCATATAATATATTCATGGTTTGTAGCCGATCGGTTGACAGATAACAAAAAACCTGTTCTTCAAAATGTTGTTCAAAAACTGATTGTTTGCTCCAAAAAAGGACTGTGCCAATATTCATTTGATTGTTCATTATGGTGCTCAGTTATTTTCCACTGGCCCATAACCATGTTAATCCCCTCCTTCGACCTTTGGTCTGCTTATTTATTATTTTCCCTGTAGACATGTTAGCAATAAAAAATGTCAAAATTTGTCTGCAATCATTGTATATCTTCCACCAAACTAGCAATTCTTGTGTTTAAACATCTCTGAGTGCCTTTTATCTAGTTTATAACATTTAATGAATCCCCAAATACTTTTAGGATCTAAAAACCTTTTTCTATGGAAAAGAAAATGAGCAGTTTGAGACTCATAAGTTCTACATAATTGTTTGTTCCTGAACTGAGGCCAGAGGTCAAGACAAAGTAGTGTGTGGGTGAAAATTAGAGGAGTCCTCCCCCTCCATAAAGTGATTGTTGAAAGGCTCCATCAAAAAAAACCCAGGGTGAAGTCCTGTCGAGCATCAACTCTTTCGTCCATCTTGTGGGATGACTAGAATTATGTGAGGTGAAAGAGGACAAGAGGGCAATACTGTTTGCTGTTGAGAGCTCAGGGAGAAGAGGTAATCCTCTGAAAATGAAGGAATTCTGGGTGAGCCAAACACCCCAAATAACCAAGAGGGGAAGAGCTTTTAGGTGTTTCTAATCCTTATTATTCCACCAAATGTGTCAAGAATGCTCCAAGTCCCTCCCATCCCACAAGCACTATAGATTTATCAACTTGGAGATTTCCATCCAAACTTTGTTGATGTATCTACATTTTAAAAAAAGATGGATAGTGGACTCTTCATTAGATTTGCAGAGTGTACTCAAACCAGGCCCAACAAAATTTCATTTATGTAGATTGTCCCAAGTCGGGACCTTATTTTGGAGGACATTCCACATGAAAAGTCAAGTTTTTGTCGGGCTTTTTACTTTCCATAATTTGCTCCACCACTATTCTGCTTCCCGTGACTTCACTTTTGAGTTGCATTTTAAGTAACCCAATTTGGGGGAGTAGGACGCAGAGGGGGCAGGGTCCCAAATTAATTCATCCTCAGAGTTCGAGAGTTTGATATGTGCTAACTTTAGGCACCTGATAAATAATTCTAGTTCTCGAATTTCTTCTTCTCTGAGACCTAAACTGTGGGGATCCTTCCATCCCCGTGACCAAAGAGTAGAGTGGATAGGGTCCTCCAAGGAGCGAAGGAAAAGGATGTCCCTGGAGTGTAAGGATTGAATTAAATGCTTAGAGAGTAAGTGATTCTCATCACTTCCTGGCCAGGGGTCCGACCCTACTCTGAGTCGATTACCATTTCCAATTTTCCATGATAAACCATTTTCAACGAGGGGAAAGGAGCTTAAGATATCTTTCCAGATCACTGAAGCTCACTTGGTTGTTTTTGGTTGACTTTTGATCCAAGCCTCAAGAGATACTGGTGCAATATACTTCTGAATGATAACCTTAGTCCAAAGACTTGAAGTTTTTATAAGACGTCGTCCCCTTTTTGTTTCCAGTGCTTTGGAGAAGAGGAACATGTTTTTCAGACCCCACCCACCCAGAGCCTTTGGAGTGGATATTTTTTCCCAGTGGACCCAAGGGATTACATGTGAATCCTTTTTCCCACTCCAAAGAAACTTAGAGGAGAGTTTTCTTGCAGCACTCATAATTCCTTTAGGGATCCAAGAGAAGGACATCCAGTATATAGGGATAGCTTCCAATACTGATTTTACCAAGACCAATCTTCCTGCTCGTGACAACCACCGGTGACTCCAAGAGTTTAATATTTTATATATTTTTTTCAGAAGCCACTTCCAGTCTTCTTTCCTATAATCATCGGGTTTTAGATTAAAACCCAAGTACTTTAGTCCATCGTCTAAATCTCTTCTTTCGAAAGGAAATAAAATATAGTGGGCTTGCTTTTCTTCTTATGATAGGATGAAAGTAGAGAGTGACAATGTTCAATCATTTATTTGCATCCCAGTTTCTTTTGAGAATAGTGAGAGAATGTCCCTTAGATTCTCAACCTCCCATCTAGTCCCTCCACTGAAAAGTAAAACATCATCCACAAAAAGGAGGTGTGTTAGTGATAATGCCTGTGAGATTTGCATTCCGGATAGTTCGCATATAGTATTACTTTGTGTAAGAGCTCTACTAAGTCCTTCAGCTACTAGAAGGAAAAGGAGTGGTGATAGGGGGAAACCTTGTCTAATCCCTCTTTCAGGAGTAACGAAAGGTGAAGCTGAGCCATTTATTAAGACTACAAAGGAATTTGTAGTAAGACAGCTCATGATCCAAGTAATGAAAGGAACTTCAAATCCTAGGTGGGTTAATAATAATCGAATATACAACCAACTAACTCGATCATAGGCCTTTGAGAGATCTATTTTAAGTACTGCTCCTTTTAGTTTCCTGGTCTTCATACTATGTAATCCTTCCTGTGCAATTCCTATGTCTTCATGGATCTATCTCTTTTCCAGAAAACCAAACTGTTGTTCTGAAATTTTCTTGGAGAGGATTTTTTTGAGTCTTCGAGCTATAATTTTGGATACAATTTTATAAGCACAATTATAGAGTGAGATGGGTCTAAATTCATTCAGTGTCTCCAGATTATCCATTTTTGGGATGAGAGCAATAAAGGTGGAGTTGATTCTTGGAGGGATACGCCCTGAAATCCTTATGTCCTCCACCATTTTCAACAGATCTGAACCTATAATCCCATAGAAACCCAGGAAGAATTCAATGGTCCAACCATCCAGGCCTGGGCTTTTATCCTTTTGGAAACTGTGCAATACTTCTAAGAGATCTTTTTCTATAACTTCTTCCATCAAGCAATGATTTTCTTCTTCTTCCAAAAAACTGGGGAAATATTGTGCCACTTTGACAACTTCCTCTATTGTGGCTTGTATGTCTTCTTTAAAGAGGTTCTAGAAGTAGTTTTTTACTTGTGTTTCCATTCCTTTAAAAGAAGTTTCATGCTTTTCATCTTGATCTTTTAATTTCCAAATAGTATTGACATTTTTTCTTCCTTTGGAATAGGCTTGGAAGAACTTTGTGTTTTCATCTCCACTTTTCAACCATGTAGCTCTGTTTTTTAATATCCGTGTTTCCTCTTTTTCCTTGAGAAATTTTATCCTCTTTTTTTCCAGTTGAAGTAATCTGAATTTTGACTTCGTTGTGCTTAGTAGGTCCCCTTCATCTTCCGAGAACCTTTTTAGTTCAGATTTGATTTCTAATAGTTCTAAATCCTCAATTTTCCTCTTTTGGAATGCCCAAGGTTTAACTTTTTCTTTGATTCTTCTCAAGTTTTCGATAAACTGAAAGGTTGATGAAAGAGTTAAATCATGTTTGAAAGGGATCCAGTGTTCCTTTATCAATTTCAGAAAGGATTCATATTCAAGCCAAGTCTTGTTGAATTTAAAGGGGTTGGTTGGTTTCTCAGTACCCTCTCTAAGCTCCAGGAAGATATGATGATGATATGATAACCCTCCAAATCCAATCCATTTCTTGAAAGTAAAAGGATTGTTCAGAAGTGAATCATTAATTAGAAAACGATCAAGTCTTTTTGCCACTCCTTCAGATCCGATCCTATTATTTTTCCAAGTCGGTTTGAGGATTAAAGGATCAAGGTTTATTAGATTGGCTTCTGTAAATTTGTTGCCGAAGTAAATGGCCAATGGATCAGATCTCGAACTGTCCCCCCAAACTTCAGAAAGACCCAAGGAGAGATTCAAATCCCTCCCTAATATAAGCAGTTCACTAAAGAACGATTTTTTTAGGAGAGTGTCCCAGAAAGGTTTCCTGTTCAAATAAGTTCCATAAATGTTAAGTATATGGACAATATTCTTTAATTATGGTACGCAAACCATAATCCCAATTCCGGACTCCAAGCCCCAAGAATTGTGAACTTGTACTTTTTGAGAGTTCCATCCTGTTGCCAGTCTGCATGATCTGCCCGAAGCATCTACCATCGTGAAAACCCACCCAGGTAGTAAGCACTCCAGACTTGTTTTTACCTCCTCTCCAACCCCCAAAGTCTCTTGAAGTAGCAAAAAGTCCAGGTGTTTTGTGTAGACCACCCTTTTAAGGGCAGGTTTTTTGAGGGCTCCTGCCAAACCCCTGCAATTATAAGACATAATCTTCATATTGAAACCCTGCTCTGGGGCTTCGCTGCTCTAAGTGCCCGTTCAATAGATTGTTGAGTTCTAGACAATAGATCTAATGTGGCCTTTAATTGAGATTTAGAAAGAAAGGATTTTCTCCCCCATCCTGCTCTATCCAGAGAGGAAACTTCTTCCTTTCCTAGGCCACCTACTGCTTTCGTCTGGGATATTAGGAAATATCGAGTAGAAGAGGACTCTAGGGACTGAGAAGAGGAGGAGGAGTTTTCTTCGAGAAGGCAAAGATGTTTAGGAGGGGGAGGGGCCTCCAAAAGAGGGGGGTCTTTGGTGTTGTCCAGTCTGATCTTGGGGGAGTTTATAGAGATAGTGTTAAGAGATAAAAAAATTAAAGCCTCCATCCAATCAATACCCTCTAAAGACAAATTATTAATTAAAATAGTAATAGGGGGGGCAGGACAAGGAGAAATACCCGAAGACAACGATTTCGAGAAGTCTGAGAGAGGTGAGGAAGTGTTGGAGTGGTCCAATTGCCCTTTCATCATTCTTTTGTGGGGTGGCGAGTGCACCAACTATTACATTTCAGCTGTAAACTCTGTAGAGCATGCTGGTTTCGAAGAAGGCAGAGTATCCTTTGTAGTGAGAACCTCTTGCCTCCTATTGTGGTCCGGGAAGGAAGAATTTAACTTTGCCCTAAAAAAAGTGCCACCTCTTGTTCTTAAAGGAAGGAGGCATGAATCCACCAGGTGCCCATATTTGTGACAATGATGACATCTGAAGGGTATATTATCGAAGTCCAGTAGTTGAGTGTGGGTATAACCCTCCCAGGTTAGGTCAATCTCCTCACCTAGACCTTCTCTTACATTAAGATTGACCAGAATCCTTGCAATTTTTCTTTGTTTGTCTTTTCGAAAGAGAGGTCTGCTTCCAATAACTCCCCCAGGAAATTTCCAATATCTTTGAAATAACCCAGAGACCAAAACTGTAGAGGAAGTGTCGGCAGTTGGACTCAAATCAGAAATTTATCCATTTTCTCCCTAGAGGCGTCAAAAAGGGGCTTCAGGGTTTCAATAGTAGAGGGGAAGAACTTATACTCCAATTTTTCCCCAACGCCCACTTTGCAACATCTGGCTGATTAAATTGGAAGGCAAACCAATTTCTGCTTAATTCGATAACTTCCAGAGCATATCCCAAGTCTTCTTTCCAAGCCGACTATATCCAAGAAACTATGGTTTTGAGGGAAAAAAATCTCCCACTGGCTCTCCCAACCAGAGTTTAGTTTGGTTCGCCATCTGCACCACATTGCTCATCCTGACTTCTCTCCCAAGCAAAAAATTGCCCACTTTTCCTTTTTTGGATGGGCCTTTACTTTTCCTTTTATGGCACCCTTTGTGGAAACCCCTGTCATCCCAGGATGCCTCAAGGTTATACTCGGAAGAGGGAGCCTTTCTATCTAGTGGGAAACCCCATTTCTCTTCAACATCCAGATAGGCCGAGATAAAACCCTTGAATGAGGAGGTAAACCTCTGTGAGTGAGAAGCTGTCCCCTTGCCGCTGAAGTCCAATCCAGTGTTTTCGCATGGTTGAGTTCCAACTATCAAAAAATCGCTACCATTCAAAGCAAAGCATGAAGGTGGAGAGGTACGCAGAAATCCTTCTTCCTCCTAAGAGAGTCATTCTAAGTGTAGGTCAATCGTCGATTCAGGAACTGAGAGGAAGCTACCAGAAGAGAGAGGATCTGAACTAAGGTAATCGGAAAAGGTGCCAAAACAACCAGAGAAAGAGTCTACTCCTTGTGGTGAAGAAGGGGAAGGCTGAGGGTTTCTAGTGAGGGGGGGCAATGGATAAAGAGACATGAGATGGCCGAGCAACGAGAAACTAGCTGTCATGAGCCCTAGCAGTGGGTCAGAACCACAGAAGGAGGGGAGTGGGGCCGTGAGCTCTAGCTCTTTGTCCATGGTTGATACGAAAAGGCCGGAAGAAAAAGACAGGGGGCACTACCAAGGCAGTAATGATGAGCAGGGGCGGACAGAGTAAAGGCACCAGGCTAGGTAAAAAAATAGAGGGAAAACAGAAAGACTGGTTATCGTCGGTCTAACCAATCGAGAAGTATTAATCGTAGTCTCATGTCATCGTGCTGGAAAAAAACCACAGACCTCCCAATCGAATCACACACACACACACACACACATATATATAATGAAAGTTTGAATAATTACACCACCAAATACATAGGTTCTACATCCATTTTAAGATGATAACAAAAACTAAGACATTTAACTTCAAAATTCTGGACTTTAAGCCATCGCTTCAAAATAGATCACTTCATACCTGCAATTCATACCTACAAATGAAAACATTCGTCGAATTAAAAATTAAAAAATTTACAATAAAATATATCTACAAATTTAAAATAAAATGTACACATGTACCATTTTAGATAAATAGAACAAGTTGTGATTAAAACAAAATTGACATACATACCAACATACTCCTTTCCTCCAAATATAATGTAAAAATATTTTCCACCAAATATAATGTAAACATCTATAACAATAAAAAACAACAATAATAAAAACAAATAACACATATTAGCATACATACTTTAACTAAATATTAAATAAACAATAAGAAATAATAACAGACCCAACCAGAGTTCCATAAATTTAAGATTACCGCTCTCTTTTTATCACATTTTTTTGGCACTTTTTTTAAACCAAACTTCCATCACAAAGTTCCAAAACTTCCAAAATAGTTACTCTTCATATTAAGCATACATGATATAAACAATGTAAAATCTTACAAAATTTTAAAGAGAAAAATTGTGATCTTGATAACCAGTTTTTGTATTCATAGTTAGATAATACTCTGAAAATAAATATAATTGTGTATGCAGAAAGTTCACAAATCTCCATATTAATTCATTCTTTCAATAAAATACTTATCTCATTGTGGATAAAGTCTAAGATCCTTCAGGTGAAATTCTCATGCCAGGTGACCTTATTTACTCAACAGTAAAATACTTATCTCCTCAGCAGTAAAATACTTCTCTTCTTCTGCAGTGGAATAGATGTTTTCATATAATCAAATGCCCTCAAATTCCCTTTCAAATTAAAGGACTCGTAAATCTCCATATTAAGTCATTCTTCCAAGAAATTATTTATATCTATGAAAGTTCACAAATCTCCATTTTAAAAATCATTCTTCCAGAAAATACTTATCTCATATTTATGCGGTGGAATAGATGTTCTTATATAATCTTTCATGTACATGAAGAAAACACAAATATGCACATATATTAAGTCATTCTTCAAAAACCATTTAAATATTTCATCTTTAGGATGTATTCATATTACATATAATCAAATGCTCTTTGAAATATTCATTCGTCATGATCTAAACATAAATGAGATTATGCACGTACATAGCTTATTTGTAAATCTACTTGAATGTTGGTTTTTGTAGTTATTAACCAATTTAGTTAAGAGTTTGACAATACCCTAGCAAGAAGGAATTCACTTCGTTGTATGCAGAAAACACAAATGTCCATACTATGCCATTCTTGGACAAGAAGGCAAGGAATGCAATTGAAGAAAATTTAGAAATTTCCCCTTTTCTGATGTGGGATAGAGTCTGTTCTCAAATAATCAAATGTTCAAGTTCAAAATTAGGTCATCATCATGATCTAAACATAAATAAGATTGAATGTACCATTTTAGACAACAATAAACTTATCACGAGTTCTATATATTTCAAAATAATTGATCAAAGTGTTGAAAAGTTATATAGACACTAGTTTAGTAACCCTATGAATAGGAAAAATAAACTAAAAATTTAAGAAAACAAAAATTTGAAAAAAGTAAAAAATATAAGCATATTCAACAAAAAGAAGCTTTAACACTTTTATATAAAAGGTCCAACATAAAAGCAAATTAAAACTCAATAATGTGCAATGAACATACATTTATGAATCATCATTAATAGACGCACCCTTCTCAGGTATGGATGCATCTTCCTCAATCCCAATCTCTTGCACTCTCTTCTCCACATTTAGTTCAAGCACACTCACACTCTCTTCTCCACATTTCCCTATATAACACATTTCAATTTTGAACATTTGAAAATTAAATTTAAATTATTTTAACACATTAAATTGTAGTTTTAAATTTTGAAACATGTAATTCTTATGATGTGCCAACCTGAATATCAATAAATTATACCCACCATACCCTAAGATTCAATAAATAAATATTGTTTAAGACATTCTTCTTTTAAATTAATAATTTCAATGACAAATTTCAATTTTCATATATAACTAAAAAAATTTTCAACATGCAATGATACCTGTGAACTCCTACCCTCTTCAAACTCTCCCAATGAGAATTGGGACAAGCCTGCCCAAGTAGTAGGAGATGGAATGAGGATCTGTGAACAACACAACTAAGAACTAAATCTAGGATTCAATGTATTCACATTTATACAAAATCATAAATGTCATGTTGTTGATCTTATTCAAAAGATTGGAGATTGGACAACTAAAGTGCTCATATGTGGATATTAGAAAACGCATACTTAATTCAACCCATCCAAATTTAAACTTGTGGAATCAAGTCCCCTATTTATTGGAGATTCATTTAACATATGTCTAAACTGCAATTAATGACAATAACAATTCAATTATTTCTATAGATACAATGATATGTATCTAGATCTAGTAGTAGAAGTAAACTATCCTCAAATGCATCAAAAATTTACTAACTATAACACATACCAATCCGATGCTCGGTTCATCATTTTGAATGACCTACTTCCAACCATCACGGAAAAATTTTGCATACTCCTTAAGATCTTCTACTGACATAGTATCTAACTTATCATTTGTTTTATAAACAAAGGTGGCTCGAGAATTGGCTTCCTCTCTCTGACGGTTCAAACCAACATCAATACCATAAAAAATCAATTCCAAATTTTCCTCAATTTCATTTCTAGCCTCTTTGCCAACCTCTGATGAAGCTCACAACTCTGAATGTGAGGCAAATGCCCCAGTTGGACGAGATACTAAAGGTCATGGAGGCCTCTGCAATGTCGCATTTCGATATGCCCATTTTCGATCATATGTCTGTCATTTACAAACCCCATAATAATAGAACAATAGGCTAGTATAATCAGGGTGCATGTCCATGAAAAACTCTACATAAAAGTGTCTAACAAAATAATGTGGAACCTCATCATTCCATGGAAACTTCCCATATGCTGTCAAAAGTATATTATAAAGATGTCATGCTATGTTGGGGGGCTTAAAATATTTCACCTTCAACATATTTCACTTTGTCCCATCTTTGAAATTGAACATAGAAATTGCATTTTCTTTTGAAAATTTACTTTTTACGTCTCATTTATCAGGGCCCATCACCTCCGACTTTCGTCTCTTCATCAAATCAATAAAATTGTCAATCGTTGGCCCCATCTTTTGATATGCATCCATAAAGTTTTGCAAGAAATGAAAAACAATCTCCAAGGTTTGTTTACTCTCCCGAGGGAGATCCAAGCTCATCAAATCATTTTCCAACCTACTTTTAACACATGAGCATTGCTCAAAGGTCATTACTTCAGTAATCCCTTCCCATGGAATCTCATCACCAAAATCCAAAGGATAGGTGGACATAGGTATGTAATCTTATGTTTCTTGATAACGCCTAATAAATCCACCTTCACTCTCTTCAACAACATTAAAATCTTCATGATACCCACTCTCTCTTTCATTTTCTTCCCTCGCATTAAACTCATTGTCTACACAACAACATAATTTAACATAAGAAAATTAAAAAAAAAAACATATATAAAACACACACACACACACACACACATAACATAAACATAAATATACAAAAATACAAAATCAAAGAAAATTACCAAACATATGTTTTTGTCCTAATGTATTCCCTACATTCTCTGGTATTGGAGTATTAATGTGCAACCTATCTAAGAAGGTTGCATCCATAACATTATTTTTAGCACATTCTCAAGATGATCTATTCACAGACTCATTTTATAATCTCCTCCTCTAACTATATTGTTGTTGGTGACTCAGAGTCTCAGTCGAAGAAGGGGTTTCTCTTCTTCCTTCATGGGATAGCCTAGAGCGTTTGCGTGGAATGTTTGGAGACTCTTGTCTCGACATCTCACCTCAATATCTATCCTTTGAAAATTCATGAATATGAAAGTTCATAAGTTATAGAAACATTAAATGGAAATGTTAAATTTATAACACAAGCATTTAAGCATTAACAACAACTTCAGAGCATCACAGACATATATTGAAAAAACTAGAACAACTATATTTTTTACTAAGATGCTATATATAATAAACATGAAAATATTTAACTATAAAACAAATGTGAAATGTAGAAAATAATTTATATCTATGTAAACAATAGAAGGTAAATTTTAAGATAATCTATGTGTAACATGTTAAAATTTAAAGGCAAAAAAAATAGCTAACTAATTTTTTATTTTTTTTTAATTTCTAAACATTAGTTACTTAAAAACAATCATTAACAAAAACAATCACTGGAAAAACATTTACTTAAAACTAAAACAAGAAACAATATTACATGATATGTTGTTGCTATCCTCTTATATATATGCTCAGAAAAAGCTTCAAGGGATCATTGATCAAACCCTTGGGGTAAATCTCATCATGACACATGGAACAAATTGCCAAGAAGAACTTTTAGGGTAACATATCAATAGAATAACCAACAACATACACAAGTGGCACCAGCAATAGAAGAGAACGACAACATACACAGGTGGCACCAGCAATAGAAGAGAACGACAACATACACAGGGCGACATTAGTAAGGAGATGAGGAGGGAAACACTAGCAAAAAAATGAGGAGGGTGACACCAGCAAGTAGAACCAGAATCCCCAAACAATAACCAAGAAGAGATCTGCAACAAGATGGAAAAGACCAAGAAGAAATATCCTAGAGGGGTCGTAGCCACTCAATTAAATAATTTAAACAAATAATATTTTATAACATAAACCATTTGTTATTAAATCATAAAAATCAACAATAAAAAAAACAAGTGAAGAGAAGGGATCCAAAGTCAAGGCAGCTAACTTTTTTAGCAAGAAGCAAAGATTAAAACCAAAAACCCACACAAAAATTAAGGGGGGCGTAACTCAAGAAAGGGTGGTTTCAAGACAAAGTCAAAAATTAAATTCTTCCAAAGTCAAGGCGGCTAACATTTGTTAGGTAAAAGCAAAGAACAAAACCAAAAACTCACACAACAATTAAGAGGGGCGTAAGTCAAGCAAGGGTGATTTCAAGACAAAGTCAATAATTAAGTTCTTCTTTAATGGAAAAATGTCCATTTGATTCTCATGATATTTACTTATAAACTTGTATCATCCCAGCATACAAGGAAGATCAATAATGTGATCATTCTCTTCTTAACTACTCTTAGGTCTCATGGACCATCTTGAGAGAGAAAAAAATCACACATTATCTCAACTTGGTACTTAACCAAAAACAAAATAAACCAAAAAACCAAAGGAAGATCAATAATGTGATCATGCTCTTCTTAACTACTCCTAGGTCTCATTGACCATCCCGGGAGAGAAAAAAATCACACATTATCTCAACTTGGTACTTAACCAAAAAACTAAAAACCCACACTAATAAGAGTTTTCATATTTGAATTTATGTGATGTGTGAAGTAAGTTACATTCAGATTTGTAAAGAAAGAATGAATTTTAAGCAAAAGTAAAGTACGGAATTCAAATTTAAATGCTTGTCTCCATCCTTTAAAGAATATGAATTAGACCTAGATTATGCTTGTCTCCATCCTATAATGTTCATATTGTGGAAAATCAATTTTGGTTTGTACATGGATGTAGCCTCCCAAATATATAGGAAAGGATTACATTTATATATTTTTTATTCAAATGAATTTATTTTGAACATAAAGTAACATATTAAAATGAGACACTATTATTGTTTAGAGTACATGGATGTCGCCTCCTAAAAATATATGGGCTGGGATTGCATTCATATAAACTGATTTTTATAAAAAATAAAAATAAACTCTGCCCTTGCGTAAACATATATATAATTAATGTCAAAACCAATACTCTATTTGAGATTAAATTGATTAAAATATAAACTGAATTTTATAAAAAATAACAGTAAACTCTGCTCGTGCGTAAACATATATATAATTAATGCTAAAACCAAAACTCTATTTGAGATTAAACTGATTAAAATATAAAGTGATTACACTCTGACTATGACGTAACAGTATTTACTTGAAAACCTAAAAGAATACAACAAGCAGTCTCTGCGCAGATACATACATCAAGCATGCAATGCAACACAAATCAGTGTCTGTGCAGACAGATACAGTAAACTTCCAATACTTAACATATTCAACCCTGTCCATGTACAGGGACAGGCCCAAATTTCCTTGTCCATGTACATGGATAGGCCCAAATTTGGGCATGTCCCTATACATGGACAGGGTCGAATATGGCCCTATCCATGTACAAAGACAGGCCCGAATTCGGGCTTGTCCCTATACATGGACGGGGCCGAATACGGCTCTGTCAACACTCTAACACTATAAAATATAAAATCTAACTAACAATTTAATACTAAGACTAACTATTTAAATCATAAAATTTAAATGTATTATCTAAGCAATGCGCAGACAGATACAACAAGCACACGATGCTTAACATATTCGTCCTTGTCCATGTGGATGGACATGCCTAAATTTCCCTATCCAAAACATATATATGTGTGTGTGTGTGTGTGTGTGTGTGTGTGTTATATAACTAACACACACACACACACACACACATATATATAACATATATGTTTTATATAAATTTGAATTTTTTTTTATATATTAATGAATTTTTTTAGTTTAAATTTTATTTTTTAAGTTTTTTTCTATAAATTTTAATTTGTACATGGACAAGACTATATTTGACCATGTCCATGTACAGGGACATGCCCTAATAAGGCCATGTCCCTGTACAGGGACAGGCCCTAATAAGGGCATGTCCCTGTACACAGACAGGGCTGAATATAGCCCTGTCAACACTCTAAGACTATAAGTTATAAAATCTAATATCTAAATAACAATTTAATACTAAAATCTAAAATCTAAAATATTTAATCTAAAATCTAAAATCTGTGATATGTAAGTTGTAATCACTATGAAGTTGATGATCGAATAAGTGTTTTCATAATAATCTAGAACACATACATCAACTCTATATAAAAATGGTTAATTGTAACCCTATGGACTTGTTTATAACACATAGCTCTTTACCTAATATGTACACCATTATTACATAATCTCAATGTAATCCAAGGTAATTATAGTACAAGCAATACACTCGTAATATACTCTATATCCATAACACATCTTATGAATCAAACCCATGATGTTCAAAGCAGATAAGGTATACTTAGCTATTATGGAATATGAGACCTAATCATTGTTTAGTGAAACTAGCATAATTACAACTATTACGTACTATTAATCACATATAGTATAATGATTACATTATTGTTTTCCATAAGCTAGTATTGTAGTATGAGGTATAGTAGTAAGCACATAGTAAGCAGATTATTATGATTAACCTTATATGGAATGGGTTAAGGAAGCTGGAATCACTAAGGTAGTACTAGCTAACCTTTCATTACTTATAGATAATGTAGTATCACTATTACTTATACGTTCAACTCATATGACTGGGATAGAACTAATGGTATTCATTCACTCAATATCAGTACATAGTTAATAGTAATAGCTTATATTAATTAGGTTAATTAGCTTGTACCCTTATCTTCTCTATTTATTTCATATAGGTTGTGTTCAGAGCTTATCCATGGTAGTTACTCAGCTTACATATGTTCCATATCTATGTGTGAACAATGGTTGTTACCTTGTCATATGTATCTTATGAATTACTTTGACCATTGAATATGTGAATACATACATACTAATCATTACAATATATTAGTAGCTTACGTTAGATTTGTATCCTAATAATACCATGTTCATTATGGCTTATATGCAATCATATCACAAAGAGTAAGCATAAGCTCATAGGTCACACTAGTTGAAAACGGATAGTATAACCATAAGTAAGACTGTAATCATTGTACATCACTTATAGTAAGGTTTACACTTTCATTACTAGTAACCAAGTTGGAATAGAGTCGCATCATAGCAATAACCATAATCACTCTTTCATATCAAAGCCTAACACATATCCTAGCACTACTTATCGAGATTTACGTAATATGAATAGTTAATACAGTGCAATGTAAGGATCATTAATACTATACGAGATTATGGCCATAACTCCAGTTGAAAAATCTCTATACGGATCCATAACTCCAACTATGTAAAGATCATGAAAACTTACGTTGAAAAATCTCTATACTGATCCATAACTCCAACTATGTAAGGATCATGAAAACTTACGTTGAAAAATCTATATACAGATCCATAACTCCAACTATGAACGTTATCACTACTATACCCATGTTAATCTATGTACAGGGCCATATTCAGCCCTGTCCATGTACATGGACGGTCCTGAATTCGGGCCTGTTCTTGTACATGGACAGAGCTGAATACGACCATGTCAACACTCTAACACTATAAAATATAAAATATAAAATCCAACTAACTATTTACTACTAAGACTAACTAATTAAATCATAAGCTTTAAATTTATTATCTAAGCAATGCGCAACAGATACAACAAGCATGAAATGCTTAACATATTAGGCCCTATACATGGATAGGGCCGAATACGGCCGTGTCAAAACTCTAAACATTAATTTAATATCTAAAATTTAACTAACAATTTTATATTAAGACTACCTATTTATATCATAAAATTTAAATTTACTAATCTAAAAGTACCTGGCCCGAACGCCCACAGCACCAACATTCGCCCGCTACTCCAATGTCCTCCCACAACAACAACGTCCACTATCACCAAGATGTGCACTTAGCGCTATCACCTAACCAACACCTAACGCTATAACCTAACCAACAATTCAAGAAAACTATGACAGGCGCGATGTGCAGGTAATATATAAACCTTGTTTCAGCTTAAAGGTTCTTTCAACCGAAAGGTTTTGTCGCCTGAAATATCTTTCGACCGAAAAGATGTTACCGGATTAAAAAAAATACGTCTAGCTAAAATTGTACATGAAAATCGAGGGCGTCATCATGATACTGTTCGATTTGACGTTCAATGGTTCGACCGAAAAAATAGGACTTTTGGCCAAAAGAAGTATTAGTTCAGCCGAAAAAAGGCAGAAAAAAGGTCTCTAGGAATTTTGGAGACATGATTCTCACAAAAGTGTTACCCGCCTTCATGATTTTACCCAAAGAAATTGGCGAAGAAAATATGGAGTCAATTTTTATGGTTTGGATCCCATAAGAAATCAAGTATTATTATGAACTGATGTTGCAACAATCCATTGAGCATGACATTGATGATTGTATCCAAAAAGGGAAACAACCCACTTATGAGAAGTTGGAAGAATTTGCAAACATTAAAGAAAAATGCTTCCTAGAACCTACATAAGTGTTGAGGACAAAGAACAATAGTCAGTTGCCAAATTATAAAATGAATAAGAACAAAGCCAAGATGATAGTGAAGCAGAACAAAGTCAAGATGAAATATATTTGGAGCAACAATCCAAGGAAGAAGCTTCATCTCCATCACTATCTGACAGCAAGAGTCAAGTTGTAAGCCTAGCTGAGACTAAGACCGACAAGCATGTTAGGCATTAGTATTGTAAACAATCCATTTCTCCATTAAGGGGGAGTGTTGGAGAAATAATGGAGAAATTATAATGTTGTTACAAAGAGGTTATTGAGTTTTTATGTGCTTGGATAAGTTTGGTATGAGAATGGTTTGAAATCCTATTTTATAGGAGTTTGTTTTGAAGTCAGTTTGTTGTTCTACAACTATATATGTAATGGATTTCTAATCAATAAAAAATAGAGTATGTGAGCGTAGTCTCACTTGTGTGAGCCCTTATGGCTTCACCATATCGTTGTGCTTTTCTCCAATTTTAAGTACATCATAGAGCCTCCTAGTCCAGAAGGATTACACTATATTTGGCTAGTGCGGCCATGAACCACAAAATCTAAATATTTAAGGACCCTTTTGTTATAAATGTTTTTTTAATAGTTATAAAAGATAAGAGGTTCATACTTCAGATCGTAATGGCCATGTCGTCCACAAGAATTATTCTATATTTGGCCCATGAAATTGTGATTTACAAAATCTTAAAATTTAAGGGTCATACTCTTGTTGTAAATTTGTTAATGATGTTTTTCATAGTTGTAAATAAGATGTTTTTCATAGTTGTAAGGGAGAAGAGGTTCATACTTTTATTTCATGATGGCCATCACCACATGCTTATATTAAGTGTCATAATGGTCATGTGCTTAGATTAAGTGCCATTCTGGTGTTAAAAAAAAAAAAATTGTTTTCAATTTTGATTAATTTTGATAATATTATAACATTCATAAGTTGTAAAGGTAGATTTATTTCTTCTTTTAATAAGTGTTTTCTTTTTTTTTTTTTTTTGAGGATGCTCAATCATTTATGATTTTTAAGATGAACCTTTTACAACAAGAGGAAGAAGTGTGCAATTCATAAATTATAAGAGTAGATATACTCTTTTCTTTATTATTATTATTATTATGTTTTATTATTTAGAGATATTATTATTATTATGTTTTATTATTTAGAAATACCTAATACTTTAAGGTTTTTAAGATGGATTTAACCATTATCATTAATGTATGTATAATTTTAAGAGCAATTTATACGGAAATAACATATTAAGAAAGTTTCTTTAAATATGTTAGAGATTATGAAGAACATATCAAATAATGGTTAATTGAAGTTGAAAAAACTCTAAAGAAAACCAAGATCTTTCAAACATTAAAATATTTAGCACATAATTATTGCTTGTGAATGGTTGAATAAAAAAAAGCATAAAGCATGTTTTCTCCTTTCCAATAATCATGAAGGTGGGATTGAATTCTAATTTGTCTTTGATTAAATATGAAAATATTAATGAAAATATTGGTCTTGTAGTATATTTGCACTCAACTTTTGGTTCTACACACAACACGGATGACCACCTTATGTTTTCTATTGAAATTTCCAATGAGTATCCCAAGGTTCTTTCACTTCATGTGGGTGAAGAGGTACAAAAGAGAAGTCTCCAATTGTGACTTCAGTATATTTGCAATTGCAAAACCACTAGTAGCCAACATGTTGATTACATTGGGGATTATCCTACAAATTTTTACTATTCAACACAACCAATTTGGTTCAATTTCATTTTGTCCTCAGTTAGGAGTCATGGCCAACACCTATATATGTGACCCTTTCTTATGGATGTACTTTTATAATTACTAGATGAATGCATTTAGGGAAACACTTTTCAAAGGGGGGTGATATGTTATGATCTTCCATATCATTATAATGTACCCCCATTACTATATTTGTGTTGATAGGTAGTTTTAACCTAGTATCTAGTTGATGGTGTGACATATGTAATGTTGACGTCAATTACAACCACTCCAACTAGTGTCACTCCCTCATTTTGATCTATATTGTATAGAGAATGAGATGAAACATGGGAATATGAATGGAAACACATAGATAGAAATATTATAGAGAGAACAGTAATATAATGAAACCCAAATTCTATGAATGAATGAAATAGGAAAAGATTGTAAAATCCAAAGCAATACAAACTAGTTATAATGGTGGTAGCTTATCTATGAAGAGAGAGTTGTTGGTTATGCTCATTTGCAACAAGACATTACAACAAGTTGAAATGACCTTTTAACATAAAGTAATTAAACCTAGGAGGAAAAAAACCTAAAGATCAGAAACCCTAACTCTAAGAGACGAGGTGCCAAAAGGATTGTGGGCCTCGAGGTGGTGAGTTGATATGTCAACTCCCCATGGGTCCAACGTTTTCATACAATCTTAATTTCAAGTGCACAGTAGCTCATTAGAAATATCTAACTAAGAAGTAAAATTATCGGTGGGTCTAAGAAGGCCACAATGACTCCAAGCCCCCAAATGTAAAAAGAAATCATTTAAGGCCTCAAAATGGCCCTAGAAGTTTAGGACTTGAAAAATTGTAGATAAAAAAAAACTACCAAGATGGAGAATATTTTTGAGTCAGTGGAAGAGGTAGGTGGCCACCAATGTCCACTTGGATCAGTCCTCCCCCTTAGGAAGAAATGGTCCCCATTACATCAAGTTTCATCATTAGATGGGGGAACTTTTGCTGAATTTGGCTCATGGTGAACCACTTGCCTTGTTGAAGAAGTTGTCATTCTTTGACAACCTAATAAAGTTGTTTTTTCTATTGGTGGGTTCCCTTTGCCTTGGTGTCCGTGATTTGATCCATTGTATATTACTCAATGTCGTCAAGATTGAGTTCTATAGGAGCCAAATGCACAACCACCTATGAAGTGTCCAATAGGGGTGGAAAATATGGTCGAAGTAGCTCCACATTAAATACTAGGTGCAATCCAAGGAAAGGGGGAATACTCAATTCAAAATCATTCTCACCCACAACCTTCGTGATGGTTTAAGGCCCATATTGCAGTGGTCTGAGCTTTCTATAAGGGGGTTTTGAGGAGCTTCTTCTACAAATACAATCACATCTTATCACCAAAATAAAACTTGTGTGTAACCCAATGTTGGTCATGTCACTACTTGTACTTGGTATGGGGTTTATGTAGGATATCATGAATCTATTTTTGTATGTAATGGATCCATTAAACAAATTTGGATGATCTATCTGCCTCAATCTAATCATGGGAGGACTCGTCTTGTGAAGATGAAATGGGAAAAGATACATCAATGGGGGGAAATGGATAGAACCCCAAGCACACTTGGAAAGGTCTATGGCCAATAGAGATATGAAGGGATTTTTTGTAGCTATATTGAACATATGGAATGCTCTCATCCCATATACATGGATGCTTGGAGTTGTACATGCATAGAATATGCATAATCATCTTATTGACCACTTATATTTTCCCATCTGTTTGGGAATGGATGGAAGTTGATTTGGTTAGCTCTCTTTCTCTCTCTCTCACACACACACGCATGCACATTCCTTTTCTCCTCTCTCACTATATCCCTCCATCCATCCATCCATCCCTCTCTCTCTCTCTCTCTCCACCCCCATATTCCTCTCTCTCTCTCTCTACCTCCCTCACGCTCTCCCTTTCTCTCTTTCTCTCATCTAACCCTCTCCCACACTCCCTATCTCCATATATCACTCTCTCTCCCCCTTTTTTAATCTCTCTCTAAATAAGGGGAGATAGAGCACGAGAGAGAGAGAGAGAGAGAGAGAGAGAGAGAGAGATGGGGGAGAGAGTGGATGAGAGAGAGGGAAAGAGGGAGAGTGTGAGATATGGGAAGAGGGGAAGAGAGAGAGAGAGGGAGCAAGAGTGGGGGGATAAGGGGTGAGGGAGGTATGGAGAGAGAGAGGAGGGGGGGGGGAGAGTGAGTGAGAGTAAATGAGAGAGAGAAAGAGAGTGGTGGGGGAGACAGAATGGTAGATAGATAGAGAGTGGTAGAGAAGGAGAGAGAGGGAGGGAGAGA
>ML789269.1:127930-147156 GCA_009831015.1 Picea engelmannii
GGAAGGACTAAAGGAGAGAGAGAGAGAGAGAGAGAGAGAGATGGGGTGGGAGTGAGGGAGAGAGAAAGAGAGGAAGGAAGGTGGAGATATAGGGGAAGAGAGGAGGAGGGTAGTGTTAAGAACCAAAGAATTGAATACAAAAACACGACCAATATTCAGAGAACAATATATAAGAACCACACTTTTATTATAAGAAAACCCTTGAAATAGGGAAACACCATACAATGGATCCTCTTATGGAAGGGATCATCTCCTATTCACTTGCCTCTTCGAGGGGCTCCCTCCTATTGAGCTACCGCTCCAAATAAAAAACTTCTCTTCATCTCCCATTACATTGCTTGAACCCCTTTATATAGTGCTACCAACAACCTAAGATCATTCTAGAGGAGGAAACTTATAGAAGTAGAACATTCTAGTAAGTATTACATTTATTATATCTAACTACCATAGTGGGCCTTATTTAATAATATAGTGGATGTAGTATACCTTACATTGAGTGGCCTCCACTATTATAACTATGGGACCTCCGGGTCCCCCACTACCTCTCTAGATACCTAACATTCCATCCCCCTTATGAAAGCATTATCCTCAATGCTTGTTATAAGGGTGTACAACCATATACCAAGGTCCCATGGATAAGTGTGGACCATAGTGCTGAAATAGACTAGAGAAACAGGGTCCCATGTAGAAATGAAATCCACCATGTTGAAGTTGCTAACCACCATTGTAAACCAGGGTCCCATGTCTGAGTTCTCATGAACTCCATGCATAAGGTATCGAAACCCAATAACCAACTGAAAATGATGCTCTAAATACTAACATTTGTCATGTGGATCTAAATAAGAAGATCCATCCATATAGTGGGAAAGGGTCATAGATGAATTTGAAAGGAATAATACCATTGTAGAATATGTAGGATGGACACTAGTAATCATAACTGGCCCTTGATTTGTCACATTGATGTTCTCTACAAAAGGTGGAGTAGAGTCATCAAATAAAATATGAAAGTGGTTGTCATCCCAAAAATGACAACTATCCATATACCAAGCATCGCAATTGTCCTCAAAATCATACCAAGCATATACTTCTTGATTATATTCGTCCATGATTTCTTCCATAGTATATCCCTCTTGTAGGAGATCCAATGACCATTGAATATTGTGATAATTGTCTGTGTGGTCATGTAGACTAGCCTTGATGCCTTCCAGGTGGTCATGCATATCGACTTTGAGTGATTCAACCTTTCGTAGAATTTTCATGAGTTGAGAGTGAATATCCATTGGAAACACCACATATAATGTACACAAATAAAAATATTAAAATAATATATCCAATGGAATTTATCTGGTAGCAATCTGAACACCTTGTGCAAAGTTATGAGCTCTGCAACCTCGTTGTCGTCACAAAAAAAACCCAAAAATGATCGATTTTAAATCAACGATATCTTCACTTCTGGAGCTCCGATTTGGGTGATTTGCTTTTTGAAATCAACTATTTTTTAAAGAGGAACTCATATATGTACTTTTTTTTAGCAAATTTAGCCTCCAGGTGCTACAGAAATCAAACAATTGTGTCATCGTCCACAGAAAAATCTCTGAAAAATTACAGATTTTAAAATGTCGATATCTTGACTTCCTAGACTCCATTTCAGACGGTTTTTTTAAAACAATTGGGTGTTTTTATGAGAGGAAATCAGATATACAACCAGTTTCTACAAATTTTGTATAAAAATATACATAAATCATCCATAATGTCACGACCCTCTTTTTCTTATCTAGAAAAATTTACAAAAAGAGAAAAAAAAATTGCCCACAATTCCTGCCAAAGAAAGTGCTCTAATACCAATTGTTAAGAACCAAAGACTTGAATACAAAAACACCACCAATATTCAGAGAACAATATATAAGAACCACACACTTATTATAAGAAAACCCTTGAGGTAGGGAAATGTCATACAATGGATCATATTATGGAAGGGATCCTCTCATGTTCACTTGCCTCTTCGAGGGGGCTTCCTCCTATTGAGTTACCGCTCCAAATACAAACTTCTCTTCATCTCCCATTACATTTTTTGAAACCCTTTATATAGTGCTACCAAAAACCTAATATCATTCTAGAGGAGTAACCTTCTAGTAAGTCATCTTACATTTATTATATCTAACTACCATAGTGGGCCTTATTTAATAATATATTGGATTTAGTCCACCTTACATTGAGTGGTGTCCAATATTATAACTATGGGCCCTCTAGCCCCCCCACTACCTCTCTATATACCTAATAGGTAGAGAGAGAGAGAGAGGGATGGAAGGGAAGAAAGAGATAAAAATAGAGGTAAAGCGAGATAAGGGAGGCACAGAGAGCATAATAGAGTTAGAGAGTGAGAAGGAGAGAGAATGAGGGGCCTAGAGAGAGAGAGAGAGAGAGAGAGAGAGGAAAAGTGGGGTAGATATGGAGAGGGAAAGAGGGATGGATCACTATAGGGGGGAGATAGAGATGGGGGAGAGAGAGAAATAGGTAAAGATAAGGAGTAAGGGAGAGAGGGGTAGAGGGAGGGGAGGGAGAGAGAAGAGAAAGATAGATAGTGGGACAGGTGGTGAGAGAAAGGGAGAAGGGAGAGAGATTTATGGAGGGNATATATAGAGGGAGATAAAGATAAGGGGGGAGAGAGAGAGGGGGGGTGTGACTTATTCTCTTCTTAAATCTAATAATTTGTAACTCCTGGTCATAAATCAAATAAAAAGGAGTATCTATTGTGCAACAATGTAGTTTCATCATGGAAGATGGTCTAACTCCTGAGACATCTACGTCATCACTTGATCTATGAACCACCTTTTAATTTTTAAGGTTGAACTTATCTATGTGTAGTTTCCTTTCATGCGTGTTGTATTGAGTATTGTGCAGCGTCAAGGAGTACTGCTCAAACAACATTGGTTCTTCTCTTGCGAGCTCCTGTGCAAGCTATTTGCTTTCTGCAATTCTCTAAGTGGGTAGCTATGTACTGTCGATCTGCATATCATTAACATCTCCTGGACTTCCTAGGATTCCTCGACCTTGGGAATTTTTTGTGTTTGGGGTTCGTTTCCTTTTTTGTTGTGAGACTATGTGTGTGCATTCAAGACTAACATGGTGTGGTTTATCTCTACCATCACATTTAGCACACATGTCATTACTCTCTTTTCTATTTAGATTCTGGTGTTGTGTTCCTTGTCCAGAGGAGGAGCTATTACATTCCTAGGGATTGGAGGAAGACTGGAAATTAGTGTTTCTTTTCCCCGTTTGTCTTTCTTTGCTTTGATTTTTCGTATTTGAACTTATTTCTATTGGAAAGTCCTCGTTGCATCCACTGATGTCATTGTTTATGTAGGGATTTTCATTGGTTTCCTCGTCAAATATCATGAACAAATTATTGTATCTTATGGATTTTAATTATTGCGAAAACAGACCTTGGGGGTCAAAACCGCTTAGAGGTTGTTCTTCTTTTAGATCAAATGAACTAAGTGTTTCTGAGACTTCTTTCATATGGGCCAAATTCCTAATCATTATGTCTCCAACTCGAAAAGGAAATGTAATGAACTATTTTTTTTATTTTCTTCTCAAATGTAATGCACCAGGTTCTATACTATCAACAAACTTTGGCAACAAAATATCTATTAGAATGGGATTTTTCGTGGAAACCATACAATCGGATGTATGTATGGTTTTCATCTTGAATGCAAATTCCCTTTCCGTTCATATATTCCCCAGCTTCCTAAGTTATTCTCCTAGGCTCTGTCCCAACCAACATGTGTCTAAACTATCTAACAAAATCATCCCAGACAATGTAAAAATTAAATCGTGTTTTGTGTATGTAAAAATTGAATCGTGTTTTTTCTTTAGATAGCAATGGTGCTAGAATTTGACTAGTTCATTTTGTGTATTTACGTTCGATTTAACACAGATACTATCAAATACATTGCAATAGACAATTATGAACACCAGATATGCGGCCATACAAAAAATTTGAATGCTTCAGTAATTTCTCAACCGAAAATAAAGTTCATATGATATCACCTATGCCCATTCAAAAATAGCATCCCTCTATAAGGTAACATACAATTCATACAATGTTGACCTGGGTATGTGTGAATTTGACTACCACCCAACTACCAGTATGGGAAATTATTAATAGAAGGCATTGGATAACTCATAGAAATCTGTGACATTTACTATGACCTATGGAACTATGACCTCTGGAGCTATGACCTCTATAAATTTGACCTTTGGAACAATTACCTGTGGAATGATCATATTTCAAAGGGTCATAGTTGCAGAGGTCAAAATTACCGTGGTCATAGTTCTCGGGGTCATAGTTCCAGAGGTCAAAGTTCTTGAGATCTAAGTTCTTGAGGTTATAGTTCTTGAGGTCAAATTTCCCAAGGTCATAGTTCCAAAGGTCAAAGTTCCATGAGTCATAGTTTCAGGGGTCATAGTTCCATAGGTCATACTTCCTTGGGTCATAGTTCTAGAGTTCATAGCTCCAGAGGTCATTCCATAGGTCATAGTTTCATAGGGTGTAGTTCCATAAGTCATAGTTCCACAGGTCATATTTCTTGGGGTCATAGTTCCTAGGGTCTAAGTTCCAGAGGTCGTAGTTCATGGGGCCGTGTCTCCGCACACTAATACCCCCCATGCCTTGGAGTCATGAAAACACCTTTAGGATCAAAACCCTTGCATGTTTCAACCTCCTTCATATTAAAGGTATCAAAGAATCCAACCATCTGAGCTAGGATAAATGAACTTTTAATTGAAATATTAGCAATCTTGAAAGGCATGGAGATGAACTGTCACTTTCTCTTTTTATCAAGTGTGAGGAATATCAAATTGTCTGAATGTTTCAACTAGTGAGACATTCAAAGAATGATGAACCATTCTGAAACCAAAAACCATGAGCTTGATACCAGCCACATGATGTTGCAAAAATGAAGTCATTCTTTGTCTAATCGTTCTTGGAATCTACAAGCTTTAAATTTGATCCATGTTAATTTCTTGGTAATGGATGGATATTTATGTTCCACACTCATTTCACACATCGATATAAAAAGACAACAACCTAATATGCCTTATTCTATCCCTAATCAAGTATATGATCAAAACCAATGAAAATTCTTATAGGAAAGGGGGAGAAAACCTTGGACAATACCAGAGGTCATTCCATAGGTCATAGTTCCTAGGGTCAAATTTCTCGAGGTCGTAGTTTAGAGGTCAAAGTTTTATAGGTCATAGTTCCACAGATCATATTTCCAAGGGTCATAGTTCCACAAGTCATAGTTCTTGGAGTCATGGTTCTAGAGGTCAAAGTTCCACATGTCATTGTTCCAGAGGTCATAGTTCTAGAGATCATAGTTCCATAGGTTATAGTTCCTAGGGTCAATATGTACCTATGTAAATATGACTTGTGGAACTTTAACCTCTGGAATTATGACCACGGGAATACCCTAGGAACTCTGGCCTATGGAACTATGACCTTTGGAACTATGACCTCTGGAACTTTGACCTTTGGAACTATGACCCTAGGAACTATGACCTCTAGAACTTTCTCCCAAAGAAATTTGACCTATGGAACTATGACCCCAACAATTATGACCTGTGGAACTATGACCCCAAGAACTATGACCTCTGTAAATATGACCTCTAGAACTATGGCCCAAAGAACTATGACCTGTGGAACTATGACCTCTAGAACTATGACCTATGGAACTATGACCCCAAAAAATATGACCTATTTAAATATGACCTATGGAACCATTCCCTTTAGAAATTATACCTCTAGAACTATGACTTGTGGAACTATGACCCTAGGAACTATGACCTATGGAACTATGACCTCTGGAACTACGACCTCTAGAACTATGACGCCATGAACTATGTGTTACCCATGATTTTGGTCGTCATGATGATGTATTAATGATGGTGTACTCAGGCTCTTCATTAGAACTTTCTCCTGAGAAAAGTTACTTTCTTCTCTTTCTAGAAATATCATTTTTGAGGAAGGTTCACAGGCTGCTAATATATTTGCCTATGAGAATGCATGATTCTCGCAGGCTGCCTTAAGCCAGGGTGCGAGAAGTTTGCACTGTGTCTAACTACTAGGGTATGAACACTTTCTAAAGAAGGGAAAAAGATGAATTCTCGAAGCTTCTAGAAGGGAATCTTCTAGAAGGATGAGATGGCATTCGAATGATTATCTAAGTATTGGATTTCCTGATATTTTGGGATCATTCTTATCCAAGTAACTAATTCATTCTCTCCTATATATTGAGTGAATTCTCATGGAAAAGGTTAGAGGCAAGAGAATCAAACAAGCAAGAGATTTATTGGAGAATTAGTGAAAGATTGTGTGAAAGATTGAAGCTACAACAGCTAGAGAATTCCAGCAAGATCATCAAAGGTGGTTGATCTTCTTCATGCAAGTGAGCAAGTGTGTGTGTCAGAGCTAAGGGTCATCGAAAGGAAGTTTGCAACATCAAGGCTCGGGTTGTAATCTTTACTTTCCATCAATATGATACAGTAATGTGTCCCTTTCCCATAAAGTTAGTTCTACTTTATTGTATAACTCCTTGATCATATACATAGATTGATTGTTGAATAGATTGTGCCTTCTTCACTTCGGTTGGTTTGTATTGTTTTGATCTTAACTGTACGAGAGCACTGGAGTGAAGCAGGAGAAACAAAGATCAAAGGAAGCGATCATAAGGTATGTTCTTTAATCAAACCTTCTAGTACATTCAATAGCTAAAATCTAGGGAAAGAGTATCATTCTATCTTGATTTGTTCTAGATCCAGGTGGATCTAGGGAGATCGGTTAGTGTCCGCACTTACGGATTTATCCAATAACAAAATTGGTGACTCAAAAAAAAAAAAAAAACATTTGAATATGATAAAAATTCAAAACATTTAAAAAGAGAAAATGCGTGAACTTCTTACCGAGGTCTCCCCACTGAGCGTCTTCAGGCAGTGCTAAATCTGGATCTCCTTGGAAATCCAACCTGGCATAAGTGTAGTCATCGACCATCAACATCTGGTTTTGAAGCCAGTCAAAGAAAATATCGTCGTATTTGACAATTGGTCCTGCCACGTGCCGGGCCATGAGCCGACACCACCTCAGCATCCTTGGATCCCTAGGACCCAGGAAGTCCCACTCAACCTGCAGTCTAAATACGGGGACCCTCTCAAGGAAGAAGGACATTAACAAGGAACCATACCCAAATTGTTTCAATTCACCTCGCCTGCATTTGGTTAATTTCCTTTTGATACTGCGAAGCACAACATCTACCTAGTTGAATAGTCGAGGCTCAGTACACTCAATGGCATACTAGAAGTAGCTCTGTAATTCCATATGAGGAGCAGAAATCCCAGCCATCCAAGCTATAGTAAAAAGGATAGTGCGGAGGGTCAAGTCTTGTACCCCCCAGATAGCAACTTTTCCCTTTTTCCTCTCAGCCTCTGGTACACAATATTGATTGTAGTATTCACTCATCTTGAGCCCACCACCTCTACTACCGGTCAGACTAACATAATACCTACGCCTGGACAATCCAGTCAAAAAGTATATGTCCTCAATTACTCTGGACAAAGTATGAGCTCCTACATTGAAAACCTGTTGATCTGGGTCCCACATACGGACCAGGTACTCGAGTAGTCTGACTTGGGCCCTCATGCCCGGGATGCGGAAGTATTTTAAAAGCCCACAATATCTCAATGTAGCTATGGTAGGAGGATGATTCTCGGCATTTGCATTATCCTCCTCATGTTCTCTTTCACGCCACTCAAGCACCATGTTTGTGGCTATTTATCTACACAAGAAACATAAAAGGAGGATTAATGATTTTATTCATGATATGGATCTTTTTCATTGGCTAAATTTAAAAAAAAAAAAATTGGATTATGCGGTTCTCGCAGGTGCCTCATTTGCACAATGCAAACACCTCGCAGGTAGCTCAAGGCTCACCTGCGAGAACGCATCATTCTCACAGGTCCCGTATGGGCTGCCTGCGAGAACGCCTATGCGCATATAGGGTTCAAAAAACAACTTGAAACTAAAAAATTAACCAATGAAATTCAAAATTTAAACCATCAAAATGTCAAGAATGAAGAGCTTACCTTAATGCAGCAGATGGCTCGTCAAATGGTCTCCTGTAGCTCCCGAAAATCGACGCCAAATTCGGAGGGTAAAAAGAGGGTTTTGGACCTTAATAGTGAAAATGTGAAATGATATGGTAAAAATGACTATTTACTCATTTGATTTACTTTTTACTATGTCATTTTGGGTTTTTTATGTTTATTTGTTGATTAAAACCTAATCACTAATATCAAGATGTGTGGAATGACTTGCAGGTGTGATGACATTGATAATTAAACACAAGGGTATGGACATATTTTTCTTCGTTATGGTGTATTTTTTATTGTTTTTTATGGTTTTTACATAAAACCTCGAGCATCGTTTTTGTCCGTTCTTACGCTCGTAAATAAAAGAGAACGTGATCGAGCATAGTTTTATCACTTTTTCGGGCTCAACAAGGTTATACGAAAAAGGAACCCCCCTGAAGTCCTCTTTAAGCTCTTTTCAGACTCTCTAAACATGAAAAGATCGTCGAGCGACCTTGCTATTTTCACGCTCGATAAAGTATTTGAGGTACGCGTCTGACGAGCAATAATTTCTCTCTTTTCGGTCTCATCCAGACTATGTTACAAAAAAGGAACTGAGAGAGTTCTCTTTTAAGTGTTTTTCCAAACTCTATAATCTTGAAAAACCTTCGAGTTTACTATCTCTGGACTCGTTAAACAAACATTGACAGACCCATGATGGGACCGAACCACTCCTTCTTAGGGTTCGTTAAATATACTCCGAGGGACTTGTCCGAAGGATGATATTATATTAACAAGCATATGTAATCATCTTCAAGCTTGCATAAAAATAAAGAGGTACTTGCCAGAAATGGTGGGGGGAAATTTGGGAAAGGGATATGTTTCATCTTCGTATTGATTGGTAGTAAGTGTCGCTCTTGAACATGACACCCCCTATTCATCATTTGAAATCGGTTTGGGAAATCAATTTGTCTCTCATTCGATTTATTACAAGGTCATTCCCTGTGTTGTCTTTGAATTCAATGCTGCCAAATCATTAGTCGTGTCATTCATATGTTCAAGAGAAGTCCATCTAAAACCTATATTGAGTCGGCCATCTGCAGTTATCATTTCTCTCTGTGTCGGCCTTCCCTGTGTCCATTCCAATTTGCAAAATGATCTGTTTCACCTTCAAACTATGTTAATCATTTCGTGTCATTGATGGGGGATACATTAAGGCCCTCCTATGACGAGTTTTGTTCCATCAACTTCAACTCATTATTCGGAATCAAGACTTAGAAATTATTTAGTACCTTGGAACTTGCATGCCTCAATGGAAGGTTTCCTCGCTTTCGACAGTGGGTTTACATCATTGACCTCTGATCGAAAGATTCCATCAGATGTTCGACATCAACTCATTTATTCACAGTCGATGGATTGTACTATAGTACCCTGGGAGTCATTGACATCAATGATGATTTCCCTCGCACTTGTTAATGGTTTCATCAACGACCAGTAATCAAGTGGTTTCTACCATATTCGACTTCAACACATGTAGTCACATGGTTAGATTCATACTTTGAACGACGAGATTGAAGACCCTGGATATTATCTTTGTAATCCAGGTTGCGATGGAGTATGTATAATTTGCAACACATAGATCCACTGTGTATGTTTCGTGGCTATGTCATCTTGATTTGAAATTTCTCACATAGATCCACAGTGTATTCAAGTGGCTATGCTATATTTTGACGGCATGGATCCACAGTGTATGATTGGTGGCCATGACCCATGTCTACAATGGCGTCAGTCTGTGATCTGAGTATGGGAATGCCTACCTCAGAATTGATATATATGATACTCTGCAGATGCCTAGTTGTTCGCAGGTTTCCGAGTAGATGTGCTCCTGGTTCTCGACACACACATGCAGCTTACAAAGTCTATCGACCGTCACTAGTTCCAATCTTATACTTTGGGGGGCATTCTATTACCCATGATCTTGGTCTTCATGATGATGTATTAATGATGGTGTACTCAGGCTCTTCATTAGAACTTTCTCTTGAGAAAAGTTACTTTCTTCTCTTTCCAGAAATATCATTTTTGAGGAAGGTTCGCAGGCTGCCAATATATTTGCCTGCGAGAATGCATGATTCTCGCAGGTTGCCTTAAGCCAGGGTGCGAGAAGTTTTCATTGTGTATAACTACTAGGGTGCGAACACTTTCTAAAGAAAGGACAAAGATGAATTCTCGAAGCTTCTAGAAGGGAATATTCTAGAAGGATGAGATGGCATTCGAATGATTATCTAAGTACTGGATTTCTTGATATTTTGGGATCATTCTTATCCAAGAAACTAATTCATTCTCTCCTATATATTGAGTGAATTCTCATGGAAAAGGTTAGAGGCAAGAGAAGCAAATAAGCAAGAGATTTATTGGAGAATTAGTGAAAGATTGTGTGAAGGATTGAAGCTACAACAGCTAGAGAATTCTAGCAAGATCATCAAAGGTGGTTGATCTTCTTCATGCAAGTGAGCAAGTGTGTGTGTTAGAGCTAAGGGTCATCGAAAGGAAGTTTGCAACATCAAGGCTCAGGTTGTAATCTTTACTTTCCATCAATATGATACAGTAATGTGTCCCTTTCCCATAAAGTTAGTTCTACTTTATTGTATAACTCCTTGATCATATACATAGATTGATTGTTGAATAGATTGTGCCTTCTTCACTTCGGTTGGTTTGTATTGTTTTGATCTTAATTGTACGAGAGCACTGGAGTGAAGCAGGAGCAACAAAGATCAAAGGAAGCGATCATAAGGTATGTTCTTTAATCGAACCTCCTAGTACATTCAATAGCTAAAATCTAGGAAAAGAGTATCATTTTGTCTTTCTTTGTTCTAGATCCAGGTGGATCTAGGGAGATCGGTTTGTGTCCGCACTTACGATTTATCCAATAACACTATGACCCTAGGAACTATGACTCATGGAACTATGACATATGGAACTATGACCCCTAGAACTATGAATCATGGAACTATGACCTCTGGAACTATGACCTCTGGAACTTTGACATCTGGAACTATGACCTTGGGAAATTTTACCTTAGGAACTATGAACTCATGAACTTTGACCTCGGGAACTTTGACCTCTGGAACTATGACCTGTGGAACTTTAACCTATGGAATTATGACCCTAGGAACTATGACCCCGGGAACTCTGACCTTTGGAACTATGACAGGCTCTAGAACTTTGACCTCTAGAACTATGACCCGATTCTATCGAGAAAAAAACCCCGAATCTGGGTCTAGCGACTATGCATAGCCTTGTTTTGGTTGTGGAGCCTGATTATGTTCCTGATTCAGAGGTCCTTTCTTTTAGCCGTGTTTATACACCATGAAGACTTTACACCCCAAAAGTATGTACACTCTTCCACGTGGGGGAGTGCAGAGAGGGGGTACCCCCTCTGCGGGGTCCGGGGGGCCTATCCCCCCGGCTGGGGGGTTCGGGGGGCCTATCCATCGAAGGAAAAACTGCCTTGTAAATGTATATTGTAATTTCATTGTAAATATGGACCGTTCATTATAATGTCGTAGATATAACGGTATAAATTATGTTAGGGTTTTTTTCCATATAAGGAAACCCTCTGTTATGAGGGAAATGTATTGCAGCTATGCATTATGGCGAGTGTTAGCAATCAAAAACGCACTGGCAATTTTTTGAAGAATGATGCCTAATCTTGCAGGAAAATTTTGATTACCTTCCCGAGCTCCAAATATAGATTTGAAAGCACCAATGGAAAGCTTAGGATTTCTAGATGTCGATCGACTATTCAAGCATGTAAAACAGACTCTCCACGACTGAGAAATTTGATTTAAAAAAAATCTACTCTTTCACCAGCTAACTCGTCTTGAACTTTGCTAGTTAGCTGGTGAAAGCTCTGCTTTTCACCAGCTAAGGAGCAGATTTTTGGGTAAACTAGCTGGTGAAAGCCTGTCACTGCCAAAATGACCGAATTTTTGCCCAGATCGGGATTTTTTGAGTTTGAATGGTTTGAAACCGCTTCAAATGGATAGTTGTTGAATTATCAAGTCTGATTCAATGGCTATTTTTGATGGATAAGGGAAAGAAGAGGTGTTTCAATCGATTTTGGTATCTTTTTCAAAGGCAGAAAATAAGGGTTTTTGCACACTTCACCAAATTTGAATTTTATCTGGAGGACCAAATCAAATAGCCTTGGGAGGCTAAACTACACTTCATCAGCAATCTACTACTCTTAGATATCATTAGATATGGATTGACCTCATCTTGAGGGTTTTTCCTATTTTATTGCAAATATTGTTTTACTTTTTGTTTTTAGAATAATTGATCCATCTTTTTAAGATCTGAAACTGCTTTGTAAAGGTTATGAAGCCTGAGGATTCAGTCTGAAGAAAGGTTCGATTTTGGACACAAAAAATGCTTTATTGTAAATAGACCTTTTGATGTTAATACAAATCACAAGTTCCTCTCTCTATTGATGTCAATTTTCCACCTTCTTTTTGCACTTTAATTCATGTTGTTTTAGCTATAGATGATGGTTATCTCATTGGTTAGTTCATAACTGAATTAATAGTTTCTTCAGTGTTTATTAAACCCTACCTTGTGTACTTGGTTTATAAGCATCTCTTCTTCGCCCACTTCAAGTAATTAACTGATTATTAATCCTTGAGAGCATTGTTTTATTTTATTCTCATTTTGACTGTCTGTATACCATATTGCTGCTGAGTTATCCCATTGATCCACATACACCAAACACAAAAAACATTTTGACTTGAAGTTACCAAGAACCTTTGGTCTACAACCACAAAGGGTTTCTTGGAGTGATAACAAATTGGCGATGTTGCCAGGGAGAAGAGATTGAAGCTCAGCTTCCTTGGGAGACGACAAGATCCATCTTTGATGATAGACAATGCGTGTACATCATTTGGTTGTAATTATCTATCTGGCAACTCCATGAAGGATAGATTCAGTGGTGACTCCACAATAATCAAATGTCAAAAGAATTTGCAGCTCTTTTGGATCGGAGGTTTGCACCTCTTGACTTCTCAACAGTTCCTGGTTTCCCACATCCAGTTCTTTCTATAGATTTTTGGGGAGATCACATTCCAAGATTTGCAGAAAAGAAAGAAGATAATCCCTCATATCATCTCATCAGATTTCATCAATGCATGGTTCAGATGGATATATATCATGAGGATGTGCTCATGAAGATGTTTGTCTTCTCATTAGAAGGAGATACTCGTGAATGGTATCGATCTTTACCTCCTTCTAGCACATCTTCTTTAAAAGAGTTTCATAGAGTATTCCATCATCAATGTGAAAGGTATTTTGCTCAGGAAATTCTTCTTGAGGGTTGTTGTGAAGAATTTCATTCACATATTCAAAATATTTATTCTTCTAGTTTTGAACATGAAATTCTTTCTATTATTGTTGTTCAAGAGGAAGATCTTCAAGATAAAGTTGATATGAATATTGATGATTGTGTGACCGAAGATTCTTGGGATTGTTCTTCTTATGTACCTACTACTTTAAAAAAAAATGAAAAGGATTATAGGGTAGGGGAAGAAGAAGATGAATTTTCAGTTGAAAGTCTCTTTAAAGAATGTTTTGATGAATTTGAAAAGCATGTTCAGCAGGAAGCAGTTGATTCTTCTGTTTGCAGAGATGAAAGTTATGTTGTTAAGGAAGATCTTCATGATATAAATGGTTATAATGAGAATTATATATCTGTAGATGCATCAGATCTTATCTTTGTTGCACATGCTGCCTTTGATTTGTATGAAGAATCAGTTATAAAAGAGGATTGTTCTCAAATTTTTGAAGAGGTTTCTTATGACATTTTTTCACCTGTGACTGATGAGAAGGATTTGAAGATTGCTTGTCTTTCTTTGCCAGATACAGAGGTTTTTTGTTCACCTATCTTTGATAAGTATGCAGACAAAGGAGATCATATTTCTATATCAAATGATGTTGATTTGAGCAGTAGCCAACCTATATATGATAGCTATGGATCTGATCTTGAAGAGCCTTTTTCTTTGCCTATCGAAGAATAGCATCAAGTTGAAGTCAACCATTCAGTTTTCACAACTTATGTCCTTTCTCCAGAATTATGTCATGAATATGATTTGTTTCATCAAATTAATGGACAATATGATTGTGTTGAAAAATCTGTGGTTGAATATGATACTTTTCTGAAAGATTCAAAGGTTATGTCTTTTGAGATTCCAGATGATAAATAGCAGGTTGCATATGGCAATAGTCCTAGATCAGATTAGGAACATCGTGGAATTAACACATGAAAGCAAATTTTCGACTTTAAACAGCAAGGTATTTTCATACATAAATTTTATGATCCAATTGCTATATGGATGGACTCACGGTTTTTAGTAATGTCATATATTACAGAGTTTGGCATCATGGTTTGTAGCAGTGAACATGAGCCGGTTGTAGTTCTCTTGTGGTATCTTTTGATCTCCTTCCATGTTTTTTGCTATATACATAAAGATGGGTCAAGCAATTTTCTACTTGAATTATTTTTCTGGAAATTTGTATATACCTGAAACATGTATTTGCAGCAGTTAGAGTAGGGTAGTATAGAAAAATAAACTCACGGGTGAGTATTTCAAATTTTCATAATGCGTGAAATTTGCATTTAGCATTATGATTTTGGTTTTGAAATAAAAATTCCATCCCCAATGGATATAAGGTAGTTTTGACAAGGGTAGTTTAACTTCAAAAGATGAGCAGAGTTATGGGAGTTTGAATAAAGATTGCAGAGGTCTGGTGACAGCATTTGAGACTCCATAGCCCAATGGACTAGACGCAAAAAAATTGTGGATGATTGTTGAGTAGGTTGAAGGGTTTTCCAGGTTAAGGCACAAGTTTACTTGTTCTTGGCAGCTCACAGGGAGCATTTCATTCCCAGAAGGAGCCTATGTTGGCACACAGATGTGCTTATTAAAAATTTTCTAAAGGTGTTTCTTTTACAAGCTTATTAAGGCAGAAATGCATTTATGATGTTAAAAATGCAAAGAAGAGAAATCATGGCCTTATGCATGGATTTTCTTTGTGGGCCTGAAGGCTAGCTCCACGCTCCAGTTTCTAATGTATCTGCAATCAACAAACAAAGGAGTTAATAATCTAATGTAACAGATGTCCAGATAACTCTAGTATCACAGTTGGGCATCAAGTCACATATGTTTGAAATCATAGTGTGCATTAATACTAAAACAGAGAACTCGTTGATATTATAATCAAGTCTAAGATCATCCATAGGTTACATTTTCTGGAGAAAGTGACAACCAGTTTGCATTGCAAAAGATTGAAGTCTCGGACATTAAATGTGTTGATGAGTATATTCAGAAGCTAGAAAGCAAATCGCCCAGGGTTTCAAGACACACATCGTGAAATATCTCAGCATAAGAATATAGCCAATGCAGAAGCATCAATTAAATCAAAGGGAATGTATTTAGGGTTAGAAGATTTAAATTGTGGAGATCAAGCTACAACAGAAATCAGAGAGGTTTTTCATAGAAATTGCTTCTGTCAATGCCAGTTTTAAGATAATATATGATCTAGAAATGAATTGTGAGATTAGTTATGAAGATATATGTATCCTTAGATTTACATCTAGAGTACAAGCTCTGTCTCTAAACTGAAGTTTAAATCCTTCAAAAAGAATTTATGTTTATAGCAATGCTATGGATAAAAAGAATCGACTTGCTCTAAGAATTTTCTGAGCAGGGGAAGTATACAGATTTCACAGAAGACAAGTGACAGAATATTTTGAAGCAGAGGAAAGATTGACTTGCTCCTAGTGATTAATGTGCAAGAAAGTTTAGCAAAAGAAAAAGATCCTTGTTCTAAATGGGGTTCTATTTTGATGGTAGTATTCCGAGCATAATAAAAAGTGTCTGTAAGTTACAGTTTCTCTTTTGCATATGACAGATGTGTTAAATCAAGCGAGGTAAGGAGATAAAAGAAATTGATCAAAGATTCCTATAATCTTGGATCTTTAACAAACTTTATACATTTATGCCTATAAATCTCTCCCAGTTATGCCTTTCGAAATCAGAAGATGCTCTTGATCCTATTGAAGGGTGCTCTTGATCCTATTGAAATCCAATCGCATTGACTTTTCTATTTGAAGCAGATTTAGGGTTCAAGCCAACGATTGAGGAATATATGGTTAAAGATATAGACAGGTGGAAACCCAAATTCATTGATGATAAGATGGCAGAAAATCCCAGATTTGCCAGCAATTCGAGACATCTTGGAAACAATTTAGTTTGTTTTAGATTTTATTGTGATTTAGTTTTCCATAAAGTTAGCAAATAGTTATTGTTCTTTTTTCTATTTAAAATAGGCTTTGTAATGGAAAAGGGGAAGCCCGAGGGGGATAAGGGTTGTAGCTTCTAGGAGTGAAATGGAAGAAGTCTTTGCCAAGTTTTATGATGGTAAAAATGCAAAGGTTGGAACTTTAAAGTTTATTGTTGATGAAACAGTCATAGCTATAGCTACAGGACACAAAAAATCTGTTGGAGCTGATTGAAAAGATAAATCTCAGGAACAACGTAAAGCTACTGCAAACTTTTGGAGTACTTTGTCATCCACCTGATGAGTGTATTATTTCTATAATAATCAACATGGAATTTCCAAAGTAGATGATAAATTGTAAAGGTTGAATAACTCCATGCCCAATACTAAAGGCACAAGGTCTCTCAGGTTCTTGGAAACCTCGTAGGGAGGTCTCCATCCCAGTTGGAGCCAATGTTAGCAATCAAAAATGCACTGGCAATTTTTTGAAGAACGATGCCTAATCTTGAAGGCAACTTTTGATTACCTTCCCAAGCTCCAAATACAGATTTGAAAGCACCAATGGAAAGCTTAGGATTTCTAGATGTCGATCGACTATTCAAGCATGTAAAACAGACTCTCCATGACTGAGAAATTTGATTTAAAAAAAATCTGCGCTTTCACCAGCTAACTCGTCTTGAACTTTGCTAGTTAGCTAGTGAAAGCTCTGCTTTTCACCATCTAAGGAGCAGATTTTTGGGTAAATTAGCTGGTGAAAGCCTGTCACTGCCAGAATGATCGAATTTTTGCCCAGATCGGGATTTTTTGAGTTTGAATGGTTTGAAACCGCTTCAAATGGATAGTTGTTGAATTATCAAGTCTGATTCAATGTCTATTTTTGATGGATAAGGGAAAGAAGAGGTGTTTCAATCGATTTTGGTATCTTTTTCAAAGGCAGAAAATCAGGGTTTTTGCACACTTCACCAAATTCGAATTTTATCTTCGGAGAACCAAATCAAATAGCCTTGGGAGGCTAAACTGCACTTCATCAGCAATATACTACTCTTAGAGATCATTAGATATGGATTGACCTGATCTTGAGGGTTTTTCCTATTTTATTGTAAATATTGTTTTACTTTCTGTTTTTAGAATAATTGATCCATCTTTTTAGGATCTGAAACTTCTTTGTAAAGGTTATAAAGCCTGGGGATTCAGTCTGAAGAAAGGTTTGATTTTGGATACAAAAAATGCTTTATTGTAAATAGACCTTTTGATGTTAATACAAATCACAGGTTCCTCTCTCTATTGATGTCATTTTCCACCTTCTTTCTGCACTTTAATTCATGTTGTTTTAGCTACAGATGACTGTTATCTCATTGGTTAGCTCATAACTGAATTAATAGTTTCTTCAGTGTTTTTTAAACCCTACCTTGTGTACTTGGTTTATAAGCATTTGTTCTTCGCCCACTTCAAGTAATTAACTTATTATTAATCCTTGAGAGCACTGTTTTATTTGATTCTCATTTTGACTGTCTATATACCATATTGTTGCTAAGTTATCCCATTGATCCACATACACCAAACACAAAAAACATTTTGACTTGAAGTTACCAAGCACCTTTGGTCTACAACCACAAAGGGTTTCTTGGAGTGATAGCAACGAGTATTGTATTATGAGAGAGGAGACTGTGAGAGAAATAAGAGGAATTTACAACGGGTTTTGTTGTAGGTTGTATCCCTTCATTTGTTGGATAATAATAAAGGAAGGACCTGGCAATTTCTCTGGTGGACGTAGCCCACACTGGGTGAACCACGTAAATTTGTGTCTCTCTTGTATTGTGTATCTTCTATGTTTTGTTTCCGCATTTGTTTTATTTTATTGCTTCGCGGTCCTGTTTTTCTAACAACTGGTATCAGAGTGAAAGGTAACTCGCATGAAAAGAGGGTTCCTAGTTCGAGTGGGAGCAATGTCGGAAGATGGAAAGTTTAGGGTCAAGAAATTTAACGACCAAAACTACTAGTTATGGAAGATGTAGATGGAAGATTATTTATATCAAAAGGATCTATTCCTACCATTGGGCGGAGTAGAAAAGAAGCTAACGACCATGAAAGACGAAGAATGGGAGATTCTTGACAGAAAGGCTCTAGGAACGATAAGGCTGAGCTTGGCAACATCGATGGATTTCAATATTTCAAAAGAAAAGACAACGAAGGATCTGATGGACGCATTGGCTAAACTGTATGAAAAACCCTCGATGTCTAATAAGGTATTTCTAATGAAGATATTATTTAATATGAAGATGTCAGAAGGTGGGTCTGTTGCAGATCATTTAAATGAATTTAATACGGTTACTAATCAACTAAGTTCTATAAAAGTGGACTTTGATGATGAGGTTAGGGCTCTTATAATCTTGTGCTCATTGCCAGAAAGATGGAATGGCTTGGTCATGGTTGTAAGTAACTCTTTCTTTCGTTCAAATACTTTAAAATTTGATGATGTTGTTGGTGTTATCCTTAGTGAGGAAATGCGACAGAAAAGCACAAGTGAGACATCAGGTAATGCGTTGACATGGAGAACAGGGGAAGACAAAAGGATAGAGGAAAGGGCTCAGGGAACCGTGGGAATTCTAGGAATGGCAGATCCAAATCCAAACTTGGAAAGATAGAGTGATGGAATTGTGGGAAGAAAGGACATCTGAAGAAAGATTGCAGAGCTCCAAAGAAACAAAGAGATGGACAACAGGAGATAAATCAGGAAGCAAATGTAACAGGTGATGTGTTACAAGATGCTTTGA
>ML789269.1:149494-159641 GCA_009831015.1 Picea engelmannii
TTTTCTACAGGGATATGTTGATTCAAATATGGCAGGTGATAAAGACAGCAGGAGGAGCACCACAGGGTATGTTTTTACTATAGGTGGAACAACAGTAAGTTGGATTTCGAAACTACAAAAGGTTGTTGCACTTTCAACAACAGAGGCAAAGTATGTTGTTGTTATAGAGGGTAGTAAAAAGATGATTTGGTTACAAAGGTTTATGGAGGAATTGGGAAAGAAGCAGGAGAATAGCAGGTTGTATTGTGACAATGAGAGTGCAATTCATCTTGCAAAGAACTCATCCTTCCATTCAAAGAATAAGAATATACATTTTAGGTGCCACTTCATACGATCCACCTTGGAATATGGAAATTTGAAGTTGGAAAAGATACACACTAGCCAGAATCCTGCAGACATGTTAACAAAGGGAGTAACCAGAGAGAAACTGAGTTCCTGCTCAGTTTCAGTTGGTCTTCAAGAATGAAGATGAAGATGAGAAATTTTCCAGGTCCAGGAAGGTTCAGAGTCTAGCATATACAGTAGCAGTGGAGTTGTTGAGATCAGTCTCCAAGTGGGAGATTGTTGGTTGTGGAGCCTGATTATGTTCTTAATTCATAGGTCCTTGCTTTCAGCCATGTTTATACCCCATGAAGACTTTACACCCTAGAAGTATGTACACTCTTCCACGCGTGGGAGTGTAGAGGGGGGGTACCCCCTCTACGGGGTCCGAGGGGCTATCCCCCTGGTTGGGGGGTTCGGGGGCAAATCCCCTGAAGGAAAAATTGCCTTGTAAATGTATATTGTAATTTCATTGTAAATCTGGACCGTTCATTATAAGGTCATAGATCTAACGGTGGAAATTATGTTAGGGTTTTTTTCCCTAGAAGGGAACCCTCTGTTATGAGGGAAATGTATTGCAACTATGCATTATGGTGAGCATTTTATTATGAGAGAGGAGACTATGAGAGAAAGAAGAGGAAGTTACATCGGGTTTTGTTGTAGGTTGTATCCCTTCATTTGCTGGATAATAATAAAGGAAGGACCTGGCAATTTCTTTGGTGGACGTAGCCCACACTGGGTGAACCATGTAAATTTGTGTCTCTCTTGTATTGTGTATCTTCTGTGTTTTGTTTCCGCATTTGTTTTATTTTATTGCTCCGCGGTCCTATTTTTCTAACACCTTAAAAGATAGAAATGCTTCTATTCTACCCCAAATCCAACAAGATCTAATGATAATTAAGGGAAGGGAGTATAGAAATGTGTAGCTTAATTCCTTCCATTTGTCATAGATCCCTTCCAATTTATTCCCATTCCAAAATTCCAGGCCTCCTCCCAAACCTAGACTAAAACAAATTCACAGAACAAACTACAACATCATATGCATAACTACCAAGATCATTTAAAGGGTTCTAGATATTCATGTAAACCATCCATAAATATAAACATAAATATATAAAGATCTGGGACAAGAATTTTCTCTTTTATTGATAATAAGATTGGAAGTTACAACCTAAATCTTGTCGATGCCTCTCCACGAACCTTGCCTAGGTTCCTCTAGTTTGACTCCAAGTGCACTATTCCCAATATGATATCCTCACAATCAACATGCCAATATAGGGGAAAATGATGGATTGTATAAGGAGGATGAATGGAAGGTAATGTTGAGGATGAAACTTAGAGAAGAATGCAAAAATGCTTGGAATGCAAGGGAGAAAATTTGGCAGAGTTCACTTGCCTCTTCTTTCATATATCCAAACGACCCCCCTAAGGCCCCTTTTATATGGAGAAAAGATAGTTAATTGGTTTTCAGAAGGGATACATGAGGTAAGATGGTTGTGAAACCTAACATAACTTGTAAACTCTACCCGAAAGCAAAAAATGTTTTAATTTTTACAATTTTTTAGAGTATACGTGGGTTCTCAGGCATGTAGCTAGCATATGTACGTGTGCTGCATATGTAGTTGGGCACGCACACCATGAAAAAAAAACATTTTTTAAAGACAAACCTCAGAAAGCATGGTTAGAAAAGGTGTAAATGAATAGGCCAATGTCATAAATGCATAATAGTGGCATTTTGAGCTATAATAGAGGCCCTAATGTGTGAGGTCAGAAGAGAAACTGATGGCCAAAATACATTACAACATCTTTAATAAAAAAAGGAAGGCACCGAGTCAAGTGAGACAAAACAAACATTCATGCGAGTGTCATCTACAAAAGAATAATAATATTACTGAGGCGGGCATACCCATGTTCAAGACAAACTAAGCATGGTTGCCAATCAAGTACACTGCAGATCCATGTCATATATAGTAATCATGGCCACATGGCTAATGTGTATGCCAATATATATTGTAGCAGTGAATAATACATAGCGGATATACATCTCAAAATCATCAGAAGATATACAAATACAATGTGATATGAATCTTCAGGAGGCATCAATTCCTGTAGCTAGAGATTATAGCTTTAGTAACTCGAGAAATATCTTCAAGATCTTCATAACTCATGTAGGAGTATAATAGGAGTGTAAGACTCACTATCATGAGGTCTTCGACAAGTCGTCGTGGAAATACTGGAGGATCTCGATTATCAGACACAAAACTTCATTGATTCTAAATGTAAACTTGACAGGACTCTCGGGATGGCAGACTCATGAATGTCAAGAGACTTATTGAAAAATGACCGAATCAGTTTGTAAGACTTTCCCTTGGACAATAGCATGATGTATGAAAAGACTCATGAAGTGTGTTATTGACATAATCTTGTGGAACAGGAGGCACCACAAACTCTCCATGTGTTTGGAAGAGTAACAAAATGGAGGAGGACACAAATCTATGTAATGATAACAACCTCCTAAGGCCATACTAAATCCCAGTGCTTTGCAGAAAAAAATGAAGGATGTGCTTTGTCCAAGGGTGACTAGATTTTTGCCATTAAAAAAGAGAATGTTTTCCCGTCCCCTCTTTTTAGAATATTCATTTTTTTTGTCTTTTTCATATATTTAACGAGCTTGAAAAAGAATAAAAGGATGCTATGTTACAAAGGAGGAATGAGTGTCGTAGACAAGAAAGATAGTTCCAAGCGCATGGAACAAACTGATGCTCAATGCAAGGAGACATGTGTAGGATATGGACACTCGTGAAAATTCCTCCATGGTTCAGGGTGTCAGATCACAAAGGCAAAATGTTGCAAGTCTTGCACCTAAGGAATGCTCTAAAAGTTTAGCAACTACAAAATGGAGTCGGCATTAGACAAAAGATGCAAGAGTGAGATATGCAATGCGAGTTGCGGATTGAAACAATGATCCTCCTTCAATGTAAATTTTTGCCAGCCCAGAGAAGGTAATCTCGACGATTTTTTACTTTTAGAGAGTCTAAAAAACCAGTAAAACAAGACTCCAGTGTGATCGTTTTTGTAATTTTAGTCTCCAGGGCTCGAAAAAAATAAATCATAACAAGGAGAACTCTTATGGCCACTAGGGCAGAGTATTCATTTTTCTTACATAGTACAATCAGTCCAGAAAAGGGTTAAACTTATACCAAAAGGACGTCTCTTCAAAACCATTTTTAGCGAGTGTGACGGAGACAAGATCACTCGACTATCTTTTCAATTTTAAGGAGTCTAAAAAGGGCTTAACTATGGACTCCCTTGTCCTTTTTCGTAAATTTAGTCCCCTGGGCTCGAAAAAGTATAAAACATAACTTAGGAGAACTCTCATGGTGATACATGTCTCCTGAGTCGTACCTTTTTCCTGGGAACACTATTGGCCAGAAAAAGGGTTAAACTAATAAAAACAGATGTTCCTTCTGGACGAATTAATGAGTGTGAAAGAAACAAGGTCACTCAATGATATTTTCTTGTTTAGGGAGTCTGAAAAGGGCTTAAAGAATACTCCAAGGGGTTTCATTTTTTCGTAAATTATTTCCAAGGCTCGAAAAAGTGATAAACCAAAACCAGGAAGAATGGCCTTTTTTCACAAATTTAGTCCCTCGGGCTTGAAAAAGGGTTAAACTTACACTTGAGAATACAACTGGAAGAGCCAACACTTCCAGAAGAGGGGGAGTGCCTTTTTCATTCACATATGTGGGTGAGGGGGACCCCACTGCATTTTATTGTTGATAGCAGAAGCCAAAAGAACCTCATCTTAGCAGAGGTCATCAAACAATTGGGATTGTTAACAACACCACACCCGCAACCATACAAGATCGGGTGGCTTCGCCAAGGACGAGATATTCGTGTTAGCCAATAGTGTCGATTTTCATACGACATCCAGCCCTTCAAGGATGAGGTATTATGTGATGTTTCCCCACTGGATGTCTGTGATTTTCTCTTGGGCCAGCCATACATGTGGATACGCCATGCTCTTTATGAGTCTCGACCCCACAGTGTCATTGTTTCTCTAGGGGATCATATCTACAGAATACCATAGGTAGTTCTGACTATTGTTCCACCTAAATACTGCAAGGTAGTATCTCATACTGCAAAATTCAGCTTCTTCACAATCTATTCAAAAGGGGAACAGAAGGACACTACAACCTCGCCCCAAGCACCTTCTATCCAACAGAAGTAGGTCGACAAGATTGCAGCAAAGCGCAAATATTCCTTCTGCACATCGTCCTCTCATGTAGCTCAACTTTTTGTACAACCTTAGCCTCAACAGGTTCGTGATAGACTTCCTCAAACTGAGCAGTGCGACATCTCCAGCAAGGCAAGCAGCTCACCAAGATGAAGATTCAGTAAATTCTTTTCCCTCTCCCCCAGGCACTCAACGCAATGGAGACCATTTTTTCCTAAGGAGGGAGGATTGATCTAGGTGGATATAGGTGGCCACTCACCTTTTCTAGCTGGCTCAAAATAGTTTTCTGGCAATTTTGTTGATTTACTATTTTTAGCAGTTTTTAACTTCTGGGGCCATTTTAAGGCCCTAAACGATGTTTTTGGGAAAAAGGGGAGAAATGTGCAAATTCCTTTGATATTTCCTCCAAAAGGAATCTTCTCAACGATAACTTTTCAACGAGCTATCATGCACCTAAAACAGATATTGTATGCAAAAGTTACGACCCCAGGAAGTTGATGTACTAACTTACCCAAATGGGCCCCACATGACTTTTGGTGCTTCATCTCCTAGGGTTAGGTTTTGGATGCCTAGGCTTCTTGGAATTCATGTTTATTGTAAAAATTCCTTTAGAGCCTCATTGTAATCATCTTCTTGCGAATGCGAGTAGCCGTCACATCTCTTCTTAGAGATAAGTTGCCACCATTCTAGCGAGTCTTTCACTGTATATTTTTACAGTCTCTGTACATTTCTTTCATTAATAGAAATTGTGTATTACAATATATCTGTGTTTATGGTTGCATCTCTGATACATTTATGTTATATTATTGAATATCTACGATATCTTTGTGCATTTCTTTATTATATCTCCACTCTCATTTAGTGCTGAAAATAATCTGGATCAAGAATGGTCTGTGAACATTTTAAAGTGTTTACCGAGTAAATAGTGCCTGAATTTATGAAGTGCATATACCATGGCTAGGCCTTCTCTTTCTTTGGTGTTGTAATTATGCTATGATTCTGAAAACTTTCTGCTTGCAAAGGCTATAGGATGGTCTAATTCCCCTTCTCCTAGCTACGCCAAAATTGCTCCAAGTGATATAGCTTATGCGTCTACGTGCACATGAAATGTATTTTCCCAATCTGGAAATACTAATATAGGTGTTGTCACCATCTTTTCCTTTAGAGTGTCCAATCCTTGCTGACAATCCTCATTCCATTGAAATCTGGTGTATGTAATATTCCAGATATAAAAAATTATGCAGAACAAAAATAAATAGCTAGAAATGGCAAATGAACAACAATATAACTAGAACAACACCACAATAATACCAAAATGATACCAGAATAACACTATAAAGAGCACTTTGATTACTAAGAGCAATGTTCACTTGCCTCTTCGAGGGGGAAACCTCCAACATAGAAGATATCTATTACAATAATATCTAAGACAAAGTTCTCAAACCCTCAACTCCTATTTATACTAAATATGTCTATCAAAAGAACCATCTAGAGGAAGATCCTTCTAGAAGTGGAAGATTCTATTAGGTATTCTTACATTGGACTTATTCTTCCTTATTTCTAGGCCTTATTAATATTGATTTTTATTCCATTAGAATATATTATTCTACCTACGTGAGGGGTTAAGTACCTAACATGTCCTCCCCCTTAAAAACAACATTGTCCTCAAGGCTTGAGATATGGGAATTGTTGCAAAATGGTAGTTGGTTCCCAAGTGGCATATGTTGGAGTTGTATCTTTCCACTAGATTAACACTTCCTTGATGGTTTGCTAAAGAAGACGACGCTCACGCTGGTCCAAAACTGCTTGTGGTTGTAGCCAAATGGTGCCTTCTTTGTCCAACTCGGGAACGTTTGTTTGAGTTTGGCACTTAGTTCCAATCACCTTCTTTAAACAAGAAACATGAAAAATAGGATGGAGCTTAGAATGACTAGGCAAAGCTAACTGATAGGGCACCTGCCCCACACGCTTGAGAATGGTATAAGGACCATAAAATTTGGGCTCCGGTTTCTGACAATGGTCAGCCTTGAGGGAATTTTGCTTGTAAGGTTGTAGTCGAAGAAACACCAGACCCCCTTATGAAAATCGATGTTCAGAGGGACCTTGATCTGCTTGTTTCTTTATGAGATTATGGGCCATAACCAAATTCTCTTTGAGGGTATGGAGAATATCCTCTCGAACTTCAAGCATTTGGTCAACCACTTGGACCTTCGAGACACCTAGAAAATATGACAGAACTGAAGGTGGATTTTGTTCATATACTGCTTTAAAAGGATTCATGTTGATAATTGTATGGTATGAAGTGTTGTACCACCATTCAACTAATCATAACCATTGAGTCCTTTGAGTTTTCCTTTCCAAGGAAAAACACCTCAAATATGTTTCCAAACAATTGTTGAAAACTTCATTTTGACCATCAGTCTGGGGATGACAAGCTGCGTTGAGATGCAATTGGGTGCCTTGTAGCTTGAACAGTTCTTGCCAAAAATAGCTGGTGAAATTTGGGTCACGATCAGAAACAATAGAATGCAGCATGCCATGAAGCTTGAAGACCTGATCCATGAAAATTTGAGCCACAATGGATGTTGTAAATGGGTGTTGAAGAACACAGAAATGAGCATACTTGGAAATGTGATCAACTACCACCATGATGATTGATTTATTTCCCGATTTAGGTAATCCTACAATAAAATCCATAGAGATATCCCACCAAATAGCAGGTGGAATTGAAAGCGATTGTAGTGTGCCAAGAGATTTGACCGTTTCTCCCCTGTTGCATTGACACACATCACATTCAGCGAAAAAATTATGCACGTCCTGTTTCATACCATCCCAGAAAAAAGAACGTTTGACCCTGTCATAGGTTTTGGTAAAATCGGAGTGCCTAGTTGTGGGTGTAGCATGAAGCTCAGAAAGTACCGTGGATTTAAGTTTTGATTGTTTACTTAAATACAAATGACCTTTGTATCGAAGCTCATCATGGAGCCAAGAGTACCCTGGGGAAACTGGAGAATTGGACTACAATTGTTGTATCAGATGTGAACTTTTGGGATCGTGTAGCCATTCCTGGCGAACAACTTGGAGCCAATCTAGTACAATGAAGGAGAGAGAAAAAAGGGACCCTTCATCTTCATATTTTCGGGAAAGTGCATCCACAACCACATTGTCTTTGCCTTTCTTGTAAATAATCTCATAATCATATCCAAAGAGCTTAGTCACCCATTTTTGTTTCTCTGGGGAGGAAATGCATTGTTCCAGAAAATACTTGAGGCTTTGATGATCTATCTTAATTTGGAAGCATTTCCCCAATATATAAGGGTGCCAAAGATCAACGACATGCATAGTAACCAACATTTCCTTTTCATATATTTATTTTCCCAAATTTGGCTCAGACAGTTGTTTGTTGGTAAAGGCTAAAGGTCGACCCTCTTGCATAAGGATAGCGCCAATTCATTTCCCTGAAGCATCACATTCCAGGACAAAGGTATTTATGAAATTAGGAAGGGCTAGGACTGGAGTGGTGCACATGGTCGTCTTCAAGGCTTGAAAATCTTGAGCAGCTACTGGAGTCCAAGTGAAAGAATTCTTTTTAAGGAGTGCAGTGAGAGGTGCCGCAATCTTTCCATAATTATTAACAAACTTGTGATAATAACCTGTTAAGCCCAGAAATCCACGCAAGATTTTGAGAGTCTTTGGGTGAGGCCAGTCTTGCATAGCTTCAATCATTTTAGGATCCACCCTGACGTCGGCCTTTCCAACAAAATGACCCAAGTACTTGACTTTTGAGGTGCCAAAAGCAAATTTAGATTGTTCAGGAAAAGTTGGTGTTGAGAGAGTAGATGCAAAACTCGATCCACATGAGAAAGATGGTTTGTCCATGTTTTTCTATAGATGAGGATATCATCAAAGAAAACTAATACAAAATGACAGAGAAAAGGATGGAAGGCATGATTCATGAGCCTTTGGAAAGTGGAGGGAGAATTACACAAGACAAAGGGCATGACCAAAAACTCATAGTGGACCTCATGAGTTATAAAGGAAGTCTTAGGAATGTCTTCCTCTTTCATATGGATCTGGTGGTAGCCAAAATGAAGATCAAGTTTAGTAAAGAATTGGGCGCCACTCAATTCATCCAAGAGGTCATCAATGACATGAATGGGAAATTTATCTTTAATGGTGAGTTTGTTGAGGACGCAAAAGTCAGGACACATGCACCAAGAACCTTCTTTATTAAGGACCATGACCATAGGAGAAGATTAGGGGCTCCTACTAGGGTGGATAACACCTACGTTAAGCAGTTCTTGAACCATTTTCTCAATTTCATTTTTTTGGGAAAAGGGGTGACAATAGGGATGAATATAGGGAGGAAGGCTTCCTAGGACAAGGGGAATGGAATGATCATGAACACCACAGGAAGGAGGGAGTCTCTGGGGAGTGTAAAAAACCACTTGATTTTTAGAGATGATGGATTGGAGGTCCTACAGCACAAAGGGTGTCTCAATTGCTTGTATGGCATGGAGTTGGGAAATAATGCCAGAATGACCTTTTTTGAGCAGATTTTCCATGCAATGGGAACTAATGATCTCTGGGGAACCAGCAGTGATGCCTTGGAAATTGTATTGTTGACCCTCATGGTAACATTTCATGGTTAATTCCTTAAAATCCATGAAAATGGGACCCAAAGTCCTTAGCCATTTTTCACCCAACACAATGTCACAACCACCCATGTCGATAGCAAACATACAAGATCTCAAGTGGTAGTCACCAATTTGGAGATGCACATTTTCACAACACCCTCCACATTTCTTGGACCTGCCATTGGAAATCATGATTTGGAAATTATTGACTGCACGGATATAGAAATTAGTTTCTTGGAGAATGCAACGATGAATAAAATTATGGGTTCTTCCACTATCGACAAGAATGATGACCTTCCTATGCTTGATGTAACCAATTAGCTTGAGGATTTGGGGTCCAAGAAGCCAGTGAGGGAATTTAGGGAAATGATCGGTTCTACTTCGGGAGGGTCTGAGGGAGGGGTTATGTCAGTGGGTTTAGGTGACACAGACACAAGGGGAGCTTCAACATCCTCTTCTGAAACATCCTCTGAGATGACCATAAAAATATTTTGTTCCTTACACTTGTGTCCTGCTATCCCCGATATCTAGGGATAACTAGGAGATCATGTCTCGAGGCCCACATGGTCCTAGACATGGAGTACCGAGAGCAAGAGTGATTTGAGCATGGCCCTGGAGGGCCCATCTTTCTTCTTCTCGGCCAGACTTGTCCTGTCAGCAGTAGCAGCATCCATCACCACCGGCCTGGGCTTGCATCGGAGAGGACTCTTGCTCCATGAGGTAATTGGTCCAAGGTATCATGGCATGTTTCATATTTGATTGTTATAACCTTCTTATATATGCATTAGGCATCTTTCATTTCTGATGATTGCTTGGATCTTACACTAATCCACTTGACCACTATTGGGGTGATTGATGGGGTAACTTAGCAAGCTGGTATTCATGGGTTTTGGTTAGCCACCAAAGGGGATTTGCAGAGCCATCGTCCGCTCCCACCATCTTATCACTTTTA
>ML789269.1:160848-173250 GCA_009831015.1 Picea engelmannii
GCAGATGGCAGTGTGTTGGGCTTGTTTGGCACACATGGCAGGTTGCAGGAGCCCCAAAGGGGCCAACGTTTTGCTTGTTGGATGATGATTATGCCCTGAAGGGGCCAACGTCTCCCTCATAGGGGCCTGACGTCTCCATTTTTTAGCTCATTTTTGGCATTTTAGCATTTAATGTGACAAATGATCAAGTATTGTTAAGTCAGCCTTGTCAATTGTTTTTAATGACCTATTTTGTTAATTAAAGGTCATGAGGATGATATATATTGAGGACGTTGAGCCTCATTTTGATAACACAACTTTCTCTCTTGTGAGAGATACTCTTTTAGCTCTTGTCTTGGTTACTTTTGTCTTTTGGAGTTGAGGCGCTACACATGGAGGATTATCTTTGGCATATGCATGGTGCTTTTTATCATTGGAAGGTGTTACAACTAGGTTTTGATTATGCTCTTCATTGATTTGTAAGTATATTTTTCATGCAAAACTTCTTGATTGAATGGTTGTAGGTAGAATTGCTTACTTTTATGGTTACATTGTTATTATTTGCTTAATCATTGAAACCCTAGGGAGAAAACACACAAATAGGTTGTTTCTTCATGTCCCCATGATAAAAGCTTGATTAGCCATTTGATTAAGGAGAACCTAGCCTAGCCATAGCTACACTAGTTCCCCTTTTTTTTGAGTTAGTTTGAAACATAGATTGAAGAAAGAAGACGTCCTAGGCCTAATTTATTTTACACCTAGGGTTTGGCTTCTAGGGTTTGAAAAGCCTTGTCCCCAAGCAACACTTTTTAGCCATAGATTTATGTTTTATAGCTAGCCGTTTTGCCAAAGAGTCTTAAGGAAAGAGGGAGGAGCATGAGGCTTAGCTTTAGCTACACCGGAATGAGCCTTCTCCCCTTAGGGTTTTGATTTGGTGGCCCTGCCATTGCAGCACCATTAAACCTAACCCTCCTGTCCTTAGGTTTAAGTCTCTCCAAGCCATTAGCCTTTCTCCATTTGACTCCATTAACCCAAGGCACTAGTCTAACAATACAACGTTGATCTTTTTGTGCTAAAACAACTCTTTCAAACTCTCTAAATTTGAAACCCTAACTAACCCTAGCGTCTAGACTAACCCTAATAGATGATGACGTCTTGCCTTATTTGAACCTTTGTTTGGACTAAAAGTTGCGGCTGACTCGTCCTTTGATAGCCATAGAAGTGTTAAATATTTTCATTGGTTTGTTTTGCAAAAACGTCCACTTCTTCACCTATCAAACTAACCCTAAACCCTAGGTGACATCACACTTATTTTGATCTTTGGTTTGGCTTAAAACGTTGTGATATTGTCACCCTTTTGATAGACTTTGAGTTATTGATCATTTTCATAAGTTTAATTGACAAAACGTTCTTCTCATTGTCTTCAAAATTAACCTAATAATAGGGTTGATGTCACCATAAACCTGCAATACTGACGCAGCAACAATATTGGTGTATGAGCACATATATTGCATTGTGATATAACAAGGATTGATTATGTACATTGAATGAAAATATCTCTCTTGTATTTATTGAGGAAGTATTATAAGCCTTTGTCTTTATTTGCAATCATTGACTTCGTCAATAATTACATTTAATATTGCTCATATGTTTTAAAGATAGTCATTAATGTTTTGAAGTACTAACCACTGCAGCACATTTTTAGTTTTATTTGCCTTGTCTCGCAAACAGGTGCCATTCAGTGGAATATCTCTTCTTTGACTATCATTTTGGCAGTAATCTGTGAGGGGAAAGCTTATCTTAAATATAGAGCCTTCAAACCTTTGATCCTTTCCTTCAGAACCCCAGATTACTAGGGACGTCTCCCTTGGGATTAGCCACCCTAAACAGAAAGAGCTCCCCATCGAGGTGACAGTGGGTGGGGAAGCTCTTGTTACGCTAGTTTGAGCCTTGACTTCAAGCTATCTAAACCTTTCCTACAAACTGTGTGATAACATGTCCCAAAAAATATTTGTCATCACAATTATAACAAAAGCCTTTGAGTTGGAGTTCATCCATTTCGGCCCTGGTCAATTTTTGGATCTTTAGTGGAGTAGAAGGAGGAGTGGGATTTACTGGTTTGGTGTGAGGAATAAAGGAGGGTTTCTGGTTTTGAGAAGAGAAAATCTGTTGTGCTTCCTTATCTCTTTTAGTAGCCTCCACTCAACTCTGAGGTCGATCCATGAGGACATGGGCACAAATCTCATCCTTGAGGCCACTGATAAAACATTCTCGGAAAAAAGCATCAGACATGCCCTATGTATGAAAATCCAGTCACTCAAAAGAAAATATAAAGTCTTCCACTATGTGAGATTGTTTCAACTTTGTCAAATGGGATAAATGGTTGGTGTAGGTGTCAAAGCATTCATAAATCTCTGCCACAAAGTGTGTCCAAGCAACATACCCTTGGCGGGTAGTTTTTCTCCATTGCCAACGTTCTTGATCTAGATGGAGAACACCATACCGGAGTTTTTCCAAATCATCTGTAATGTCATACAAAGATAAATAATGTTCCATTTGAGTTACCCTGCCAATGGGATCCGAGCCATCAAATTTGGTCACATCCACATGCGGAAGGCGTAGGTCACACTGAAAGTGATGGGGCTGAACATTATGGGAATGAGAGAAATTTTCACCTTCGGTATGCAAAGGTGGGTCATATAAGGGATGATCTGTAGGGATATGCAACTTGGTGCAGATCATCGTAGTGACAGATTCAAGTTGGGTAGTAATGTATTATTTGAGTTCCTCGATTGAGGCGATGATGGAGGAATGCATGTTTGTATTGATGGTGGAAATATTGGCACTGAGATGTCTCACTTCTTGTTGGATCTATGTGAAATTAGAGTGCAAGGTATTGAAGTGAGCTTCCAAGTCTTGTCTACAAGTATGGGCCATTATGACGAGGGAACAAAAAGGGGACAGGTGGGGTCAAAAAAATTGCTGAAAAATGATAGGTATGAATGTGATTAGGGTGAAGAGAGAAATCCAATGGAATAGGTCTCAAATAATGGTGCCAACAGGATCCAGAATTTTTTAGTGATGAAATGCCCAAATTATTAATTAGGACAAAATGTGTAGTAATTTGGCAACTCAAATGCAGGAGACATAGTTGCACGACAATAGATCTTGTCTGTTTTGTTTTTTGTTTTTGTCCCCAAATGTTAGGTATTCAAGGGTTCTACAAACAAGGGTTTTTCCTGTGCTATAGCTCTTTGATATACGTGTGGGGTCCAACAGTAGAACTCGACCCAATATCTCAGGGAACCAACTAAAGAGGCTAGACAGTGCCCTTAGCCATACTATCCAACTACCTAGGTACTAGAGAGTATCTTCCCGAGTTTTGTTCTCGGTGGCACTATAGTAGTTAGGCGGTTGATCGAGTTATCTATGGAGAGCTTCAGGATATCTAGGTTGATCTGTATACAGGTGTTGTCTGATGTGCTACCACTCAAAGGGGTACTAACAAGGGTTACAAGGGTGGCCAACAGATGTGCGCTTAAGTACCACTTGTATTTCCTACGTGTATGAATCACCATCTGTGGGTTTATGCGTGTAACGATAGATCTTTGTATCTTAAAGACGTTGGAATACGTCTCTACCCTGAAAAAACATTAACCCACAATTTTCTTCCGAGGAAGGTGCTCTGATCCCACTTGTAATATTCCAGATATAAAAAAGTATGCAGAACATAAATAAATATCTAGAAATGGCATATGAACAACAATATAACTAGAACAACACCACAATAATACCAAAATGATACCAGAATAACACCAGAGAGAGAACTTCGATTACTGAGCAAAATGTTCACTTGCCTCTTCGAGGGGGAAACCTTCAGCAGAGCAGAGCTCTATTACAATAATATCCAAGACAAAATTCTCATAACCTCGACTCCTATTTATACTAAATATGTCTATCAAAAGAACCATCTAGAGGAAGATCCTTCTAGAAGAAAAAGCTTCTATTAGGTCCTCTTACATTGGACTTCTTCTTCCTTACTGCTAGGCCTTATTAATATAGACCTTTATTACATCGGAATATATTATTCTACCTACATGAGGGGTTAGGTCCCTAACAATGTCCCTCTTTAACATTTTTTCCATTGGTGCAATAATTTGGGCATACCCCTTTATAAATTTCATGTCATATCCTTTATGTCCCAGTCTTGCTCTTAACTGGCGCACTGACTTTGGTGGTGGTAAATTCACAATGACTGCAATCTTAGCAGGGTCAACCAGTAAACCTTGTTTACACACTATATGTCCCAACAATATCCCAAAAGGTGTACCAAAAATGGATTTCTTGATGTTTAATGATATCTGACATTGCCTGCATCTTTCCAACATTAGTCTTAACACTTCTACATGGTCCTTTAAAACACTATATACAGTCCAGTCATCCAAATATACTTCTAGAAACTGATGTATGAATTCCTTAAAAGAAGCTATGACTACTCTTGAAAAAATGGTTGGTGCATTCTTTAGTCCAAATGGCATGACTGTATATTGGTAAGATCCCCATTTTGTAGCAAAAGTAGTCTTATACCTGTCCTCTAGAGATATTTTAATCTGATGGTAACATGAGAATCCATCTGTGAATGAATATGCTTCCTGGCCTCCCACATTCTCTAAGACCTCATCTATAAAAGGGGTAGGGAAAGGTTCATGTAAGCAAGAATCATTGCGTTTCCTCAGATCTACACAAATCCTTATCCCCCCTTGCTTCTTTTCTTGGCCTACCATGGGACTAATCCATTCATATTCCTCTATTGGTTCTATAATTCCATCTTCCAACATTTGGTCATTTTTTGCTTTCACTTTCTCTTATACACTGGATTCAATCCGTAAGGTCTCTTTATGATAGGTCTAGCCTCAGGTTTGAGAGGTATATTCATCTCACCTATCTCTCCTACTATGCCTTTCATCTCTGTAAAGGTCGTTGGAAACAGGTCACTGTATTCACACAATAACTCTGTTATTATTTCTACCATTTGCTCATCCCAATAATCTCCAAAACTTGTCATATTAGTATTTTCATTTGTCCCAATGTTTATTTTCTTAACATTGATTGGTGCAAAAAATACTTCTGACTCCAGAGATGGACCTTCCACCTCTCTCTCTCCTTCAATCTCTGTAATTTGAATGTTGCATGGATCATATTTATCGGGTGCTTCCTCTTCAACATGATAGCATGAGAGTAACTCTTTGACTATCTTTTTATTCTTTTGTTGATATTTTGTCATGATTTCAACTTCCGGTTCATCAACAAATATCATTCCTCGTATCAGCTTCAGTGTTGAATCAATGTTGGGGTTCTCATGTTCAAATGAGAAGGTTACTACAAAATTTTGTTGTAATCCTTTCCATTATGTCGTGCCTCTACGCATCTCCTGGTCTATGTACCAGTTCCCTCGGATTCCTTCCAAAGTGTAGATAGAGTCGTGAGGCAATTCCTCTGGTGGTGTCATCCTCCATTGTGTTATGCATGTCTCCAAGTGTTCCAGTGGTGTGCATTTCCCATCATACTTATGCACTCTATTGCTCCCATGTTTTGTGCCAAATCTAATGCGCAGTAGTCATTTACACTGATACTAGTCTTGAATTGTTTCTTTGTGCACACCCCACCATATTGCAGGTGTTTCCTTGAGTGCAATATCTAGGGCTAAGAGCCTCTAAGTTTATAACACTTCCTCTTCATATTTTTTCAAGAATTACTCTAAGTCATTTAGCCCATGAAAACTAGGAGGTTATTTTATCTCTATACCCAACCATCTTACTGTGCAGTCTATTCTTGCACACCTCCTTATGGAAACTTCATGTAATCGATGTTTCCAATTCTCCAAACTTGTGTCTGATTTGGAAGCACATGATGTAATGCTTCTCCAGCTGAGTACCCCATCTGCAGTTGAGTTAACATAATACTCTTCTCGCATGGTGGTTCTGTACAACTGGTTTATTTCTTCTATATCCAAACAAGTGGCCTCTACAAACCTTTCTCCTACTGAATGATCTAATGGTGCAACGACTCTATATTCGCCTTATTCAAAATTCAATTTTCTTGTCTGCAAGTTGATTATATCATGGTTATCGAATTCCCAGTCCAATCCAAGTAATGTTGGGTAAGGTGTTGTGCCATCCACTATCTCTATCACTTCAAAATCTGTCATAGTACGCATTCCATCCAAATCTATTATCACACCTTTAATCCTTGCAATGGGTAACACTCTATGTTGATTTGCTAGTTTCAACTAGACAGGTGAATAGCCTAGGGTGGGTTCTGTTAAGAACCAAATATCAAGATAGCATAGAAAAACCTCAGAATAAGTACTCAACGCCTTGAAAAAGATAGAATTTTAGATAATAAGCCTCTTCGAGGGGGAAACCTCCTTATACACCACACAAACTTCTCAATACAAGATGCTTCCAAACAAAAATGTCTCCTTGGTATATATAGGAGACTAGGAGGTACAATTACAACTAATGCACCTAAGACGACATAAATAAAATAACATTGCTCATGTAATATTCCCTAATTAAGGGGTAATGTGCCACTATTTAGGGATTAACATTCCCCTCCCCTTGAGACAAGTGTTGTTTGCAATGCTTGAGTAATTATGGATGCTTCTGTATAAAAGACTCATCTTCCCAGGTGGAATCTTCAACATGTAGTTTTCTCCACTTAATGAGATACTCTGAAATGGATCTATTCCTCAACTGGAAAATTATGGTGTCAGTGATGGCTTCAGGATCCAATATGATTTTTCCTTCCTTGTCAAGTTCTGGAAATATAGTTTGAACTGGGATCTTGTCACCTATAACCCTCTTTAAGCATGAAACATGGAAAACTGCATGTACTCGTGAGGATGCAGGCAACTCCAATTCGTATGCCATAGTACTAATATTTTGCAACACATTATAAGGGCCATAGTACATTGGTGATAATTTATTATCCTTCTTGGATTGCTTTAGGGACATCTGTTTGTATGGTTGTAGTCTTACAAAGACCCAATCCCCTACTTCAAAACTTATTTCACTACGATGTTGATCTGCTTGTTGTTTCATGTGATTATGTGCCATGGTCAGGTTGTCCTTTAATATTTGGAGAAACTTTTTGTTGATGCTCGATGTGATCTTCCACTGCTTTAACCTTAGATTTTTATTTTAGAGAAGAAGTGATGGAAGGAGGGTGGTATCCATAGATTGCCATAAATGGTGTCATTTTTTTTGCAGTATGAAAGGAAGTGTTATACCACCATTTTGCCAAGGGTAACCATTTAAACCATTGTGTTTGTTTATCACAGATAAAGAAATGAAGGTAGACTTCCAGATATTTGTTCACTATATCAATTTTTTCATCATATTAAGGATGATAGGATGAGCTATGAGCCAATTGAGTACCCAAACAAGAAAATAATTCTTCCAAAATTTTCCAGTGAAGATAGGATCTTTGTCACTTACAATAATCTTTGGGATTCCATGTAGTTTTTGAACTGTCTCCATGAATTCAGTGGCAACTGTACTGGATTTGAAGGGATGAGAGATTGCACAAAAGTGTGCATACTCGATCAGTCTATCAAAAATCACCATGATGATACTCTTTCCTTCAGACTTTGGTAACCCCATGATGAAATCCATGGAAACCTCCTCCCAACATTGACTCGAGATGGCTAATGGTTGTAAAAGACCTGGGGTCTTAATTGTTTCCACCTTATTTTGTTGGCAAACCAAACATTCTGCTACAAACCTTTGAACATTAGTTTTAAGGCCATCCCAAAAAAATTCCTTCTTGAGCCTATGGTAGGTTTTAAAAAATCTAGAGTGCCCTCCTACCGAAGAGGTGTGCAATTCCAATAGTAACTTTTGTTTGATTTGGGATTTCTTACATAAATATAAGTGATCTTTGTACCATAATGAATCATTTTTCCATGTAAAAGTATTGGATGCACTGGAATCCTGTTCTAACCTTTGAATGACAGTCCACACGTTTTTTTCATTCTTCCATTCATCCCTCACTTCTATTATCCAATCAGGTTGGATGATCAAGATAGCACATAGAAAGGCCTCAACATCTTCATCCTTTCTTGAGAGTACATCTGCCACAACATTTTGCTTCCGTTTTTTAGAGATGATTTCAAAATCATAACCCAATATATTGGTCACCCATTTTTGTTGTTCTTCTGAAGATAGTCTTTGTTACAAGAAGTATTTAAGACTATCATGATATGTTTTGACCTTGGAGTGCCTACATATCAGGTAAGGGTGTCATTTCTTCAATGCATGTAGTATTGCCATCATTTCCTTCTCATAAATGAGTTTGTGTAAGTCCTTTCCCTTGAGTGGCCAACTTTCAAAAGCCACAGGCCTTCCTTCTTGCATTAGGACAACACCAATGCCATTTCCCGAGGCATCACATTCCACAAAAAAGGTTTTTGTGAAGTTTGGTGTGGTCAAGACATGAACTTTTTACATCACCTCTTTAAGTTGTTCAAAATCTTTAGTTTTCTCTGGAGTCTCTGAAAATGCATCCTTCTTATTTAGTGTCATTAAAGGTGCTAATATTCTCTTATAGTTCCGAAAAAACTTGCGGTAGTAACCTGTCAAACCCAAAAATCCTCTAAGATTCTTCAATGTTTTGGGAATCGGCCAATCCATCATGGCCTTAATCTTGTTAGGTTCTACCTTGACACCTTCATGAGATACAATATGCCCCAGATGTTCTACCTCCTTCACCCCAAAGAAACATTTGGACGGTTTGGCGTATAGTTGTTGCTCCTTTAGTAGTTGTAGAACCTTGTCAACATGTCGCACATGATCCTCCAAAGACTTGTTATAGATTAGTATATCATCAAAAAATACTAACACAAATTTTCGAAGGAAGGGCTTGAAAATGGAATTCATCAACGCTTGGAATGTGGAAGGTGCATTTGTAAGGCCAAAAGGCATGACCAAAAATTCATAATGGCCTTAATGAGTTTGGAATGTCGTTTTTGGGATGTCTTCTTCCTTCATTCTATTCCGATGATACCTTGAATGGATATCTAACTTTGTGAAATAGATTTCTCCATGTAGTTCATCTAACAATTCATCAATGATAGAAATGTGAAACTTATCTTTAATAGTGATCTTGTTGATCTCTCTATAATTTGTACACATACGCCATGAGCCATCTTTCTTGAATACCATTACCACTGGTGCAGAGTAAGAACTTTGGCTAGGTCTAATAATGATAGCCTCTAACATTTCTTCAACCACGTGCCCAATTTCACTCTTTTGGGAATAAGGGTATCTATACGACTTGATCTTAAGAGGAACACTCCCAGGAATTAGGTGAATATCGTGATCATGATTTCGAGTGGGTGGAAGACCTTTGGGAATGTCTTCAAATACTTTGGAATTCTTATCAATGATCCCTTGGAGATCTAGGGGAATAGATGGATTAGATTTTTGAACATCTAGTGAGCATAGTTGTGCAATTACACCTTGATGCCCATTTTTCAATAATTTTTCCATGCCATTAGAACTTATCACCTTACTGGATTTCCCTGTGATATCGCTTGAATCAATTTATTTTCCTTCCAATGAAAATTTCATGAAAAGTTCTTGAAATTTAAAATCCATTGTTGCTAATGATTGCAACCATTGGATTCCTAGTACAACATCAACACCACCCATGGGTATAGAAATCATTGGAATGTTCATTACATATTCCCTATTGATACTGAGAGGGGGGTGAATCAGTATCAAGTAAAATTTAAAACCTTTTTCAACTTATACTTAAACCATTCAATTATATCCAATGAGAAATGAACAATAGTATAAGAGTTACACCAGTACACCACAATACACCATGCACAATATATGAGAAATAATCAATAGTTATTGTTCAAGGGAAGTAATGACTTCCAAAGGTAGCTACAGCTTCCAAGTGTAAAGGGAGGGATAAACCTCCAAGAGGAAGATACAATCCTCCAATATTAAGAGAGATTTGAACTCTCCATCCTTTCCCCTTCCTTCCACCCAAGAATATATGAGAGATAATAAAACTTCACATTAAATCATCACCATCAACCAACCATCACATAGAACTTGATAATGCTTCATGAGACTTCTTCAATTTCTACAATTATTAAATTCTTGGAATACTCTGATCCTATAGATAATATTATTCAGTTTATTCTCTGAAACTTCTCCAAGTTTCACTCCTTGAATCCTCCCCAAAAAGAAGTTATAGAGAGAATGGTAGACCTTGTTCAATTCTGGTTTATTCAAGAGACCTAACTTGTACAGAATGCCCCGCACTCAATATTTAACATCATATTCTAAAACTCACAGAAAAGAAACTACATTATGTACTCTTTCCAATGAAATTTGTCCCACATCATTTGGATTCTCTATGAAGAAGTTATGACTATTTTACCCGGAACACCTTAGAACACATCACCAAAAGACTTCATCCTCCCTTGAAATCCGACCTTCTTTACTTCTGATTTCCTTTGAAATTAGAATTGTGTATCAAATGAATGTATAATGATATTTATTTATGCCATTTATGTCACTTCCTTTTAACATTAGGGCTGACCTGACACTTTCTTATTTTGTAATTCTTTTCTTTAATTATCTTCAGGGCCTACATGTACTTCCTTCTTTAATTCACTTTGTCATCTTCAAAATTTTATTTCTCTTCAACCATGAGGATCTACGTGACATGCCACATACCACCAGAAACAACATGATGTATATTATCCATCCATGGTTGTTGTATATGCATGTTCATTGTCTTTCATGTCCAAATACCTTCATCAATCTTGCGGTCCAAAACCCATGACTAGGGTTGACATCAATGACAACAACCAATATTCCAACAATCTCCCCCTTTGTCATTGATGGCAACACTCATGCTCCCCTTATAATCATGATCCCAGTTTCTCTCCCCCTTTGACATCAATGGTAAAGGGTAGGGCTTCTCCCCCTGAGTTTAATGGCAAAAGGTAACTCTCTTCTCTGGGGCTTCTCCCCCTGAACATGTGGCACTCAATAATACTTCATCCTTCTTTTTGGTCTTTGGGACTTTTTCTTCCTTGGAATCCTTTTCTATTGATTCTATCTTATCTCTCTTGTTCATTTCTAGGATGTATATGTTGTTCGGTCTTCTTGTTGCAGTTGCAACTAATCTTCCTGAGTTATTTTCTCTAATTTTACATTTTCATGAGTCAAACGTAAGAGTGTATCCTTGATCGCACATTTTACTAACATTGAGTAGATTATGCTTCAAGTCATCAACCAATAGAACTTTTCCTACTTTTACATTTTCACTTCCAATATTTACAGTTCCTTTTCCAAGTATTTTGGTAGATGAGTCATCTCTAAATGCAACATTTCCACCCTTTTTCTTCAAGCTGACAACTTTTCTTTGATCTCCGGTCATATGAGATGAGCACCCACTGTCTATGAACCATTCATCTTCTTCTTTGCATTCTTTAGCGACCAATGCTATTCGAAAATTTTCATTGTGTGGAATTTATTTCCTTTCCCATGTTGTATTTAGTATGCATAATTTTGGCATACGATTATCTTCCTTCATCTCTCTGCAATCTCGTGCTTTGTGACCAAAATTATTGCACTTGTAACATACAATATTTTGATCCATTAATGGGTCAAATGGATTATAATTTTTGTTGACAGGTCTACAAACATTTCCATATCTACTATTTTCACCATTCATGTAGCTTGCATAGTTATTCCTTTCATTGATTCTACAATTGATTGCCTTGTGTCCAAAATTTCCACAAGTATAACAATGTCCAAGAAAGAAATTTTGATACCTGGGCGTAAGTGATATTCTTTGTGGTATGTTCCATCTGGGTTCATGATCTATTCGTATGTAGTTTCCTTCATAATGATTGCTTTCATACCTGATGGGAGAGGATCTTCTTGATGTCTCATTCCTTCTGAATTCTAGTCTTCTATCTTGTTGTTCAACTTGTTCTCGAATCTTGGTTTCATCATTTTCAACTTCCTTTTCTTGTTTTGTTGTCTTCAAATTGTCATTGTATCCTAGTTAAGTCTTGTCATTTGGAGATCTTTGACTGTTAAGGATCTCATCTAATTTTTCAGTGCTTTTTTCAAACTTCTTCAACTTTGTTGTCATTAGGAGCTCCCCTTTTGTGTGATCCAAATCTACTTTTAGTTTCTCATAATCTTCTAATTGTTTCTTCAAGCTATCAATGGTATTTTCAAGCTTGTAATTCTCTTCTTCACAACTACTCAATTCACCTTTTAGTACTATGTTTTTGTTTCTAAGGTTTCTATTTTCAGTTTCAACATACTTCAACTTTTCAAGATTCTCATCTTCTTGTTCACTCTCTGCATTGTCTTTGCATCC
>ML789269.1:173300-206578 GCA_009831015.1 Picea engelmannii
TTTCAAGATTCTCATCTTCTTGTTCACTCTCTGCATTGTCTTTGCATCCCCAAAAGGAATCAAGGTTGGTTTCTTCATCTGAATCTTCTTCACAAATGATTTCTTCTTCTTTAGAATTCTTGTGATCTTCATCCTAGGTTTCTATCGTTATGAAGAGGACTTATCCTCCATCATTATCTTCTTCATCACTCTTATCTGAGGATATGTCATCATCCTTGGAGTAGAAGCTCTTTTTATTGTTGAGACTTCTCTTTTTATTGTAGCAGTTTTCAACAATATGTCCTATTCTACCACAGTTAAAGAATTTGAGAGGAGACTTACCTTTGTATCTTCCACTTCCCTTCTGGAACCTTCTTACAAAATTTGATATTTCTTCATCAAGGTCGTTATCCTTGTCTTTTGTCTTCTTTATGGATTTAAAGGATGCTTCATTGTTTGGCTAGTCACTTTTTGTACATGTTCTCATTTCATATGCTATAAGAGACCCATGTAATTCATCCATTGTCATTTTGGTCAAGTCCCTAGTTTCTTCAATGGCGGAGACCTTAGCATCATACTTTAAGAGAAATTATCTCAACACTTTTTGTACAACCAAGGATTCATCGATCTCTTCACCTAATCCTCTGATATCATTAACAACTTCATCAACTCTAAGAAAATAGGTTGCAATATCTTCCTTTTCATTCATCTTCAAATTTTCAAATTCTGCTCTATGTCATTGAAGCTTGACCTACTTAACTTTTCGATCACCTTCGTAGATGCTCTTGAGTTTGTCCCATACATCCTTAGCAGTGCTACAACCCATCACTTTGCTAGCAATGGTTGGTGCCAATGCTGCTAGAATAACATGTCTGGATTTTGAATTACAACTCATAAGCTTCTTCTCATTTGGATCGGTTGGAGCATTATTTGGGATTACATAGCCATTTACAACTGAGTACCAAATGTCTACTCCCAAATCCATTAGGTAAGTTTTCACTCTATCACTCAAGTATGCATAATTTCTTCCATCAAATTTTTTAATCCCATTTGAAATGTGGTCATGGTCATCCATCTCTGCTCAGGATTTTCCTTCCAGTGGTTAAATTGTTCTAAAGGCAACCTGCTCTAATACCAATTGTTGATACTGAGAGAGGGGTGAATTAGTTTCAAGTACAATTTAAAACCTTTTTCAACTTATACTTAAACCATTCAATTATATCCAATTAGCAATGAACAATAGTATAAGAGTTACACCAATACACCATGCACAATATATGAGAAATAATCAATAGTTATTGTTCAAGGGAAGTAATGAATTCCAAAGGGAGGGATAAACCTCCAAGAGGAAGATACAATCCTCCAATATCAAGAGAGAGTTGAACTCTCCATCCTTTCCCCTTCCTTCCGCCCAAGAATATACGAGAGATAATAAAACTTCACATTAAATAATCACCATCAACCAACCATCCCATAGAACCTGATAATTCTTCCTGAGACTTCTTCAATTTCTACAATTATTCAATTCTTGGAATACTTTGACCCTGTAGATAATATTATTTGTTTTATTCTCTGAAACTTCTCCAAGTTTCACTCATTGAATCCTTCGCAAAAACAAGTTATAAAGAGAATGGTAGACCTTGTTCAATTCTGGTTTATTTAGGAGACCTAACTTGTACAGAATGCCCCACACTCAATATTTAACATCAGATTCTAAAACTCACACACAAGAAACTACAATCTTTATGCTTTCTAATGCAATTTGTTCCACATCATTTGGATTCTCGATGAAGAAGGTATGACTATTTTACCCGGAACACCTTAGAACACATCACCAAAAGACTTCATCCTCCCTTGATATCCGACCTTCTTTACTTCTGATTTCCTTTGAAATTCGACTTGTGTATCAAATGAATGTATAATGATATTTATTTATACCATTTACGTAACTTCCTTTTAACATTAGGGCTGACCTGACACTTTCTTATTTTGTAATTCTTTTCTTTAATTATCTTCAGGGCCTACATGTACTTCCTTCTTCAATTCACTTTGTCATCTTCAAAAATTCATTTGTCTTCAACCATGAGGATCTACGTGACATGCTACATACCACCAGAAACAACATGATGTATACTATCCATCCATGGGTGTTCTATATGCATGTGCATTGTCCTTCATGTCCAAATACCTTCATCAATCTTGCGGTCCAAAACCCATGACTAGGGTTGACATCAATGACAACAACCAATATTCCAACATTCCCCCATAGTAAGATTGATCTTATTGCATTTTCTTGAACAATTGATAGTTCCTCCATCTGCAATCATTACTTGAAGCTCTGGCATTGGATATACAAAGCAATTGAGAGCTTTGGCTCATTTATAGTGAATGAAATTATGAGTACTACAAGAATCAATTAGGACTATTACCTTTTTCTTTTTGATATATCCTTCAATCTTGAGGGTTTGAGGAGTGCTAATTCCAGCCAATGCATTACACAATATCGTGGGATTCAACTCTTCAAAAGAAATATCATCTACGTTTTCATCTTGAGATGGTTCTTCTTTTTCTTCTTCTTCCTCTTCAAAAACTATGTAGAATAATTTATTTTCACCACACTTATGTCCCTTACTGTACTTGTTGTCACAATTAAAGAATAAAACTTTTTCTTTTCTATCCTCCAATTTTTGAGGTGTCAACCTTGTAGGTTGAGGTGTTTTGGAAGAAGGAACATTATTCTCTCAATAAATGTTAGGAGTGGTCCTTCTAGTATCCATAGCCATATTTTTACTTTCAACATTTCTTGCCACCCTAAATGCATTCTCCAATGATTTGGCTTCCCAAAGGACAACCTCATGTTGAATGTTATCTCTTAAAGTTCCTATGAATACATCAATCAAGTGCTCATCTGGAATATATGTTACCTTTATATTCAATATTTGGAAGTTCTCAATGTGCTCTGTAACTGAACTCTTTTGCTTGAGATTTATCAATTGGCTAAAGAAGGTATTACTCCTTGTATCCTCATAGTGTGCTATCATTTCTTCCATGAAAATTGTCCAAGTGATGAGTTATTTGTGAAAACAAATCCATCGATACCACACAAATTGATTGGGTTCTAAATATAAAGAATCAATTAGTACCTTTTGTGTATGTGGCACATTATGTAGATCAAAGAATTGCTCCATCTGAAGTATCCATGTGATTGGGTCATTGCCATCAAACTAACTCATATCGATCTTAGTAAAGTGATTGGTCTTCAACCCAAAGTTAGAGTTTCTCCAGTCTTGATTCATCTTCCTTGTGTCATCATGAATTTCATGGGATACATTTCCACTTTCAGGTGTCCTCTCTACTATAAAATTTTCCAATCCTTCCATGATCTCCCTTTTTAAACCATCCATATTAGTATCTATTATTGCCTCCAACTTAGCTTCCGTTGAATCCATCATCCCTCGTAGTTCATCTTTTGTTATTGTCTTCTTTTGTAAATCATTTATGTCCCTACGCATTTCTTCACCTTCATCAAGAGTCCAAGTAGGACTGTCTGGAGGCTTATTTGGTGTAGAAGTTCCCTTTTTGGTGGCATGTTGGCCATGTATCACTTTAAAACTTGTTTTTGAGGTGGTTCTACTAGACAATCTTTCTTTTATTGTATCTCCAAAATTTCGGCCCTTCTGGGTATGAAAATTTATTTTTTGTAGTTCTCTAATATTTCTTCTCTGCAATGCCATAGGTCTAATCAAAATTGGATGTGCCAAGTGGACTTTATTGTAACTTCCCCACAACCTGCTGATTTTTGGCCTTTCCAGGAGATCTCACTTGTATAAAGTGCCCCACACAAAATAATTGATATAAAATTCTGAAAATTGTACCAGAAATACTATAGACTGTCCACTATCCAATTCAACTCATCTCACTCAATTTGGATACTCAAGGAATAATTTATGATCATTTTACCTGAAACACCTTCTTGATACTAATCAATAGGACTAGTCAGATACCCTATATTCCACAGGGTGTATCTACAAATGTAAGATGACCCGGAATCTGAAATTTTTATCACAGATACCTTAATCATTTCTATGAATATCCTCCATATTTTAGAGTCTTAAACCTTACATAAAAAATTTCATAGAGAAAATATTGCGATGACTAAATTCAAGATGATTTCATAACCCTATCTTACACAAGATGTATCTTTGAAAGTATAAGGCATTAGGAGATAAAATTTGAACCCAGCGTACCTTGATCTGTCTACTAAATATCCTCAAAGGGGTTCCTTCTGAAACATCGTATCAAGACAATTATAGCAAAAATTCTAAGGTGTCTCAAATGTAGCAGGGAAACCCCCAGACCTTGAGCTCTAATAACAAATGTTAATAAGCAAATATCAAGATAGCATAGAAAAACCTCAGAATAAGTACTCAATGCCTTGAAAAAGATAGAATTTTAGATAATAAGCCTCTTAGAGGAGGAAACCTCCGTATACACCACATAAACTTCCCAATACAAGATGCTTCCAAATGAAAATGTCTCCTTGGTATATATAAGAGACTAGAAGGTACAGTTACAAATAATGGACCCAAGTCGAAATAAATAAAATAACATTACTAATGTAATATGCCCCAATTAAGGGGTAATGTGCCACTATTTAGGGATTAACAGGTTCCCCTATACACTGCGACATCTTCTTAGGTAAGAAATTTACTTCAGAGCCTAAATCCAGTATAACATCTCCTATGTTGAAATCCCCAATGTTGGAATTCAATTTGAATCTCTGGTTATCCTTCTTCTTGTATGGACATGATTGATTGTTTTCTTCTCTAACTTCCCTTCCACCTATGTGTTACATATTTCTAGCATATTTTTTAAGACCTTAACCGATAATGGATCATTCAATAACTTAACATAGGATTGCAAAAAACTCTTTATGGTACTTACTTTCTCTAGAGGTTGTCCTGAAAACTGGTATTGTCCATTGAGGATGGAATCTTGTACATTGGTGGGTTCTAATCTTGTTGTACGACTGATGTAGACACGAAATTCTTCTTGAGAAACTCTTGTATGGCCTCCTTAAATGTTTCCTTTTCTTTCCACACATCAAACTAATTTTGTGGCTCAATATTCTTCTTAACCCATTGGTGTTGAGTTGGATCTTGTGACTATGTTGATGTTTCTCCCATCATCCCTAGCTTCTGCAAAAATCCATCGGACATTCTAGTTGTTTTGGTTCCTTTTTTCCTGGATCTTTCCCAAAAGTGTTGGGCAGTCTTCTGGATCATGGTCTGTTGCGCAACAGTACATACATGTTGTTGGTGGAAGTGGACAATCCCTTGCATAATGTCCTAGTTGTTGGTAGTTGTGGAATACTAGTGGTACTTTTTATCATCTCAATCCTCCTCTGCCTCTCCCCCCACCTTTGTATCCATTTATATATCTGTGTGGTGCATTGTACTGGGGTACTTGGTTATACTACGTGGGGTTATGCTGTGGTTGCACATTATTATATTGCGGCTTTGAATTGTTGTATTTTTCTTGTGAATTCTTGTATGGTGGTGGTACCTAGATGAACTGAGGTGAAACTTGTCCTGCCATCATTTATCCTTGCACCCTATAATTATATGAATTTATTTCTCTCATCATCTCCATCGTTCTACAATCCTTATCATCACGACCCACTGATTTGAACAAATTCCAATATGAAATTTTTGGTATTGTCTTATACTTCTGCATCATTGGACAATGATATGGATCATTCCCATGCATCTTAAAAATATCGCAACATGGCCCTCATGTTGGCAATGTGTTTGGCACCCCTGTCACCATATACTGCGCAAAAGTTGGACATTCATTCTTATGGTGTCCTTCTGTCCTGCATAGCATACACCAAACATCTTCTCTCTTCTCTTTGCCCATATTATGGTTAAGTTGAAATGTCATATTATGAAAATCCTCCTTTATCTCCTCTATTGTTGGATATGTTTATTGATATTGGTTCTCTTCCAGTTGTAAGGTTGCCTGCAGAGCCTCTGCATGAGTTTGGAACTTTTGTTGTCTTAACGAGTATTTCAAGTGTGGTAACAGTGAGTTCACAAATAAGTTCCTATGTTGCATGTCAGTAATTGCATATCTCAACTTACCTTTCATATGTTTGAACCTCCTATCATTCTCCCAAACAGTATCGCCTGGTTTTTGCTTGATTTAAATCATTTAATTCATGTACATGTCTTCTGAGTTGGGCTTCTTAAATTCATTTACCAGTGGTTTTTTCATGTGTGTGATAGTGTTTCGTATTCCCTGTGGTTTGTTTATATCTAGACTCATGTACCGGTCCAGTGCACGGACTTTTAGTTTGATAGATAACTGCACAATATGTGTATCCTCATCTGTGATATTCTTTGCTTCCCAGATCTTCTCACAAATGAATAAGATCTTTTTAGGGTCCTCTGATGCCTCTCCCTAAAATTTTGGTAATCTAATCGTGGGATCATGTCTTTCCATTTTCAACTGTGTTGAACTACTACCTCTGTGCGATGTATATAATTGATTGTTACTTCATGAACTAGCTCCCCTAATTGATGTTGCTTGATTGGATCCTTGTCCTATTGTTTTTCTTCCACTAAAATGTAGTTGTCTAAACATTGGTGTTCTTTCTGGTGTATTATTCGCACATGGGGTTGTAGGTTCCACACTGACAGTGATCTGGATTGGAGTTCTACCTTATGTTCCTCACCTTGGACCTCTTGTTTTTCTTTCATATGTTGCGCGTAGGATTTCCTCAATCTTCTCCACAGCATAGAGATCCTCTACCTCTTATTCATCACTCACCAATCCTTCTCTATAAACTATGGCTCTCTTCTTGTTATTATTTTTATATTGGTAGGGTATACCCCTGCATGTCTTTCCAAATTTTTCCATTGTCTTCTTTATCCAGCCTTCTTCCATCATGATTGCATCCATGGCCTCCTTCTTATTTCCTTTATCCATCTCCTCTTCCATATCTCAACCTCATGTAAATGCTTCCCCCCTTCCACCATGCACACAGGGCAATTTAATTGTTTGATTCCATGGTAATCACATTGTTGTCATATAATAAAATCTTGATTGAAGTATACAATGATCTGATGTATAAAATATTGATTGAAGTATACAATGATCTGATCTATAAAATCTTGATTGTTGTCGTAAGAATTTATCTTTCCCCCGAAGACTCTGAATCTAGGGAACTGTGCGTGGGGGGGGGGGGAATTGAACTATTGCCTCAACCTTAAGAGGATAGAACATGATACCTATGGTGGACATGATAAAACCCAATAAAGGTCATGACATAACACAAAAACTAAACTTGCTTGGATTCAGGTGAATTTGATAGTAACGACACCTCTAAAAAATAAGTTGAAGGTGAGCGGGATGATCAAATCTCTTGTGAGAACATGACGCAAGATCATCAATGTATGCCTCGACTATATGTTTGAGGCATTGGAAGGTGAATGACATGGCCCGCTGGAAAGTAGCTCCAACACTTTTTATTCCAAAAGTCATTTCTTATATGAAAAATTACCCCAAGTACATATGAAAGCACTCTTATGTTGATCCTTAGGATTGATCTGAATCTTATTGTACCCTAAAAAACCATCCATAAAAGAAAAAACTTCACATTATGCACATTCATCAATAATCTGATCAATGAATGGGGTAGGAAAGTTATCTTTCAGCCATGCTTTGTTCAGATCATGAAAATACATGCACACATGAATCGTACCTTTTTCTTATTAACAGGGACAGGGTTTGACACCTATTCTATTAATTTAACTGGGTAGATGAAACCAACGTTAATATATTTCTCTACCTCAACTTTAATAGTCATTTCCTTCTAAGGGTTGACCAGGAAAATCTTCTGCTAGATAGGCTTAACATCGGGATAAGTTCTAATCTTGTGTTTGACTATACAAGGGTCAATGCATGGAATTTCCTCATAAGACCATGAAAAAATGTCATGAAATTCTTTAAATAACTTAGTATACACCTGAATCTCCTTGGGGGAACAATTCACTCCGATGAAGATGTTTTCAATGAAGTCAAGGGGTTTTGGACATATCAATTGGAATCGTCTCAGCTATACTCACCATGTTTCCCTCAGTAAATACTTCATGTGTTTCCAAAGGGTTAATAGTAAGAGTGGCATCTCCATTCATGGTTGTAGTAAACTCTCCTACTTCCACTCTCCTAAGCTCAGGTAAAAAGTATGATCTATGATGAATATCATACCAAGGCCTGTCTAGACCCTTCATTGCCTCTAAAATTGCCTCATCAAAGGAAAATACCATGTCCAAAGGATTGTATGAAGTAAGAGACTCTTGAGCCCAAATAGGCTCTAGAATATGATCTACATCTTGATGGGGAGTTGGATCAGAGTTGATCGAGGTTCACTGAACAATACTATCTATGACCTCAGCTACGGATAGGGGCATAGCCATATCAGGATTCCCTACCCCTTCCATCGAAGTCGATGGGGAAATAAATGTAATATACCAGATATAAAATGTATGCAGAAGAGAAATAAAATGCTAGTAATGGCAGAATAACAGCAATATAACCAAAACATTCACCATAATAACACTGAAATGATATAAGAGTAACAAAAAAAATAGAACTTTGAATCAGAAAGCATTGTTCACAGACCTCTTCGAGGGGGAAACCTCCAGTTGAGTAGAGCTCTATTACAATAATATCCAAGCTAGGGTTCTCATACCCTCGACTCCTATTTATACTAAAAAGAAGCATCTACAGGAAGATACTTCTAGAAGCGGAAGCTTCTATTAGGTCTTCTGACATCCACCTTATTCTATTTTATTGAAAGGCCTTATTAATATTGACCTTTATTGCATCTGAATATATTGTTCTACCTATGTGCGGGTTAGGACCCTAACATGTCCACCCCCTTAAAAATAGCCTTGTCCTCAAGGCTTTAGATGAGGAAATTGTTGCAGAATGGTAGTTGGTTCCCAAGTGGCGTCTGTTGGAGTTCTATATTTCCACTGGACTAGCACTTCCTTGATGGTTCTCTGACATAGGCGACACTCACACTAGTCCAAAACAGCTTCTGGTTGTAGCCAAATGGATCCTTCTTCAGCTAACTCTGGAAGGTTGGTTTGAATTTGGCACTTAGCTCCAATCACCTTCTTTAAGCATGAAACATGAAAAACAGGATGTAGCTTCGAATGGCTGGGCAAAGCTAAGTGATAGGCGACTTGTCCCACACGCTTGAGCACGGTATAAGGACCATAAAATTTGGGCACTAGCTTCTGACAATGCTCGGCCTTGAGGGAAGTTTGCTTGTAAGGTTGCAGTAGAAGAAACACTTGATCCCCTTCTGCAAATTGACATTCAGAGCGACCTTGATCTGCTTGTTGCTTCATTTGATTCTGTGCCATGACCAAATTCTCTTTGAGAGTATGGAGAATTTGAGAGAACTGAGGGTAAGTGTTAGGTCAACCGCCTAGACCTTCGAAGCACCCGGTAAGTATGAGAGAAGTGAAGGTGGATTATGTCCATATACTGCTTCAAAAAGAGTCATGCATGTAGCTATATGGTATGAAGTGTTGTACCACCATTCAGTTAGGGGTAACCATTGAGCCCACTGATTTTTCTTTTTCGAGGCAAAACACCTCAAATATGTTTCCAAACACTTGTTGACAACTTCCATTTGGCCATCAGTCTGGGGATGATAAGTTGTGCTGAGATGCAATTTTGTGCCTTGTATCTTGAACAGTTATTGCCAAAAATTGCTTGTGAAAGTTGGGTCGCGATCAGAAAAAATATAGTGCGGCATGCGATGAATCTTGAATACCTGATCCATGAAGATTTGAGCCACCATGGATGTTGTAAACGGGTGTTGAAGGGTGAAGAAATGAGCATACTTGGAAAGGCAATCAAAAACCACCATGATGACGGATTTATTTCCTAATTTGGGTAAGCCGGTAATAAAATCCATAGAGATATCCTTCCAAATAGCAGGTGGAATCGGGAGCCGTTGTAGTGTGCCTTGCGATTTGACTATTTCTCCCTTGTTGCGTTGACACACATCACATTCAGCTACAAAATTACGAATGTAATATTTCATACCATCCCAGAAAAAGGAATATTTGACCCTGTCATAGGTTTTGGTGAACTCAGAGTGCCCTGCTGTGGGTGTAGCATGAAGCTCAGAAAGTACTGTGGATTTAAGATTTGATTGTTTACTTAAATACAAATGGCCCTTGTATCAAAGTTCCTCATGGAGTCAAGAGTACCTTGGGGAAGCTGGAGCATTGGACTACAACTGTTGGATCAACTGCGAACTTTTGGGATCTTGTAGCCATTCCTAGCGAACGGCTTGGAGCCAATCTAGTACAATGAATGAAAGAGAAAAAAGGGATCCTTCATCTTCATATTTTCAGGAAAGTGCATCCACAACCACATTGTCTTTTCCTTTCTTATAAATGATCTCATAATCATATCCAAAGAGTTTCGTCACCCATTTTTGTTGTTCTAGGGAGGAAATGCTTTGTTCCAGAAAATATTGGAGGCTTTGATGGTCTATCTTAATTTGGAACCATTTCCCCAATAGATAAGGATGCCACAGATCCACGACATGTAGAATAGCCAACATTTCCTTTTCATAGATGGATTTGCCTAGATTTATTTCAGATAGTTGCTTGCTGGTAAAGGCCAAAGGTCGACCCTCTTTCATAAGGACAACACCAACTCCTTTCCCTGAGGCATCACATTCCAACACAAAGGTCTTTGTTAAATCAGGAAGGGAAAGGACTAGAGTGGTGCACATGGCCATATTCAAGGTTTGAAAATCTTGAGCAGCGGCTAGAGTCCAAGTGAAAGAGTTATTTTTGAGGAGAGCAGTGAGAGGTGCTGCAATCTTCCGATAATTCTTAACAAACTTGCGATAATACCCTGTTAAGCCTAGAAATCCACGCAAGATCTTAAGATTATTTGGGTGAGGCAAGACTTGCATAACTTCAATCTTTTTAGGATCCACCCTGATGCCATCTTTTCCAACCAGATGACCCAAGTATTCTACTTCTGAGGCACCAAAAGCACATTTAGACTGTTTCAAGAAAAGTTGGTGCTGAGAGAGTAGATGGAGAACTCGATCCACATGAGAAAGATGGTCTGTCCAGGTTTTTCTTTAGATGAGGATATCATCAAAGAAAACTAAGACAAAATGGCGGAGAAAAGGATGAAAGACATGATTCATGAGGCTTTGGAAGGTGGCGGGGGCATTACACAAGCCAAAGGGCATGACCAAAAACTCATAGTGGCCCTCATGAGTTCTAAAGGAAGTCTTGGGAATATCTGCCTCTTTCATACGTATCTGGTGGTAGCCCAAATGAAGATCCAGTTTAGTGAAGAATTGGGTGCCACTCAATTCATCCAGGAGGTCATCAATGACAGAAATGGGGAATTTATCTTTGATGGTAAGTTTGTTGAGGGCACGGAAGTTAGGACACATTCGCCAAGAACATTCTTTCTTTAGGACCATGACCATAGGAGACGTATAGGGGCTCGTACTAGGGAGGATAACACCTGCATTAAGGATTTCCTTGACCATTTTCTCAATTTCATTTTTTTAGGAAAAGGGGTGACGATACGGACGGATATTGGGAGGAAGGCTTCCTGGTACAAGGGGAATGGAATGATCATGAACACCACGGGAAGGAGGGAGGCCTTGGGGAGTGGAAAAGACCAATTAATGTTTAGAAAGGATGGCTTGGAGGTCTTGCAGTACCGAGGGTGTCTATGTTGCTTGTATGGCATGGAATCGGGCGATAACACCAGAATGACCCTTTTTGAGCAGATTTTCCATGCGATGGGAACTAATGATCTTAGGTGAACCGGCGGTGATGCCTTGGAACTTATATCGGTGGCCCTTCTGGTCAAATTGCATGGTTAAGTCTTTAAAATCCATAAGAATGGGACCCAAAATCCTTAGCCAGTCTGCACCCAGCACAATGTCACAACCTCCCATGTCGATAGAAAACATATGGGATTTCAGGTGGTAGTCACCAATTTGGAGACGCACATTTTCACAACTCCCTCCAAATTTCATGGAACCATGATTAGCAATCATGATTTGGAAATTATTGACGGCATGGATGTAGAAATGAATTTCATGGGCAATGCAGCGATGAAGAAAATTATGGGTGCTGCCACTATCAACCAAAATGATGACCTTCCGATGCTTGATGTAACCGATTAGCTTGAGGATTTGGGGAGCATAGAATCCAATGAGAGAATTGAGGGAAATAACTGGTTCTACTTCGGGAGGATCTGAGGGAGGGGTTATGTCAATGGATTCAGGTGATTCAGACATAGAGGGAGTTTCTTCATCTTCTTCTGAAATCTCCTTGAAGACAACCATAAAAATATTTTGTTCCTTACACTTATGGCACGGGAAATATTTTTCATCACAGTTATAACAAAGGCCTTTGAGTTGGTGTTCATTCATTTCATCCCGGGTCAATTTTTGGATCTTTAGTGGAGCAGAGGGAGTAGTGGGATTTACTGGTTTAGGGCGAGGGATGAAGGAGGGTTTGCGGTTTTGAGAAGATACAACATATTGTGCTTCTTTAGATCTTTTGGTAGCCTCCACCCAACTCTCAGGCCGATCCATGAGGACATGGGCCCGAATTTCATCCTTGAGGCCGCTGATAAAACACTCTCAGAAAAAGGCATCAGACATGCCCTCTGTTCTAAAAGCCAGGCGCTCAAAGGCAACTATAAAGTCTTCCATTGTTCCTAATTGTTTTAGCTTTGTCAAATGGCCCAAATGGTTGGTGTCAGTGTCAAAGCGTTCATAAAGCTCTGCCACAAATTGTGTCCAAGCAATATACCCTTGACGAGAAATTTTTTTCCACTGCCACCATTGCCAACGTTCTTGATCTAGATGGAGAACACCATACCAGAGTTTGGCCAAGTCATTTGTAATGTTGTATAAAGAGAAGTAATGTTCAATTTGGGTTACCCAACCAGTGGGGTCCAAGCCATCAAATTTGGTCACATCCACCCATGGAAGGCGTAGGTCACGTTGAAAGTGATGGTTCTGCAAGGTATGGGAATGAGAGGAATGGTCACCTTCAGCGTGTGGGGGTGAGGAAGAGGAAGGGTTATCTGTAGGGATATGCAGTTTGGTGCAGAGTGCTGAAAAGTTGATTCAAGATGGGTGGTGAGTTCTTATTTGATTTCGCCCACTGAGAACTGAATGGTTGTATTGATGGCGGCGACATTGGCACTGAGTTGTTTCACTTCTTGTTGGGTCTCAATGAGACCAGATTGCAAGGTGTTGAAGTGAGCTTCCAAGTCTTGGCTACGAGTATGGGCCATGAGGACGGGGGAACTAAAAAGGAGCGGGCATGGTAAAACAATTTTGTCGAAAAAATGATATGGATGAATGTGATAAGGGCGAAGAGATGAGTCTAATGGAATAGGTCTGAAATAATGGTGAAAAAAATTCCAGACTTTTTTTTTTTTTATAGAATTATACTCTGGTTTGAAGAATACTGCTGAGAGGAAATGACCAAATGCTTAACCAAAAATAAATGTGTATTTACTTGGCAACCCAAACATAATTGTGCGGCAATAGATCTTGTTTGTTTTTATTTGTTTATGTTTTTGTCCCCAAGGGTTAGGTATTCGAGGGTTCTACAGACAAGGGTTTGCCCTGTGCTATAGCTCTCTGATATACGTGCGGGGTCCAACAGTAGTACTCGGCCCAATATCTCAAGGAACTAACTAAGGAGGATAGACCATACCCTTAGTTGTACTACCCGACTACCCAGGTACTAGAGAGTATCTTCCCAAGTGTTGTTCTCAGTGACACTATAGCAGTCAGGCAGCCAATCGGTTTATCTAAAGAGGGCTTCAGGTAATATAGGTCGATCTGTACACAGGTGTTGTCTAATGCACTACCACTGGAAGGGGTACCAACAGGGGTTACAAGGGTGGCCAATAGATGTGTGCTTAAGAACCACTTGTATTTCCTGCCTATATGAATCCCTCAACCGCGGGTTTATGCACGTAACAACATATCTTTGTGGCTTAAAGACATCGGAATGCGTCTCTACCCTGAAAAAAAAATTAACCCACACTTTCTGCCGAGGAAAGTGCTCTGATACCACTTGTAATATACCAGATATAAAATGTATACAAAACAGAAATAACAACAATATAACCAAAACATTCACCATAATAACACTGAAATGATATAAGAAAAACAACAAAAATAGCACTTTGAATCTGAAAGCAATGTTCACAGGCCTCTTCGAGGGGGCAACCTCCAGTTGAGTAGAGCTCTATTACAATAATATCCAAGCTAGGGTTCTCATACCCTCGACTCCTATTTATACTAAAAAGAAGCATCTAGAGGAAGATCCTTCTAGAAGCGGAAGCTTCTATTAGGTCTTCTGACATCCACCTTATTCTATTTTATTGAAAGGCCTTATTAATATTGACCTTTATTACATCCAAATATATTGTTCTACCTATGTGTGGGTTCGGACCCTAACAATGAAGCTACTTGGAAAATCATGGCCTTAGGCTGATAAGGGACAATCGAAATAAATTTAACATCATTCAAAGGTGGTGGAAAATCAAAAGTACCCATCAAATATGGAAACAATCCATCACCTAAGTTGGTAGTACCTTGTTGTGGGTAATCAATCACCATGATAGTGGATGCCCCCAATGAAGGGTCAGGATGAGATAAGGACAATTGATCAACAGTTAATATCCTACCTTCACGAGGAAAACATAGTACACGAAAAACGGTGGATACAATCGTTGTCATTGTGTGATTCCAACTTTGTCCCAACAAAAGGTTGTAGTCGAGAGGTGCGTCGACTACTTCAAACTCTAAACACACATTTTATCCCTCCAAATACATGGGGAAGGAGGGGATTATGCCATTTGGTAAAAAAGAATGGCCATTAACAACGTAGGAAGCTGAGACAACTCGGCTTGACCAATATCCTTCCAACATGCCAACGAAATAACACAAGTTAACACACCCTTTTCAACCACCGTGCGAAAAATATTTCATGTCAATGATTTCGTGGCGTAAACCACTACTATCTAGAAGGTGATATGGTAAGGCAAACAAGGTTTGTGATCGGAAGGGTAAAAAATGATAGTTCTCTAGTTAGTTGGATCAACAACACCCAAAGAAGACAGTAATGCTTTTCTCTATGAGCGGAAACTCTAGAGAACTTCCAGAGAAGACATCGCACAAGGGGTTTGCACAATATCTTCAACTACCGAATATTTTTGGACAACCCTTGCATTTGGATTATGAGAAGATTTCTTAAATGCACCTTTGGGGATGCGAGTCATTGTTTCTCCCATGGTATTCTCAATATGAAGAGGAGGCGATGGGTTGGAGGATTATTTTCCCTTCTCAGCAAATTCAAGAATTAGGTAATCATGAACCCTGGTCCGAAGATGAGCATTTGATCTCATCATGTATTCATTTTTGGCTACGGTATTAGTATTAAGCGTGGGGGTAACCTAATTTCCCCCAGGTGCAGTTGTGGATGAGGAAGCTTGTGCCATGTTCTTCCCTTGAGGAAAAGGGTTTGTTAACATAGCAGGTTTTTGTTGTGCAAAAAGCTTATGGGATTCTTTGAGCTGAGGGGATTGATGAGTCAAGTGGTCACCTGGGAAAATATTACATAGAAACTTAACCTTTTTCTTCAAATTTTTCCCCTCACCATCATTGTTAGCAGCCTTTTTATCATTACCCCCTTACCCTTTTTTCCTTTTCCCTTTCGTTTCCCCTCGGACTGCTAGTTCTTCTTGGGGTTTGTTGTATGCACACTCTGTACTTCCGATGTGTGGGTGGCGGGGGAATCCATACTAGAAGTTTGGTTGGCCACACTCTGTTGTAGCAACAACTCTTGAATTTGGTTGGACAACTGGTATGTGGGCTTGTTTTATGTTGATCCTACTATACCATTGGCATGAGGCCTAGAATTTGCTTTTTCCAAGTCAAAGTTTGACCCTAGTGCATCAAGATGAATCTTGTACAACATGTCAGATTAAGAATAAATCAATTTCATTTATTGAGCCTTCATTATATCCTCTTCCTCATAAAACACTCTGGAATTTGCGACATCTTTGGAAACACAAGGCACCAAAGACTTCAGGAACCACTCGAGCAAAAACATAGGAGGGGACTTTACTTTAATCAAGCTCTTACGGTGACACCATTCTCGGATATGATCGGAGATATGGATGGCCTTAGTCTGCTCAAAATTCACCAACAACTTTGTGCCAACATCGTATCTCACTGGTAGTTGAAAATGGTTTAAGAAAACCATCGCCATATCGTTAAAGTAAGAGTATTACAAGCTATCGAGCTCAATATATCACTTTGTAGCACCTCCTATGATGGTGTGTTGAAAAAATTGAAAATTGATAGAGTCACCATTCAGCAAGTTAGAGGACCACCATAAGTGAAAAGTTGTAACATGATCCCCTGGATCTTCCTCAGGCTTACCTTCAAATTTTGGTATATCTGAGGGCAACTTAGTCGGCATAGGATGCCAACGTGGATAATGACAAATAGGATCATTTAACAACCTTGAAAATTATGGAAAATGAAGATTTTCCAGAAAGGGTAACCTGGGTTGTGGTGGATTTAACAAAAAAGACAAACTTGGAGTTTGGCAAGCACCAAGTTTCCAGGAAAATTTTGTGAGCTAACTAGGGTTCTAATAAAAACTAGGGATTCCTTGGCTAGTATAAGGGGCTTGTGCACTAGTTTGCATCGTCGACAGATTCGAATAGTTTTATGACATACCTTGAGTAGGGATTTTTTGGCCCTTGACCAAGTTTTGGGAGATCCTTGGTCAAGTTTGACCTATTTTGGGACTTCGACAGCCTGTCGAAGACAGAGCTCAAGACGAAGCAGAGATCATGGGATCTTGGCCCCTTTTGGGTCCTTTTTTGGGTTTCGTGATTATGTAATGGGAACGGGATGTTGGCCCATGGGTTTACCCATGTTTAGGCCTATTTTGTAAACTATAAATAGATATCTAGGCAATGTAAGAAGTGTATCTGTGTGATGAGGCCGATAAGATAAGTGATAAGTGATGAGTGAAAGAGTGGCTTGTAAGTGCTTTGTGCATACTGTGAGGGACTTGCAGAGCTAAGTGAAAGTGATTGTGACAGACTGTGGAAGTCTTTGTGGTGTATTTCAAGGAAGAAGGATCTAGCGAGCTGAGCAAATATTCTCTCCTATGCGGAGTAAGGGTTTTGAGGCTTTGTGCATGTAACCCACTGAAGAAGATAATAAAATAGAAGAGTTGGTGGACGTAGCCCCAAGATGGGGGGGAACCATGTAAATACTATGTTATTTTGCTCTATGCGATGTTATGATGTATTTATGTGTTATTTTCTAAGTGCTTGATATATATAGATAGATAGATCTATTTATGTTTTGTGCTTATGATGAATCTAGATGTTAGATCTGATATAAGTGAATGTGCTTAGTGCCTGAATTTTCTAGATCTGATCCATTTATATATACTAAGTTCTTAAATAAATTAGATCAAGGTGAATGCTATGATGCTTTGTTTTCTCTGTGGAGTAGATATTGGTTAAACAATGATGAACTAACGGTGCTAAGTGCTCTATTAAGTATTATAATCATAGATCTATGTCCCAGCTAAGGTTGCAGACACCTGAGTCCTGAAACCACCACTGCCTATACCTCGAGTGAGTCTTCATCTGCTTCGCAGGTGTTGCCGAAAGGGCCATTAGTTAGGGTTTTGTTGGTGCATTGTTGTAGTCTTCAACCCTGGGTCTACCCCTGTGCCAAAAAATGGTTTTGTTGTCGGGACCTGAAACTGTGATTGTTGGGAACTGAGAAAGAAGAAGCTTTGTGCAAAGATCTGACCTGAAATTGTGAAAGATCTGTGCGTAGATCTATCACTCTAGTTCACAGTACTCTACTTAGTTTGACAAGATCTGTGCTGAGGAAAAGAAGTCTGATCTGAAGAAAAGAGGTAAGATTTGAAAGCTTTGTGCTCTGAGAAAGTTAAAAGTGAGAACTTTTGATTAAAAGAGGTAAGATCTAAAAGCTCTATGCTCTAATAAAGGTAAGAATAGCGAAAATTTCTAGATCTGAAAAGTATGATAAGTGAAAAATTTTGTTTCAATAGTATGAATCTAGGTATGTTTGATAAAGTATGCCCTAGTTTGAACACTAGGGTACTGGTAAATGAAAGAAAGTTTGATATGAGTAGATCTGATAAGAATAGTGAAAGACATGTTATACCTATGCATAGAAAGAATGTTTGGACTAACGAGTGGATGCAGGATCCTAGAAAGAATTGTTTGCAGGTTAGATACCATGATCCCAGCGTGCAGTACAGGAAGGGTTGGGGATCATTTAAAATAAAGAGAGGATTAACCCTATGTTACAGTTGCAGAAGACTAGGACACCTTACTAAGGAGTGCCCTAGAAGAAGACCTAGTTGTCTTTGTTGTAAAGCTATGGACCATGAAGTATTGGATTGCCCTAGAATGATTTCTAATATTGAAGCAATGAACATGAGATAAGAGAACCCTAAGGCAGATCCAGAAATGGAAGAACCCCAGAAAGAATTAGATAGAGTATTTCTACAGATTATCAAAGATCTTCAAAGGAAAAGAATGCATTGAAGAAAGAATAGGAGACTTCGACATTGACTATGTTCTATATGAGGAAACACAAGTAAATATCATGACATAAAGAACTTGGAAACTTTTAGGGAAACCTGTTATGACTTCTTCATTGGGAGGAATAGGGTTATTTAGAGGGAAGTTGATAAAACTATGTGGAAAGCTCACCCAGACCCCTATGAATGTTAATGGATCTTCGATATAAGAAGATTTTGAGATTATTAAATTTACTGAGAACAACACCCCATTTACTATGTTGCTCGAAAAACCTTGGATTGAAAGAGAACATGCCAGAAGGAAAGAAGAAGAAGAAGTTTTAAAAGAACAGAAAAAGAAAGAGTTAAAAGAATTCATGACTAGAAGGATCACACACTTGATTGAAGAACAAAAGAACAGATTGAAGCCATTTAGCACCAAAGACCCGGATGTCGAAGTTGCAAGAACACTAGATGATCCATAGAAGATTGAAGTACCTATTCCAAATAAATAAGAAGGATCACCCTCGAACCTTAGGAAAGAACCTCAACATCACGAAGTAACTATGCCAAAAGAACATAAAAATCAGAATGGAAAAAGGCATACCGAGATGAATCTCACTGGGAAGAAGGCTAGAAATCTAAGTAAGAAGAGGGATAATATCGAAAAATTATAGAAAGATCTAGAAGAAAACTCGTAGAAGGAAAATTTGCAAAATTGGAGCTTCGTCAAGATATCAGAACATCGTCGCATGGCACTTCGCCATGGTGAAGAAATATAACCATTGGGGACATTATAATCATTAGACCAATGCTCTGAACAGATAGAAATACATTTATGAACAGACATCTCACCATTCGACCGTTTGGACCGTGCCATAATGACCAAAACAGAGTTAATGAACACTTCATACCCGTTGTAAGTGACTCGTTGCCGAGGTACCGATTTATCCCATCACGCCATGCACCGAGAACACTTTTTCCAATCGTGAATTGGAGGTCACAGACTTGTTGATTTTACACAGTGTTCATCGTTCTCTTTCTCTCTATCCCATTACTGTGTCTAAGTTAACCTATGAACCCGAGATTGTTAACCATGAGCATGTATGTCGGACGAGTTGAGAACTGCCGAGAAAGTTTTTGAAGAAGTTCTGATCTACCTCATGAATAAGAGATTCATGTTGATGTCTATAGGTGTACAAGAATCATCGACAAGAGGACTGCAAGCCCCTTCATCAACTACTCGCGAAGCCAGACCATCCCAATCATCAGATGAAAAGCGAACCAAGCACAGGGATGATCTAGCGAATGCCAAATTGATCCCGACTATATTACCCGCCTACATACCACCTCTAAGCGGCGCAGTAAATCGAGATAGTGTGCCTAGAGATTTCAAATACACCTTGGTTATTGCATACCTCCTGAAGGGGATCCGCGCAGTTCGAGCAGACCAAGATAAGATTGCAGCGTTGAAGTTTAGTGACTTCAACCTCGGAGATCACAAAGTTTATAACATGCTTGCTCCACATAAGTACCTGACTAGAACTAAGGGAAAGACTTCGAAGATAATACCCCAGTCATGGACTATGGACCTTGCACAATCCACCCTGTTGAATGTCATGAAGATTCCCCACTTCGAAAGACACCAGGAAGTGAATGCATGTGTCAAGCTGCTACTTTCTTGTTACCATGGAGGCTATTTGTGGCTAAACCATCGTATAACAGTTGATCCGACGTTGATCAATCGGATCACGGGATTGAGTATGCAATGACCTGATCCACAGGATTTTTACCTCGGAAAATCCATGGATCGCGCTCTAGCACAGAGGATCAAGGACACTTATGGCGATGTCGAGAAGGGAATGCAAGGCTACAAGGTAGCTTCTATCCAGAGTGGTGCAGTGTGCCTTGCATGTCAGTTGATCGCATGGGAAGTTAGCAAGGAAGAACTGACCTACCCAAGTCATCGGTTTTGTAGTCAACCTCGCAGGGAAATGCGTGGAAGGCCTTCAGATGAACTGGGAAAAGTACCTGGTTGACCAGTTGGAACTTGACTATAGAGAAGTGTAAGATCAAGGTTACGAATTCCATTTTAGTTGTATTTTGATCCTGATCACCTTCATCTCCTGGGAGATGCCAGAAGGTGTGACCTTCCCAGACACCGAGCCATTTGAACCGCTGGCCATGAAGTTTAGTACACTATGGTATTCAAATAATATGAATAAACAGTGGCAGTCAAATGCTTTTTTTCATACCTACTACAATCAGCTGAAGATAGCCATCCAGTCTGGGCCTCGCATGACTCTGAATGCTCTACACCAGTTCTGGCCTTTGATGAAGTTCAGCACAGATCGACATTTCATTTAGATTACAACGCGCGTCGATGAAAACAAGAAATAGCTTCAATCCTACTACAACCTGACAGAGGAGAAGTTGGAGGAGATCACTAAGGACTGGTCGGCAGATCTCCTTATTCCAGGAAACCCTGTGGAGATATCCGACATAGATAGCCCAGAAACAACGCAGGATACACCCGGACATAGCATAACAAAGAAGACTGAGGAGTTCCAAGAGATAGACAACGCATCCGTGAAGACTGCTTCCATATCACCAGAGAAAGGAGGTGATGGCGAAGAGTTGAATGAAAAAGAATTCAAACAGAAGAAAGGAGACGAGGTTGATCCCCTGAAGAAGAGGAAAGTTTCACCTCCGAAACCTTCCTCCCAAAAGAAATCAAAAGCCTCCATGACCAAGATGAAAACCATTCTAACCTCTGATGACTTTGACTTCCTCATAGCATCCCTGCAAGATGCTTCACTGGAAATAGCAGAGAATCAAGCAGCAAAGAAAGAGGAGATGTATGATCGTATTGAAACTGAACTCTGAGGGGTACAACAGGCCCTACAGTCTAGTCGCGCAGTCTCCACTGCGCCGGGAGAACCAGAATTGGGAGATGAATCAACCCAACTCCACCGCCTAGCCAATACAGTCGAAGCTCACCTTCGACGAGCATAGGAAGAAACAGAGCAAGCCAACCAGGATTTTACACAAGTACAAGGAGTACTCATAGAGAAATGCAATGCTGCAGAACAGGAAAAACTTGCTCTCCAAGCGAAGTTTGATAAATAAAAATCTCAGCTACAGCAAGAAAAGGAACAGTTGCTCGCAGAGAAACTCAAAGTAAAAGAAGCGGTCAACAGAGCACTTCTCTCTATGATAATTGTAGAAATCAAGGTCAAATACCAAGTTACACAGCAGGTGAACCAACTTTTAGAAGCCATCCAGGAGCTACAACAATGCATAGCAAATTTGGAGCTACGCACTGTACCTGAGACACCACAAGATGTAAGAGACCAAAGAGAAGCAACCACCCAGAGCACAGATGAGAGACTAAAGTCTCTTACCCTGGAATGTAAGAAACTCACTGATCGCAGTGCCCAGAGCTACGAACAACTCACGAAGAACTTAGAATTGAAGGCATTGGAGTCACAACTCCAAGACGCGAAGTATCAAGAAGAAAAGATACAGGCGTAGCTAAAGTCCCTGTCAGTTGTGGAAAGAATGAAGTGCTCCCAAGAGAAATGCACTGCAAAACAACAAATTCATACTATCTAGAGCAGAGTTATGGAAGTAACTCAAAGACTCCAACCCATACAAGACAAGGCCTACCAAGTGTTTACAGTGGTAGAAGGCCAAGGAGGAGAGCTAGAGCACGTTTCCACTATAGTTGAACAACGTCTAGAGGGACCTATCAATGATGCAGTCATCCTAGAGTTTGTTGAACAGGATGTCATAGCACAACATCAAGTCGAATCAGCTCGAGCCAACCTCGAGGCATTCGAAGAAAAACTAGTCAGACCAGAGTGACTCGGGACGAGTCAAAGGTGAGTGTTGGGGACCTGTTGGCCCTTGACCAAGTTTTTGGATATCCTTGGTCAAGTTTGACCTATTTTTGGACTTCGATGGCCTTTCAAAGACAGAGCGCAAGATGAAGCAGAGATCGCGGGATCTTGGCCCCTTTTTGGGTCTTTTTTTGGGTTTCAGGATTATGTAATGGGAACGGGATGTCGGCCCATGGGTTTACCCATGTTTAGGCCTATTTTGTAAACTATAAATAGGTGTCTAGGAAATGTAAGAAGTGTATCTATGTGATGAGGCCGATAAGATAAGTCCTAAGTGCTAAGTGCAAGACTGGCTTGTAAGTGATTTGTACATACTGTGAGGGACTTGCAGAGCTAAGTGCAAGTGATTGTGACAGACTGTGGAAGGCTTTGTTCTGTAGCGCAAGCAAGAAGGGTCTACCGAGCTGCGCAGATCTTATGTCCTATGCGGAGTAAGGGTTTTGAGGCTCTGTGCATGTAACCCATTAAAGAAGCTAATAAAGAAGAAATGTTGGTGGACGTAGCCCCAGGGTGGGGGTGAACCACGTAAATACTGTGTTATTCTACTCTGTGTGATGTTCTAATGTATTTATGTGTTATTTGCTAAGTGCTTGATATAGATAGATAGATAGATAGATCTACTTATGCTTTGTGATTATGATGAATCTGGATGTTAGATTTGATATAAGTGAATGTGCTTAGTGCTTGAATCTGCTAGATCTGATCCATTTATATATTCTAAGTTCTTAAATACATTAGATTAGGGTGAATGTTGCGATGATCTATTTTCTCTGTGGTGTATATATTGGTTAAACAATGATGAACTAATAGTGCTAAGTGCTATATTAAGTATTATAATCACATATCTATGTCCTAGCTAAGGTTGCAGACACCTGAGTTCTGCAACCACCCCTGGCTCTACCTCAGGTGAGACTTCATCTGCTTCGTAGGTGTTGCCCAAAGGGTCGGTAGTTAGGGTTTTGCTAGTGCATTGTTGTAGCGTTGAACCTTGGTTCTGCCCATGTGCCAACATAATTTCTCCCTCCATGGTATTCCAAAAACCTTCATTGAGGTTTCCCCTAGCCGATCCCCCTAGAATAGGAATTGAACCTTGTACAGGGTTCCACTGAACGTAAGAGGGATTTCCTTCGATAAACATCCCTTGCAGAGGTATAGAACCCTTCCAGGGATTTCCAAGACCTTGAGAGGAGGTGGCTCCTGTCATCATTCCCCGTGAAGGAACAAAGCCTTGTATGGGGTTAGGTTGATTGAGAAAGGGGTTTCCCCCTGACAAAAATGCAGACGACAAGAAATTGTTATTCCCGAAAGCACCAAATAAAGAGAATGGAATGGACCCACCCAGAGTCATAAAGGAATGGGGACCTTGACTCCCTCCACTAAACAAACTGGAACTGATGCTAGGACCGGATGGTTGTTGAAAAGAACCTTCGAGCGAGTAGGGTGGAGGAGGGATATGACCCCCACCGTAAGGCACTACATTGTATGGAGCAGAAGTGTCCCCAAGGGATCCTTGCAAGGGAGCATTACAACTCCCTGCTCCCATACCAATGGTATAAAAAGTAGAGTAGGTTAAGGTCGAGCTTGTGTCAAAACTTGACATCCCATTTATGAAAGGAGTGCCAAACATATTATGTACTGTAGAATTATGAACAATGGTTGAAGTCGTGGTAGGGACTATGTCGCTGCCAGAAGTGGTAGGTGTCTTACTAGAGGTATTCCTTGTAGATGAATTTGGGTGAGGGGGCACGATGCCCTCTCCACCCATGGTCAGGATGGGAGTATGAGGACTCCCAGCAGAAGTAGCATTACTCACTTCCATAGCCAGTCATCTAACGAGACAATGATTAGGAGAAGTCACCTTAGGAGGGATTAATTGAATAAGGATTGGTGATGAAAGATCATTGATCGGAGGGTTTGCGGGCTTGAAGCCCTCAGCTTCGAGGTTGGAAATGCTAGTCTCCTCCAGTGCAAGAATATCTTCTCTAGGAATAGGATCGGGCACAATTTCTTATACCCAGGTAGCTTTGAAATAACCTTCTTGATATAACCTTCGCCTCAATGGTGGTCATGGTGGATCCAAAGTTATCGACGAAAGGCTCTGGAGCCTACGTGAACATCGGTGTTGTTGATCTTCCACTTTTTGAAATGATCAACTGATACTCTAAGGTAAAGCTAGGGAGAAGCATAGAGCACACACTACAAAGTACCTAAAGATAAATCAAGCAAACAATAGTTTGGCAAGAAGCAGATTTACGCCAACCAAAACTAGAGAAACTTACCAGTGCAAGTGTAACTCGAACATGGAAACACCCTCTGGGTATACTCTACAATGTGTGATCTGACGTTTATCCTAGGTACTGTGGTATACCCCCGCAGTCACCTATGTGAGTCCCTATAAAAGGAAACTAGGTTTCCATCTCGTAGTCAATCACCAGGAAGGTGCAGTCGACAGTCATGTTGATTGTATGAGTAGGATAGCTATATCTGAAGCATTTCAAAGGTACAGAAGAAAAATGGTACGAAAGACAACTGAGGATCCCAAAAAAATTCGAGGTCCACGAATCTCCATAGTAAATGCGGTCAGCAAAATCCCAAGAATGACCCTCAAATACGATCCCCACTACGCTTGGTCTGGATTTGGAGGGGTTATCTCCTTTACCTTTCCTCGCGCGACCTCATGTTTAACCCCTATGTCAAAGGGGGATCTTGGATAACTTTTATGACACTGGACTTCAAAACTTCCTATCTCAGACTCTTAATTTTATTTATTGGCCTCGAATAATTTCCTCTCCACACCTAATCCAAGGCCCTAAAGCCTAGTCTAATTAGTGTACCCTATAAACGAAAAAGACTAATTGATTTTAACATTAAGCATTAATTTTAGTGGCTTGATTACTCAGGGGTACGGTACTGAAAATCATGGTGTTCTTTGAGGGACAAAAGAGAAGAGTTAATGAGATTTTAGAACATTGTGCTTTAAATGTAACTGAAAGCAAACTACGTCCTACAAATCAAGATTTGTCTCTTTTAACTTTCAAGGTGAAAACTTTTCAAAATGAAAACCAAGATCCTAATATTCAATCTATCCTAGAATGATTTTTCGTTCCAAATGCAATGCAACTACTTAAACTTTCAAGGAATAAGATAAGAAGGAACTTTGGGCTGAGAACTCTTTTCTTTTATAGACACAACCTAAGTTATTATAACCAAACAAACATACAAAGTAACATGCAAATGCAGTTAAGAAACTAAATTTTTTTTTTTTTTTTTTTATATGTTTATGAAATGAAAATAACAAACAACTATATTTTTTCTTTTCAAAGCATAACAAGAGATAAGGAGGAAAAAACCAAATACTGACTCAGGGTCCTAAACCACTACCAAAGAGTGGGGATTCACCGGAATACAAAGGAGAAACTAAAGCTTAAAAGTACACCTTCAACATTGATAAAATACATAAAGAGACAAAGAAAACTAAACAAAAAAAAATTCTTTACAAATTCATAACCAATATGAGACTTAAATATCTCTCAACAACGGTTATTAGAGATCTCTGATACTCAGGAGGACACGAGAGACCAAGGGTTTCCTAGAAGCAAAAGAATTCTTTTTGAAAAACTTTTCAAAATAACAGGTATGCGTGATGTACACAAATAGACTGTGGATGTATGTGTGTTGGGATAACTCGGAGCATGTATGTCGCATGTTGTGTATAGAATAGGGAACGTATACTGCTAAACCAACTCAAAAAAGAGATAAAGAGTGATCATCCAGATCAGGAAAATTGGAAACATTTGGAAGGTTCCCAGAGACTCTTACAGACTCAGAAAGCATAGAAACAACAAGAATTCAAACCAAAACAAATCTCCTAACACGACCATAGAGAGACTCCCCAGTGGAGTCACCAATTCTGCTATGGGGGGAAATCCCCTTAATATGGGTCTAGTGACTAGGAAGAGACTTGACACCTTAAAACACATAAGTGCTTCTATTATACCCCAAATCCAACAAGACCTAATGATAATTAAGGGAAGGGAGAAAAGATCAAAATGTGTTCCTTAAGTGCTTCTGTCTTTCGTAGATCTCTTCCTATTGTTGTATGTTCCAAAATTGCAGGCCTCCTCCCAAAGTTGGCCTGAAACAAATTCATAGAACAAACTATAACAACATATGCATAACTACCAAGATCATCTAAAGGATTAGATATCCATGTAAACCATCCATAAATATAAACATAAAGACATAAATATTTGGGACAAGAAGTTTCTCTTTTATTGATAACAAGATTGGAAGAAGTTACAACCTGAATCTTGCCGACGTCGCTCCATGAACCTCGCCTGGGTTCCTCTACTTTGAGTCCAAGTGCATTATTCCCAATATGTTATCCTCACAACCAACATGCTAATATAGGGGAAGAGGATGGATTGTATAAGGAGGATGAATGGAAGGAGAATGTTGAGGATGAAACTCAAAGCAAAATGCAAAAAGCCTTGGAATGCAAGGGAGAAAATTTGGCATAATTCACTTTCCTCTTCTTTCATATATCTAAATGACCCCCCTAGGGCCCCTTTTATATGGAGAAAAGATAGTTAATTGGTTGTTAGAAGGGCTACAGGAAGTAATATGGTTGTACAACCTGACATAGCCCGTAAACTTTGCCCGAAAGCATGGTAATTTCTAATTTTTAGCACTTATTAGAGTATACGCGAGTTGTTAGGCATGAAACTAGTGTATGTACGTGTGTTGCATATGTAGTAGGGTGCATACACCATGAAAAAATGTCTTTTTCAGGAGGAACCGTAACAAAAGTGGTTGGAAAAGGTGTAAATGAATAGGCCAATGTTAGAAATGCATAGTAGTGGCACTTTGACCTGTGACACCAAGAACTATAACCTCTGGAACTTTGGCCCCAAGAACTTTGACCTATAGAACTATGACCCCAACAATTATGACCTCTGGAACTATGACCTCTGGAACTATGACCTATGGAACTACTCCCTTTAGAACTTTGACCTCTGGAACTATGACTTGTGGAACTATGAACCCATGAGCTATGACCTCTGGAACTATGTCCTCTAGAAGTATGACTCCAGGAACTATGACTCGTGGAACTATGACCTCTGGAACTATGACTCATGGAACTATTACCTCTGGAACTATGACCTCTAGAACTTTGACCTCTAAAGCTATGACCTTGGGAAATTTGACCTTAGGAACTATGACCTCATGAAATTTGACCTCAGGAACTTTGACCTGTGGAACTATGACCCCATGAATTATGACCTCTAGAAATATGACACGTGGAAATTTGACCTTTGGAACCATGACCTCTGGAACTATGACCTCTGGAACTATGACCTATGGAACTTTGACCCCAAGAATTATGACCTCTAGAAATTTGATCTCTGGAAATATGGCCTCTAGAACTATGACCCCAGGAACTATGACCCATGGAACTATGACATGTGGAACTATGACCTATGGAACTATGACCTATGGAACTATGACCTTGTAATGTACTAGATATAAAAAGTATGCAGAACAGAAATAAAATGCTAGAAATGGCAGAATAACAGTAATATAACCAGCGTAATCTCCACAATAACACAGAAATGATATAAGAATAACAACAAAAATAGCACTTTGATTCAGAAAGCAATGTTCACGGGCCTCTTTGAGGGGGAAACCTCTAGTCGAGAAGTGCTCTATTACAATAATCTCCAAGCTAGGGTTTTCATACCCTCGACCCTTATTTATACTAAATATGTCTATCAAGAGAAGCATCTAGAGGAAGATCCTTCTAGAAGTGGAAGCTTCTATTAGGTCTTCTTACATCCACCTTATTCTATTTTATTGAAAGGCCTTATTAATATTGACATTTATTACATCTGAATATATTGATCTACCTATGTGCAGGTTAGGACCCTAACATGTACACCCCCTTAAAAACAACCTTGTCCTCAAGGCTTGAGATGTGGAAACTGTTGCAGAATGGTAGTTGGTTCCCAAGTGGCATCTGCTGGAGTTGTATCTTTCCACTGGACTAGAACTTCCTTGATGGTTCTCTGACACAGGAAACACTCACGTTGGTCCAAAACTGCTTATGGTTGTAGCCAAATGGATCCTTCTTTAGCTAACTCGAGAAGGTTGGTTTGAATTTGGCACCTAGTTCCAATCACCTTCTTTAAGCATGAAATATGAAAAATAGGATGTAGCTTCGACTGACTGGGCAGAGCTAACTGATAGGTGACTTGTCCCACATACTTGAGAACTATATAAGGACCATAAAATTTTGGCACTAGCTTCTAACAATGCTCGGCCTCGAGGGAAGTTTGCTTGTATGGTTGTAGTCACAGAAACACCTGATCCCCTTCTGCAAATTGACATTCAGAGTGACCCTTATCTTCTTGTTGCTTCATCCGATTTTGTTCCATGACCAAGTTCTCTTTAAGTGTAAGAAGAATATCCTCTCGAACTATAAGTGTTTGGTCAACCGCCTGGACCTTCGAGGTACTAGGTAAGTATGAGAGAACGGAAGGTGGATTCTATCCATATACCGCTTCAAAAGGAGTCATCCGTGTAGTTGTATGGTAGGAAGTGTTGTACCACCATTCAGCTAGGGGTAACCATTGAGCCCACTAATTTTTCTTTTCGGAGGAAAAACACCTCAGATATGTTTCTGAACACTTGTTGACAACTTCCGTTTGACCATCATTCTGGGGATGATAAGTTGTGCTGAGATGCAATTGGGTGCCCTGTAGCTTAAACAGTTCTTGCCAAAAAATGCTTGAGAAAGTTGGGTCACAATTAGAAACAATAGAGTGCGGTATGCCATGAAGATTGAAGACCTAGTCCATGAAAAGTTGAGCCACCGTGGATGCAGTAAATGGGTGTTGAAGAGCACAAAAATGAGCATACTTGGAAAGGCGATCCACAACCACCATTATGACTGATTTATTTCCCGATTTGGGTAAGCCGGTAATAAATTCCATAGAGACATCCTTCCAAATAGCAGGTGGAATCGGAAGCGGTTGTAGTGTGCCCATAGATTTCACTGTTTCTCCCTTGTTGCACTGACACACCTCACATTCAACGACAAAATTACAGATGTCTTGTTTCATACCATCCCAGAAAAAAAAACGTTTGACCCTGTCATAGGTTTTGGTGAACCCGAAGTACCCCGCTGTGGGAGTAGCATGAAGCTCAGAAAGTATCGTGGATTTAAGCTTTGATTTTTTTCTTAAATACAAATGGCCTTTGTATCGAAGCTCATCTTGGAGCCAAGAGTACCCTGGGGGAGCTGGAGCATTGGTCTGCAATTGCTGGATTAGATGCGAACTTTTGGGATCTTGTAGCCATTCCTGGCGCATAGCTTGGAGCCAATCTGGGACAATGAAGGAAAGAGAAAAAAGGGATCCTTCTTCTTCATATTTTTGGGACAATGCATCTGCCACCACATTGTCTTTGCCCTTCTTGTAAATGATCTCATAATCATATCCAAAGAGCTTAGTCACCCATTTGTGTTGCTTCGGGGAGTAAATGCGTTGTTCCAGAAAGTACTTGAGGCTTTGATGGTTTGTCTTAATTTGGAAACATTGCCCCAAGAGATAAGGGTGCCACAGATCAACGGCATGCAGAATAGCCAACATTTCATTTTCATAAATGGGTTTTCCCAGATTCCTTTCAGATAGTTTCTTGCTGGTGAAGGCCAAAGGTCGACCCTCTTGCATAAGGAAAACACCGATTCCTTTCCTTGAGGCATCACATTCCAACACAAAGGTCTTTGTGAAATCAGGAAGGGCCAGAACCGAAGTGGTGCACATGGCCATCTTCAAGGTTTGAAAATCCTTTGAAACGGCTGGAGTCCAAGTGAAAGAGTTCTTTTTTAGGAGAGCAGTGAGAGGTGTTGCAATCTTTCCATAATTCTTAACAAACTTGTGATAATACCCTGTTAATCCAAGAAATCCACGCAATATTTTGAGAGTCTTTGGGTGCGGCCAGTCTTGCATAGCTTCAATCTTTTTTGGATCCACCGTGATGCCATCCTTGCCAACCAGATGACCCAAGTATTCTACTTCTAAGGCACCAAAAGCACATTTATACTGTTTCAGTAAAAGTTGGTGCTGAGAGAGTAGATGGAGAACTCGATCCAAATGAGTAAGATGGTCTGTCCAGGTTTTGCTATAGACGAGGATATCATCAAAGAAAACTAAGACAAAATGACAAATAAAGGGATGGAAGACATGATTCATGAGGCTTTGGAAGGTGGAAGGGGCATTACACAAGCCAAAGGGCATGACCAAAAACTCATAGTGGCCCTCATGAGTTTGAAAGGTCATCTTGGAAATGTCTGCCTCTTTCATATGTATCTAGTGATAGCCCGAGCAAAGATCAAGTTTAGTAAAGAATTGGGCGCCACTCAATTCATCCAGGAGGTCATCAATGACAGGAATGGGAAATTTTTCTTTAAGGGTTAGTTTGTTGAGGACACGAAATTCAAGACACATTCTCCAAGAACCTTCTTTCTTCAGGACCATGACTAAAGGAGAAGAGTAAGGGCTCATACTAGGGCGGATAACACCTGCATTAAGTAGTTCCTGGACCATTTTCTCAATTTCATTTTTTTGTGAAAACGGGTGGCGATACGGACGGATACTGGGAGGAAGGCTTCTGGGTACAAGGGGAATGGAATGATCATGAACACCGCAGGAAGGAAGGAGTCCTTAGGGAGTGTAAAATACCATTTGATGTTTACAAAGGTGGGCTTGGAGGTCTTGTGGCACCGAGGGTGTTTCTATTGCTTGTATGGCATGGAGTTGGGCAATGACACCAGAATGAACTTTTTTCAGCATATTTTCCATGCGATGGGAACTATTGACCTCAGGTGAACCAACAGTGATGCCTTGGAATTTATATTGGTGGCCTTCCTGGTCGAATTGCATGGTTAATGCCTTAAAATCCATGATAATGGGACCCAAATTTGTTATCCAGTCTACACCCAACACAATGTCACAACCACCCATGTCGATAGAAAACATATGGGATTTTAGGTGGTAGTCACTGATTTGGAGATGCACATTTTCACAGATCCCTCCACATTTCATGGAACCACCACTGGTAATCATGATTTGGAAATTGTTGATGACATGGATGTAGCAATGAGTTTCTTGGGCAATGCGGTGATGAATAAAATTATCGGTGCTTCCACTATCAACCAAAATGATGACCTTTCGATGCTTGATGTAACCGATTAACTTGATGGTTTGGGGAGTGGGGAAGCCAGTGAGAGGGTTGAGGGAAATGACTGGTTCCACTTCGGGAGGGTCTGAGGGAGGGGTTATGTCAGTGATTTCAGGTGACTCAGACACAAGGGGAGTTTCAACATCATCTTCCAAAATATCTTCAGAGATGGCCATAAAAATATTTTGTTCCTTACACTTGTGGCCTGGGAAATATTTTTCATCACAATTATAACAAAGGCCTTTGATTTGGCGTTCATCCATTTTAGCCCTGGTCAATTTTTGGGTCTTTAACGGGGCAGAGGGAGTAGTGGGATTTATGGGTTTAGAGCGAGGGATAAAGGAGGGTTTTCCGGTTTTGAGAGGATACAACCTGTTGTACTTCTTTATCTATTTTAGTATCCTCCACCCAACTTGAGGGTCAATCCATGAGGACATGGGACTGTATCTCATCCTTGAGGCCACTGATAAAATACTCTCGAAAGAAAGCATCAGTCATGCCCTCTGTTCAAAAAGCCAGGCGCTCAAAGGTAGCTATGAATTCTTCTACTGTTCCTGATTGCTTCAACTTTGTCAAATGGCCCAAATGGTTCGTGTCTATGTCAAAGCAATCATAAAGCTTAGTCACAAATTGGGTCCAAGCAATATACCCTTGACGGAAATTTTTTCTCCATTGCCACCATTGCCAACGTTCTTGATCTAGATGGAGAACACCATATCGGAGTTTGGCCAAGTCATCTGTAATTTCGTATAAAGAGAAATAATGTTCCATTTGGGTTACCCAACTAGTGGTGTCTAAGCCATCAAATTTGGTCACATCCACCCGCGAAAGGCATAGGTCACGTTGAAAGTGATGGGGCTGAAAGGTATGGGAATGGGAGGAATGTTCACCTTCAATCTTTGGAGGTGCATCAGAGAAAGGGTCATCTGTAAGGATCTTTAGTTTGGTGCACAGTGATGCAAAGACAGATTCAAGCTGGGTGGTCAGTTCTTGTTTGACTTCCTCCATTGAGGACTGCATGGTTTTATTTATGGTTTTATTTATGGATGTATCGATGGAGGCAACAGTAGCACTGAGTTGTTTCACTTCTTTTTGGGTCTCGAGGAAACCATATTGCAAAGTGTTGAAGCGAGCTTCCAGGTCTTGGCTACGGGTATGGGCCATGAGGATGGGTGAACTGAAAAGGGGCGGGCGGGATCAAATTTTTTTCCAAAAAATGATATGGATTAATGTGATAAGGGCAAAGAGATGAATCCAATGGAATAGGTCTCAAATAATGGTGAAAAAAATTCCAAACTTTTTTTTTTTTTTTTTACAGCTGCAGAGTTATACTCTGGTCTGAAGAATACTGTAGTGATGAAATCCCCAAATGCTTAACCAGAAAGAAATGTGTATTTACTTGGAAACCCGAACACAGTTGGGTGGCAATATATCTTTTTTGTTTTAATTTGTTTATGTTTTT